>OX254001.1:21443788-21851288 GCA_946000715.1 Vitis cinerea var. helleri x Vitis riparia
GAAATTTAGAGTACTTTTCAATGTAATTTTTTTGGAATTCTATATATCTTTTTGAAGCTTAAGAATTCATGAGTCCAAAGCTTCAAATGGTTTGCAAATTGAAGTTGAAATGAGGAAGTTATGGGCATTGGAAATAAACTAGTAGTGGGTAAGTTCGAAATTCACATTGACTTTCGAACTCACCTCCTTGATTTTGAATTGCCCACTTTTTTTTCACTTATGAGTTCAAAATTGATTAGAAAATCACCCTAATTTTGAACCCAACCATTGTTGATCAAGTTTTGAGTTTCGAAACATGTCAAAACAAGTTCCAAGTGCTTCCATCCAATTCAAAATGCTTAATACTCATGTAGAATTCATAGTATTTTAAGTATTTTAGGTTGTTTATGACTTTTCTTTGTAATAAGTGACCAATGAGGTGTGCCACATATTAGGTTTTTGAATTTATTATATAAACTCTTTTGGTTCTAGGGTTTTTGGGAGGAGGAGAAGAGAAAGAATGTAGGGAAAGAGATTGATCTCTCATCTTGAAATTCTTTAATAAAATTTTAAGTTTTCTTTTATTTTCTTTTATTTTCCATCTTTCTATTTTATTTGCTTGAAAACCAAACATAGAATGTGAGGGGAAATCCTCTATCATGTTTAGCTAACTTGATTGATCTAGAGATGCTAACATGAAGATAGAAAATCCAAAAAAAAGTAGTAAGAACATGATAAATTTATGGTTTTCTTTATGTTTTCAAGATTTAATTGATAAAAACAAATCCTCTATGTGAGATCACTCTAAATAAATTATAAAGGGTTCTTATTGAGATACTAGTGATTCTTTGGAAGACCTTGATCACTAGTAACTATAATTTGATCTTACTTTTTACAAATCTAATAGCCAAATCCAAAAATATGGATATAGTCTTTGATTGAATAAAATTAAAAATCAAAATTAACTACACCTATCATTGAGTTGCATGAGGGAATGATACGATAGGTTATTACTTGATACTAGTATTTCTTGGTAACTTTTGATCATTAGTTATCCTAGACTTCCCTATCATTATCTCTCCTAAAACAAAGTTACTATGAGTGGGAAGTGTTAAAAAGCCAAACCTTTAACCATTGATTAATATTATCTTAATGGTTTTAGGAATCTATTTTAAAAAGGAAAAATCTAAGTTTTGGATGCAATATTAATTTTAAGATTCAATTTGGTTACATGAAGTGTCAAAGAGCATGCAACCAAGTATGAGGTGTCAAGGGCATGCAGTGAAGCATGAGGTGTCCAAGCATGTAATAAAGCACGTAATAAAGCACGAGGTGTCCAAGGCATGCAACCAAGCATGAGGTGTTCAAGTATGTAAACAAGTATGAGGTGTTACAATTCATGAAAACAAGCACGAGGTGTCAAAATGCATGTAACCTAGAGGACACTAAGCTGTCTTCATCGCTTGACACCTAGTATGACGTGGTGACTTAGTAAGCTGTTGCACATGCCAAGTAGCTACAAGGATCAAGCACTTTCCATGTGTCATCTCCATTCAATAAAGGATACACTAATCACTTCCCTTTGATCGACACCTCGTGACAAGTCACTTATATGTTTACTTGCTTTGATTTCTTATAAATAGGGTGTTCACCTACTAAGAAAGAAAAAGAAAGAAGTGTGAAAAAGCTCCTATGGTGGTGCTATGTGGAAGGTTGGATCTTTAAGTTGTCATAATGGATGTAGTACAATAATTCCTATCTAAAAGGTGAATGATTTTATTATGTATAATTTTACTTAGTTTTAGAATTATGTATCTCATGCTTAAAATGTTATATACATATACATATATATATGTGTGTGTGTGTGTGTGTGTGTATGTATATAAATAGCTAAGATGGTTCAATGATTATGAAGGGATGGGTACGACTTAGAGAAACTTTATCTAAGGAGGCTGGGTTTTAAGCGAGACCATTATGACCTCTTTAGTCTTTCCTAGGAGCTTACCTAGTACATAATATTCATTGAAAATCACTAGTATTGTCATTATGGTACTTTATAGTATTGTTAGGGAAATGATTGTAATATACCCTAGACCTATATCGTGCTATAGAGATGAAGGGGCATAGTGTAATCGATTGACTTGGTAATCTTTTGTGCTGAGAGATGAAGGGGCATTGAATTAGTTTGTATGAGAAGCATGCTGAGAAATGTAGGGACACTATGCCTATATGACACCATGATATATGAGATATATGTTGTCTACGGATGCATATATGATATATGACAATGGAGGAAGAGGTAGTGTAGCAAATTATATTGCATGATATTAGAATGCGTCGAGAGTTAGAGTGGTACCACAATCGTGAATTATGAATGTGTTTGATTGACTATACATGGGGTTGTCTGATGTTGTAAGCTTACTTGATTGTTTTGCTATATATTATTTGTGTTGAGTGTTACATGCATGATGAACCACTTTTTTCTATTTTGGATTGACCATCCTAAAACCTGCATTATATGATCATTTACGAGTTTATATTCGCTTTGTAGTTCTATAAAATTTTCAGATGAGGACCTAGTAGAACCAGATACCAAGTAAGTTTTCGAGGACGTACAACAAGGCATATAGTCATTGTTGCTCTTTTCTTTTTTCTTCTTTTTGGATAGACTACTAGCATGTAGCCATTCCTTTAAGTATGTACAAGTTTTTGATCCCTTAAGGCCAACTTTTATGTATTCAAAACTTTGTATCTCAGAAGGGTAATGAATATATAGTTCCTTAAATACGCTTCCTTATGTTGCTCTGACATAGTATATCTGGTCACAAATTAATTTTTCCTTCGTAGGATAGTATCTCCATCTTAGTCTTCAAACTAGAGATGAGACACTGTCTTGTTGGAATGGTGCTTGAAAATGTGGGTCGTCACATAACATGTCAGTATGAACTAACTCCAAACATTCCTTAGCTTTATGTCCTTTAGTAATAAAGGATATCTTGGCCATTTTATCACCTATAAAGGATTCATAGATTGGAAGATCCTCCATAATCAAAATGTCCAAACTTAATAGGTCTTTGGATCATATTTAGATCAATATGAACTTGATTTTAAAAGCCAAATGTTTTTATTAGTGTTAGGTTCATTTCTTTGGTGAGACCTGATTGTCCTCTTTACTTTGTAAAATGATAATGGATCACACATAAAAAAGAAAAGTAATAACTCACACTAGCCTACATAACTATCCTTGCAACTGAAGCCAAAGTAAGTACAATATCTTCATTTAACTTTCTCATCTGTTAAAAACCTTGTAAAGAATTATAGATAGTGGGCTTAGAATCTATCCACCATAATTGGTGAAATCCACCCACCACTAGTTATTCAACAACGAGAAAATGATGCATACTTTCATTTTTCCTTAGGCAAATCAAGCATTCATTTTCTAGTGTTCAAGAAGGACACAAATTAATCTCTTGCCCTTGAGTTTTCTTTCTTACTCTTTCTCCTGAACTTTCCATATTTGGTGTTGTTATTCTTCTTCTTGGTAGAAGACCTTGAAAAACCCTTAACTTCCATATGAACACTCCTACGATCTTAAGGAATTCCTCCTAGCTATTTTGAAGGAATCTGGTAATTTCTTGTGATCATATAAAACTTGTTGTCCATAATTGTCTTAAGAGTAGTTTATCTAAGCTGACTTGCCCTTATCACTAAATAACCCTTGTAGACTAGAAAGAGAATATCGAAGTTCGTGGTAATAAACACGTGTTGCTTTTGCAACACATTATTTAAAGACTTAAGTATGAAACACTTAGTCTTCTAATTTGTTTAATTCCACCTTTAATATACCACTATTTTTTCTTGTGAGGTTAGTTCATAAGGAATAGTTAACTTTGTTGGGATTGAACCCCTAAAAGTAATACATGATACAACGAAGTTAGATTTCATTGTCTCCTTATTATTCTTTTTATGCATTGATGTTGATTTGAGAATTCTACCTATATCACTTGTATTGTACATGACTAGGGTGCATAAAGAGTTGAGTAAAGGATATAAGTTATAAGTTCATTTTGTAAGATTGTAAGTTATTTGTGGTCAATTCATGGATTTAAGCAATTGAGTAGAGACTGTAGTGCAATGTTAGGATTGAGCCTTAGAAATCATGACATGATGTAATAGATTGATATTCATTTATAAATTTATTTATTCATATTTAATGTTTCCCTTTTATCTTAAATGCATTTACTGGTTATTTGAGCATACCTGTCCATATCTTTTACATTATACATGACTTAGGTGTATTAAGAGTTGTACAGAAGATATAATCTATAGGTTCTTTATAAGTAGATAAGTTGTCTATAATTAGTTCATGGATTTGGGCAATCTAATGGAGATTGTAGTACACTACCTTCTAATTAGATGAATGACTTGTTTTGGCTCTCAAGATGGGTTTCCCATGATAAGTGCACTAGTGTGTATGGTTGGACAAGATCTATGGTGAATCATAAAGCAAAGCTATCAATTGTCATGATTCACCAAAGTACTTTATTGCATGGTTTCTCAACTTTGAGAGGGTTTTAAACTTATGCCAAAATTAGCATGAGGCTTTGACCTACAACTGAGACCCTAAGGTGGTTACATATCCTTATGGAATGGTCACTATTAATGGAGGCCAGTGGCAAAAATTATTCTCAATAGAGGCACCATGATATCTCATGGTATTTAGACAATGTGTTATCAGGATTAAGCCCTAGAAAGCATGACATGATATAACAAATAAAAATTCATTTATAAATTTATTTATTTATATTTCTTGGTTTCCCATTTATTATCAGTTTTGCATTAATAAGTTATTTGAGCATACATGCCCCACATCATTTGAATTGTACATGACTTGGGTGCATTAGGAGTTTCACTAAAGATCCAAGTCTTGGGTTCCTTATAGAGTGATGAGTAGTTTATAGTTGGTTCATGGATTTGGGCAATCCATTTGAGACTATAGTGCACTATCTCCTAATTGAAGAGATAACTTATCTTAACTATTGAAATGGTTTTTCCATGGTGAGTGCACTAACGTATGTGATGAATATTGGATAGGACTGATGGTTATCAATTGTCATGATTCACCAAGCTACTATGCTGCATGGACTCTCAACCTTGAGATGATATTGAGTTTATGCCAAAGTTAACAAGAGGCTTTGACCTATAGATAAGACCTTAAAGTAGTCATATATCCATGTGGATTGGGTCACTATTGATGAAAGTTGGTAATAATAGATATTCTTAATAGAGGCACTATGATATCTTATGGATTGAGATAGTATGTCCCTTTGGGTGATCCAAAGGACATATGATCTAAGACAATATGACCATAACATTTTCTTAAGTGGAAATTTGATATATGCTTCTTAGAGTTAGTGTATGTCAATTGATCACATAATAAGTGAGATTTGTTAGATTACGAGTAGTAGTTCATGAAGAGTTTACATGTAGTAGATAGTAGGTCACTGACCTAAGCTTTGTCTCATTGTAATTTATATAGGATGCTAGAATGCAGTTGATTCTATTTAGTGGAATATTGACTCAACTTCAAATTTGGATTATGAGAGAACTAGTACTCCTATGGGTCCCAATGGTCCCCATTTTAAGCTTATATACCATGATAACATGGTTTATGAGGATGAAATTGGTTATAGGTTCACCCTTATGCATAAGAGTGTTTTGGTAACTACACAAGGTTGCATAGGGGATAGTGAACAAGTTATTTGGATTGAGCTAATTGATTAATTGGATGACCTTATGTGGTTAATTAATCAATTAGTACTCGTTTTGTGCTAATTAAGTAACCTAAGCCTTGGTGGGCTCAATTCACTTAAGCCTTGTAAAGCAACCCTGTAAATATCCCTTAAGGGTTAAGAGTTAGGGTTTCCATAGCTTTAGTTAGTTGTCTTCCACTTTTAAAAAAAGAAAGCCAAAGCTTCCTTCTTTTCAAAGCCCACCCTTTGAAGTGCCAAGGTCGTGATCAAAGTCATTATACGAAAGACTTCGGGTGTACAAGACCTTTGCAGACTGCAGGCTTCATCTTTATCGAGTGGAATTGATTTGGGAATGTCCAAATCAAAGGTAAAGTTTTATAACCACTTTTTATTGGATCCTAGAATGTTAGAAATTTTATTTTCACTTCTGTTGCATAGGATCTAGAGGCTGAGGGTAGTTAACATGTACCTATTCAATCTAGGGTTTGGGAATGTAAAAGTCCAATGTTCCATGCAACTGGTATTAAAGCCCTACGATAGTTTTTTCATGTTAGATATGCTTTAGGATGTGCTAACGCTGTTTTATGGGTTATGGTTATTTATCCCATGGCCACATGGATAATGAATGTGAATTCTATATTATAATCTTATAATATCATTGTTATAATTGTAATTGATGTTAGGGTAGCATTGTTGGGTTGTTTGTTTTTTAAAATGGGTTGTAAGCTCCATGTTTAGGAACATAGAGTTTTTATTGATAGTAAAAATCTTGTTTTTATTAAATTGGTCATAAACTCCTTTAATGGAACATAAGATTTTTTTAAATTGTAAAAATATGTTTTTTTTTTTTTTTATCAATCTTATAACCTATAGAAGGCAAGAAAGTAATCCAGGATGTCAATCATGGCTATCGTGACTCCCACTTCAATCAAGGTAAGTTTTTGATGGAGAAAACGATTGAATTTTGCAAAAGTAACACCCTTGGGTGCATAGGAAAGGGGTGCAACACTTGAGCGTTGAGATAAGTGCTTGAGTGGTTCGGGCACTCAAGTGGTCACTTACAATGCTCAAGCAGTATGAGCAATCAAGTAATGCTTCTAGTAGTCCTAAAAAATTTTTAGGCACTCAAGAGCAAGTGATGATAGATTGGGATTTTTGTAATAGATTAAGGTTTTTTTTTTTTTTTTTTTTTTTTGTAAACAACCCTATTTTTGGTAATTTTGATTTTTAACCAAATTTAATTACCAAATATGCAACAAGATCCTTAAGGCCATGAGAAGCAACTAGTTTATTTTTGTTATTTATTTTATGCTTTGTTTGTTGCTTAGCATGTGTTAAATAAATAATAAACTGGAAAAATAATTTTGGATTTTCCTTAAGGAAAATAAATTTTCATGAGAAGTTATTTATGATGTAATTTTTCTTTGAATTGGTTGTTGTTAAAAGATATTGCTATTCCATTTTGGATTATCCACTTGGTTGGATAGGTGGTTCTCCATGCTCTCCCCCTTGAGAGAAGGAGAACTACACTAATCATTAGTTCTCCAGACTCTCTTCCCTGAGAGAAGGAGGAAACTGTTTTGCATATAGATAGTCTAAGGATAAAGGAATGAGAAAACAATTTTTGTAGCACAGGAGTCCTAATTTAAGAAGTAAATAATGAATTTGAAAAATCTCATGATAGAAAATTTTGTTTTAAGAAAGGTTACCAAAATTACTAAAAGTCTTTCTTTTCAAAAGATTAAGTAAGAGAGGGCCCTAGCAAAGCCCATAACCCCATTGTTGATTTTATCTTGATTTGAGTTCATCACTACCCCATTAGTGGGTTGAGCCCTAAAAATCGAGGGATATAGACTATTCTTGAGGGTGGAACTAGACATGTTTATAGTGGGCTTTCTTGCTTGGTGACATTGATAGTTCAAAGAAGATGGTTATACACTTAACATGTGATATGGAGTGGTTCAATCACCCATTACAGTCTCACTTACATAGTCTAGGAGACAAATAAAAAGGTATGCTTATCTTGCCTTTAGATGCCTTTATGGTTATAGCAAAGTATCAATTTGAAAGGGTTTCTAACTAGTAATAAGGTCATGACCTGTGCATTGTAGGCTTGATTCTTATGGTACTAGGATACATTGTAAAAGATATGTGGTTTGAGAGCACTACATTTTTGCTAAATTAATTTCCAACTTGTCATATATGCTCAATTAATTAATGTATGTCTTTATTTTTGTTAAAGATATCATGTCGTATAATCTGATTAATTTCATTCTCACTACTAATAAGTTGACCAACCCAAACTATGTGGATTGGAAAAAGAATTTGGACATAGTACTCTCTTTAGAGTTAAAGTGGGTAATGTAAGAAATTGCTCCTTCTACCCCTAATGAACATTCAACTTAGGAGGAGAAGAACAACTATCATAGTTGGAAGATGATGGATTAGAAGACCAAGTATATCATACTTGGGTCTTTGTATAACATGTAGCAACATCAACATGTGTTTATGCCAACAACTTATGATATTCTTTTTAGTCTCCATGACCTATTTGGTGGCAAGGGCATGTCAGTTGGGCAAGTTGCTTTTAAGGCTATTATGAATACTAAGATGTCAAAAGGAACTCTCATTAGAGATCATATATTTTTTATGATCGAAATTTTTAACGAGATGGAGATTCCTGGAGATAAGATCAATGGAGAAACCTAAGTTGACATGGTCCTAGAACTTATTGGATTCTTTCAAGCAGTTCAAGCTTAATTATTCTATGAATAAGATGGTGCTAAGCTTAATTGAACTAATAAGGGAACTTTAGACGACTAAGGGGATTCTCAAGGATTAGAGAGGTCTTCATATGGTAGTGAATGGTTCTTTAAGTTCTTCTAGCTAGAAAAAGAAGAACACTATAGAGACCACCAAGCATAAGAGAAAGTTCAAGGGCAAAAGGAAGAAGAAGAAGAAGAAGAAGAAGAAGAGTAAGAGTCAGGGCAAATGTTTCCTTTGTAGTAAAAGAGGCCACTGGAAGAAGGAATACCCTAAGTTCCTAAAGAGAGTTAGGTATGCATCAGTCTTTTCTAGTTGAATCATGTTTAGTGTTAGATTCCAATAATTCTTGGTGGGTAGATTCTAAAGCCAATTAGTTTATAATTCTTTATAAGGGTTTCAACTAAGGAGAAGGTTGAATGATGGGGATATGTACTTAACATTAGCTTCTGAAGCGAGAGTTTTTATGTAGGCAGTGAGAGATGTTACCCTCATTTTAGATGATAGTTGTCTTCTAAAGTTAAAATATTGTCTTTATGTTCTCGAGTTTATGAAGAATTTGATTTTGATTTCTAGTTTATGCAAAAAAAATAATTCATTGGTTTATATATATATATATATATATATATAAATATAATAAATAAACATGTTTTCATTATGATGAATGATTCGTTTATATGCTTAGGATCATTGATAGATAGTCTTTATTATGTGACTTCATTATCTGTTTTACTAAGTAATGAGAATTATCATAGCTCACATAAAAGGAAAAAACCTAACATTAATTAAACACAACTTTAGCACTTATGCCTAGGTCATATTAATCTAAATAGAATATAAAGATTGATTAAGTCTGGAGTATTACCCCTTTGATTTCACAAGATCTTCTAATTTGCAAATCCTATATTGAATTTAAAAGGCCAAAATGCCCTTTACTGCTAAAGGATATAGAGCGTAAGAGTGTTTAGAGTTAGGGCATATTGATGTGTGTGGGCCTTTCAATGTCCATGCATAAGGAGGTTATGAGTACTTTGTCATGTTTACGGATGATTACTTCAAGTTTGGATATGTTATCCTAATGTATAAGACGTTTGGTGCCTTGGAGAAATTCATTGAATTTAAGGTGGAATCAAAAAACCAGTTGGGTAAACATATTAAGGCACTTTGATTTGAGAGAGGTGGTGAGTACATGTCTATTTCATTCAATTTTTTCCTCAAGGGGCATGAGATTTTATCCCAGTTGAGTGCACATGGAACTCCACAACAAAATTGAGAAGTGGAAAGAAAAAATCGAACATTAATGAACATGGTAAGATATATGATGAATTTCTCATCACTTCCTCTATCCTTTTAAGGATATACCTTGGAGACTGCGACGTACATTCTCGAACTAGTGCTTTCCAAGTTAATACCTTTAACTCCCAGAGAAATGTGGAAAGGTCAGAAACTTAGTTTACAACATATTCACATTTGAGGGTGCTTAACACACATGCTGAAACCAAAGGTAGACAAATTAGAAGAAAAATTTTGTTTGAAACTTGGATTGCTTTGTTCCCATGCCCTAGATCGTGTAGGGTGCATGCAAATATATCCTAAGCTCTGTAAATATATTGCAACGAATAAAAAAGTATTAAAAAATAATAAGAATTCCATAAAAAAACGTAGATCTAGAGAACAAGGCCACATACCTTTGATCCAAATAGTCCCGGATCGATTCCAATTGATGTAGATAACTCCAAAGTCGTAATAGGTCTCGTAAACGCCATGATCTTCCACCCGATGACTCTTCCTTGTGTCTAGGTACCAAGATGGTGAAGATCTCAAGGGTGAAGGCTAGGGTTCTCTTTCTAAGCTCAAGGGGAGAAGGGCAAGACTTAGAAACCCTAATCCCTTAAGGGGTATTTATAGGCTTCCTATTGGGCTTAAGTGACTTAAGCCCACTATGGGCTTGGGTTACTTAATCTAGCCCAAAAGGGTTGCTAATTGATTAATTAACCTAAGGTCTAATTAATCAATTAGTCTAGTCCAGAGATACCACTCACTTATCCTTCTGTAATATTAAGTAATTACCAAAATGCCCTTATACATAAAAGTGAGCTAAAAACCCATCTAACCTTTATAAGTTGTGCCGAGAAGGAATATGAGCTTAGAGCAGGGACCACTAGGACCTATAGGAGTATTGATTCTCTTAGAATCAAATTATGAAATCAACTCAACATCCCACTATAGAGAGTTAACTACACTTCAATACCATATGTATATTACAACGAGATACTAAGTGCTCAGGTTTATGATTTACTATCCACTATATGCAAACTCCCCAGGAACTAGTGTCTATAATCTAACAAGGTAGTGCTATCACCTATCAAGATTGCCTTTCAAATCCTTGAGTTACATATCCCACTTATTATATGATCAACTGACTAACTCTAGCTCTAAGAAGCATGTGTCAAATTCCATTAAAGAAATTATTGTGGCCATAGATTTCATGATTACATGTCCTTTGGATTACCCAAAGGGACACACTGCCTTAATCCCATGAAATATCATGGTGCCTCTATTGAGAATACCTATTGTCACTAACCTTCATCAACAGTGACCCAATCCATAGGGATATATGACCACTTTAGGGTCTTACCCACAGGTCAAAGTCTCCTATTGATTTTGAAACAAGCTCAATATCCTCTCAAGGTTGAGAGTCCATGCAGTATTATAACTTGCTGAATCATGACAATTGATAACCTTGCATCATGATTCACCGTAGGTCTTGTCTAATGTGCATCACATACACTAGTGCACTCACTATGGGAAACCCATCCTAGTGACCATGATAAGTCATCCCTCTAATTAGGAGGTGGTGCACTACAGTCTTTATTGTATTACCCAAATCCATGAACCAATTGTGGACAACTTATCTATTTACAAGGAACCTATGACTTATATTTTTTGTGCAACTCCTAATGCACCCAAGTCATGTACACTGTAAGAGGCATGAGTTGAATGTTCAAATCAATATCAATATGCTAAAGAGAAAAAAAAGAGATAGTTAAGTCTAACTTTATTACATCATGTCTTGCTTTTAGGGGCTTAATCTCAATAGGTTCGAGGTATGCCTGTTTGTAGGGTATCTAAAAGGAACAAGAGGGCATTACTTTTATAGTTTGCTCAACTAGAAGGCATTTTTCAATTCAAATGGAGGATTTTTGGAAGAGGACTATGTGATGAGTAATTGGCTTAAACATGATATAGATTGGAGGACACTTGAAGACACTCCCATGTTAGCAAAAGAGATTATGGGTCCAAAGGTTCCTACACCTATCATTCTAGTAAGTTCTAATACATTAGTGCCTCATCGTAGTGGGAGGGTTGTTATATAACCAAATAGGTTCATGTATTTTGGAGAGTCTTTCGAGACAATTCTAGAGGAACATGAGAGCGATCCTATAGATTGCAATGAAACAAAAAACAATGATGATGCTATTCTATGGCAATGAGGTATGGAAGTAGAGTTAAAATCTATTTATTCTAATGAAATCTCGGATCTTGTAGAGGCACCTGAATGGATAAAACCCATAGGGTATAATTGGGTTTATAAGAGGAAAAAAATGATAGATGGAAAGGTTGAGACATATAAGGCAAGACTAGTAATGAAGGGTTATAGTCAGAAACCTGGTTTCGACTATGAGGAGTCTTTTTCCCTAGTAGCCATGCTCAAATCTATCAGAATACTCTTATCCATTGCAACGCATCTCGATTATGAGATATGACAAATAAATGTCAAGACAACATTCTTGAATAGTGATCTTGAAGAGAGCATTTGTATGATGTAACTAGACAAATTCATAGCAAAGGCTTAAGAGCATCTTATGTGCAAATTGCATAAATGCATTTATGAATTAAAGCAAACATCTCGCTCAGGGAATAGACATTTTGATTAGGCTATCAAGACTCTTGATTTTTATCAAAATGAGGATGAGACTTGTATGTACAAGAAGACATAGGGAAGCATGGTGGTGTTTTTGGTCTTATACATCAATGGCATAACTCATTAGGAATAATGTAGAATTATTATCATCAATCAAGATTTGGTTATCTACTCAATTCCATATGAAAAGATCTAGGTGAAGTGTAATATATTCTTGGGATAAAAGACCTTCAAGATTGCAAGAATAGGAATATTTTTGTTGGGATTGAGCCCTATAAAACATGACATGATGTAATAGATAGAGATTCATTTATAAATTTATTTATTTATTTATGTTTCTTGGTTTCCCTTGATCCATTTTGCATTAATTGGATATTTTAGCATACATACCTCACATTACTTGCATTGTACATGACTTGGGTGCATTAGAAGTTGCATAGAAGATCCAAGTTATAGGTTCCTTGCAGAGTCATGAGTTGTCCACTCTTAGTTTATGGATTTGGACAATCCATTTGAGACTGTAGTGCACTAGTGTATGTGATGCACATTGGATAGGACCTATGGTGAATCATGACATAAGACTATCAATTATCATGATTGACTATGCTACTATATTGCATGGACTTTCAACCTTGAGAGAATATTGAGCCTATAACAAAGTCAATAGGAGGCTTTAACCTATGGGTGTGATAGTAAAATGGTTATATATTCCTATGGATTGGGTCATTGTTGATAAAGGCTAGTGGTAACATGTATTCTCAATAGAGACACCATGATATCTTAATAACAATGTGTCCCATTGGGTGATCCCAAGGACATGTGATTTAGAAGACTATGGTCATAATGGAAATTTGACATATGCTCCTTGGAGTTAGAGTGTGTCTATTGATCACATAATAAGTGAGGCCTATAACTTAAGGATTAGAGAGGTAATCTTAATAGGTGATAGCACTCCCTTATTAGATTATGAGTATCGGTTCATGGTGAATCTGCATGTGGTGAATAGTAGGTCACAAAACAGAACTTCATCTCATTGTTATTTACATAAAGTACTAGAGTGTAGTGGATTCTCTTTATTGGAATATTGAATCAAATTCAGAATTTGATTCAAAGGAGCCAATACTCCTATGAGAGTTAGATTCGCTCTAAGTACACTCTTATGCATAAATGTGTTTTGGTAATTACGCAAGGTTGCATAAGGGATAGTGAACAAGTTCTTTGGATTGGACTAACTGATTAATTAGATGACCTTGTGTAGTTAATTAATCAATTATGACTCGTTTTGGGCTAGAGTAAGCGACTCAAGCCTTAGTGGGCTCAAGTCACTTAAACCTAGTAGGAGAATCCTATAAATACCCCTTAGGGGTTAAGGTTCGGGCTTCCATGGCTTCAGTTAGTTGTCTTCCACTTTTATAGAAAGAGAGAGAGCCAAAACTTATTTTCTTTCAAAGCCCACCATTTGAAGTGTTAAGGTCGTGGAGACAACCATCAAGAAGAAGATTTTCAGTGTACGAGACCTTTGGAGTTTACAAGCTTCATCTTCATCAGATGGATTTTGATTTGGAAACATTTAGATCTAAGTATGAGTACTATATCTCTAGATCTATAATTAATAATGGTTTTTACTATATATATTTTTTTCTCGCTACAATAGATTTAGAGATCCCTAAGGATAGATGCATGTGCTCTACGGGATCTAGGGCATGGGAACAAAATAATTCAAGGTTCTCAACACTCTTAATGAGCTAGAGTATGTCATTTGATCACATTATAGGAAGATCTATAACTTAAGGATGGTAAAGGTAATGTTAAGAGGCTGGTAACTTTCACCTTATTAGATTGGAGACACTACTGCATTAGGAACCTATATATAGTGGATAACAAGTCATAGACCCAAGCATTTAATGTCTCATTGTATATACCTAGGGTATTTGAGTGTAATCGAGTCTTTACTATGGGATATCGAGTGAATTCATATTTAGATTCTAATGGAGCTAGTACTGTCCCATGGGTCCAACTGCTTCCTACTCGAGCTCATATTCTTTGATGGCATGGTTTATAAGGGTTTGATGGAGTTTTAGTTTACTTATGTGCATAATGACATTTTGATAATTATGCAAGCTTGTTTAAGGGAAGCGAATGGTATCTCTAGATTAGGCTAATTGATTAATAGAAGCCGTGTTGGGTTGATTAGTCAATTAAAAACCTTTTTGGGTTAGATTAAGTGACCCAAGCCCATGGTGGGCTTAAGTCTCTTAAGTCTAGTAAAAAACCTATAAATACCGCTTTAGGGGTTAGGGTTTTTAACTTTTGTCATTCTCTTCCTGCAATTTAGAGAGAGAACCCTAACCTCCAACCTTGAAATCTCCACCATCTCAGTACCTATACTCAAGGAAGAGGAGTCAGGTGTATGATTGTTAAGTTTATGCTACACCTATGGAGCTTTCTACATCATTAAGAATCGATCCGGGAACATCCAAATCTTAGGTATTGTAGTTTTATCTTGATCAATGGCATCTATATTGATTTTTAAATGCCAAGTTTTCACCATGTTTATGTCTATAGAGCCTAGGATAGGATTTCATTCACTCTAATGATCTAAGGCTTGGGAATGAAGTAAACTAAGGTTTGCAAACAATTTTATGAATTGGATTTCTAGTAAGGGCTAATTAATTAATTGGAGCCCAATTAATTAATCAAATGAATTAATTAGGACCCAGGTGGGTTGGATTAGGTAATCTATGCCCAATTGGACTCAAGTCACTTAAGCTCACTAGGAGCCTTTTATATGTCCCTTAGGTTTAGGGTTTCCTACACCTTTTTTATTATCTTCTTCTAAAGAGTCTCCGTAGGGTAGTTTTCCTCTAAAAGAGAAAAATTTACTATTTTCTCTTACTTAGAGCCATATGAGGAAAGATAAAGTTGAAGACTAGTAGGTAAACGACATCCTCAACAACATTAAACTTGTTTTTCACCTTACAAATTTGATATGAGAACATCCAAATCTAGGTATGGTTTTTATTTTTTTAGATTATATTCTATTTGGTTTTTTATTATCATTATTTCCGCTAGAATAGTTTCTAGAGAAGCCTAAATTAGATTACATGTTCCCTATACAAACTAAGGTAAGGGAATTGAGAAATTTAGAGTTCCCAACATGCACTACCTTCTAATTGGAGAGATGATTTGTCTTGACCATCGGGATCAGTTTTCCATGGTGAGTGCACTAGTGTTTATGGTTACAGATTGGACAAAACTTATAGTGAATCATGATATAAAGCTATCAAATTGTCATGATTCACCGAGCTACTATGTTGCATGAACTCTCAACCTTAAGAAGATATTAAATATGTGTTGAAATCAATAAGAGGCTTTGACTTATGGCTGAGACCCCCAATATATTCACATATCCTTATGGATTGTGTCACTATTGATCAAGGTAAGTGACACTAAGTATTCTTAATAAAGGTACTATGGTATCTCATGGTATTAAGAAAACATGTCTCTTTTGGTGATCTTTGTTGGGATTAAGCCCTTAAAAGCAAGACATGATGTAACAAAGTTAGACTTAACTATCCCCTTGCTATCTTTTTGGTGTATTGACATATAACTTCTGGATCATCAAGGCGGGCAACTCTAAGCCTTCTCTCCCGCTTCCTTTCTAGGTTTATTGAGCTACCGCGCTACGACCCTTTTATTAGTAAGGTTGCTTGTTTGAGCATTCAACCCATATCTCTTACAATGTACATGACTTGAGTACATTAGGAGTTGCACAAAAGATACAAGTCATGGGCTCCTTGTAAGTAGATAAGTTGTCCACAATCAATTCATGGATTTGGGCAATCTAGTAAAGACTATAGTGCACAACTTCCTAATTGGAAAAATGACTTGGCTTGTCCATCGGGATGAGTTTCTCATGGTGAGTGTACTAGTGTATGTGATGTAACTGGATAGGACTACGGTGAATCATGATGCAAGGCTATCAATTGTTATGATTCACCAAGTTACTATACTGCATGGATTTTTAACCTTGAAAGGAAATTACGCCCGTGCCAAAATCAATAGGAGGCTTTGACTTATGGGTAAGACCCTAAAATTGTCATATATCCATATGGATTGAATTATTATTGATGGAGGTTGGTGACAACAAGTATTCTCAATAAAGGCACCATGATATCTCATGGGATTGAGATAGTGTGTCCCATTAGGTAATCCAAAGGACGCGTGATCATGAAATTTGTGGTTATAGTAATTCTTTTAGTGGAATTTGGTATATTCTCTTTGATGTTAGAGTATGTTAGTTGATCGCATAATAAGTAGGATCTACAATTCAAGGATTGGAGAGGTAATCTTGATAGGTGATAGAACTACCTTATTAGATTACGGACACCAGTTCATGGGGAGTTTGTATATAAGGCATAGAAGGTCACGGACTCGAGCTTCGTCTCGTTGTTATTTACATGAGGTATTGGAGTGCAGTTGATTCTCTTTAGTGGAATGCTGAATCAACTTTAAAATTGGATTATGAGGGAGACAATACTTCTATAGGTCACCTAGTGGTCCCTATTTTGAGCTCATATACCATGATGACATTATTTATGAGGGTTGAATTTACTCTAGTTTTATTCTTGTGCATAAGGGCATTTTGGTAATTTTGTAAGGTTGCATAGGGGATAATGAACAAGGTCTCTGGTTTGGGTTAATTGATTAGGTAGATGACCCTATGTGGTTAATTAATCAATTATGACATATTTTGGGTTAGATTAAATGACCTAAGCCTTGATGGGCGTAAGTCACTTAAGCCTAATAGGCAACCCTATAAAAATTCCTTTAGAGGTTAGAGTTTCCTAATGATTTTTGGTGAGGGTTGTTTTTCACCTTTAGAGAGAGAAAAAGCCATAACCTTATTTCTTTTAAAGCCCACACTTTGGAGTGCCAAGATTATGGCTCGAGTCATTAGGCAAAAGATCTTGGGTGTATGAGACCTCCTTGGATGCAGGGCTATAACGCACGGGAGATGCACAGGTCATGTGCACAAGAACTACACGAGACACTCACAGCCTACATGTATGGGAATCACATAGGCCACATGCATGGGAATCACACGAGATGCTCATATGGACAACAACTTGAGGAGAGAGACTCTCCAGTTTTTCCAAGTATGTTCTTCAACAGATGGATTTAGATCTGGGAGCATCTAGATCATATGTATGAGTTTCAAATCTCTAAATCCTTATTCTACAATGGTTTTTGAAGCCATTATTTTCCTTTAGGCTAGATCTAGAGAGCTTTAGGGATAGATGTATGCACTCTATGAGATCTATGGCATGGGAACGAAGTGATCCAAAGTTCCCAACAACTAGTATCAGAGCCCTAAGGTAGGTTTTAGCATGTTAGATCTATTATAGGGTGTGCCAACTCTATGTTGCAAGGTTGCTTTTTCATTTCATGGTCTTAAGGAATGAATGAATGACATGATTTTATTCATTCAATCAAATGTATCAATATATTTAGATTGATTGATTGCTATTGATTCAATTGCATGAATGAATATCATCTATGCCTTTTGATTCTCTAGATTGGGTTGTACAATTCAGAAGGGGTATAGGGTTTTTATTTTGTTGTAAAAATATTTTCTTTTCAATAGATGGGTTGTAAGCTCGTTTATAGGAGCATCAACATTTTTATTATTGTTAAATTTTCAAATTTTTATATCCATCTATGGTGACCCAAGAGAAAAGAAAGAATCTTGAAGGTTTTTTTTTTTTTTTTTGAGATTCTATGGTGGTTAAAGAAAAAAAAAACATTCTTGGAAGTTCTTGGTTTGAGATATATGGTAGCATAGTGAAATTACCTTTAACTCAAAATCGAGACTACCTTCCTATAAGTTTCTTAGGGCAAATCACATTTGGTTTTGAAATTTAGGAAGTTAGGATTCCAATGCTTCACATGGATCACAATTTGAAGTTGAAATGAGGGACATATGACCAATCAAAGCAATATTGCACAAAGAGCATGTTGTTACGAGATTGTATATGGGTCAAATTCCTTTTGGTTGTTTTGGCTGAATTTTGGGCCTCTTCTTGGGCTCAATTTTTGGCGGCAATTAGGCCTTTTAGGTTTTCTATTTTCACTAACCTTAATTTTGGTTACAGAGTTATTTTTTTGGTAATATGAATTTTATCCAAATTTTAGTCACCAAATATGCAATAGAATCCCTAAAGGCCATGAGAAAATTTTCTATTTATTTATTCCTTTATTTTTATTATATGTTTTTTATTAATTGTATATGTGGCCTCAAGATATTTTGGTATTCTTAATTGGAAATAAATTTTCATGCATTTTTTAAAATTAGAAAACTTATTTAAATTGGAATGTGCATGTTTAGGAAATTTTATTTTAAAGAAGAGAAAAGTTGGAAAATGATTACAAGCTTTCTTACATTTTTAAAAATTAATTCTATAAGAGTTTAATTTTATTTAAAATCTTCTCAAATATTTGAGATCTCTAATAATAAAATTTTTCTTTTAAGGAAAAGCTCTTATTTTTCCAAATCTTTATAAAATAGTATTTTTCTATTTTGCATAGGATTTTGATTTAAAAATAAATAAATTTATTTTGGAAATTTATGATAGATAATTTATAATTAATAATGGTTACCAAAATAAATATTAGAACCCAAAGTAAGTTTTTTTTTTTTGTTGGTATTCTTAGTAAATTTTCATGAGAAGCTATTTTCCAAGATTATTTATTTAAACTAGTTGTTGTTAAGAAGATTACTATTTCTTTAGAACTATCTATTTATTAAACTTTATGAGGTTTTCCTGTTCTTTCTCGGCGAGAGAAGGAAAACTATACCTATAGCTGGTTCTCCAGACCCTCTTCCTCAAAAAGAAAAAAGGAAACTATTTTGTTTGGATAGTTCAATGATAAGGAATAAGAGAGCAATTCTTTTAGCATAAGAGTTTCGGTTTAATTAGAAAATCTCATAATAGATAATTTATGATGAGGAGGGTTACCAAAATAACTCTGGAAAGTTTTAGTAATTTAATGGAGATATAAAATATTTTAAAAATACTTTCCAAAATGGATTGCTTAATTCCTTTTTGGAAATAAATATTTTTGGGGGTTTTCCATAGAGAATATTTTATCCATTAAGGAATTACTAAAAGGTTCTATTTTTGGTAATATTTAATGGAATAAATTATTATGAAATTCCTATGAAAATATTTATTAAGTTGGAAAAGTGTAAGGAATAAGGAAAGTAAATCTTACGAGGATATTTTAATATGAGAAGCAAAAGTTCCTTTCTTGGATAAGGTGCTCTCAAGATTATTCAAAATCTCATAAATTGGTAATTTCCTTTTTACACAAGAGTTTCCTATTTGGAAAATAAATATTTTGGAAATTTTCATTAGAGATAATTTATCATTAAAATATTATTACCAAAAGGCTTAGTAATTTGATGGAAATAAATTTCTTTGAAACATTTCCAAGATAAAATATTTATTAATTGGAATTATGTATAGAAGGAGAATTGTATGCAAATTGTTTTTAAAGTTTTGAGTCGATATTTTATCAAAATTCATTGTGAAAATTACTCCCATGGAAAATTTAAAATTTTCATGTTCATATTCTTCTATTAAACTAGGTATCCAAATAGGAAATAAATATTTTTGAAAATTTTCAACTTGGATAATTTATTCATCAGGGAAATTATTAATGGTTTTAAAATGCTCTTATATATCTCAAAAGATTAAGTGAGAGAGGGCCTTAAGCAAGCCCATGGCCTCCATTGTCGAGCCCATCTTGATTTAGGTTGATCATCACCCTCATGGTGGGTTAGCCCTAAGAATTAAGAGATATGGACTCTCGGCATGGATGAGACTAGATATGTCTGTAGTAGGAGTGTCCACCCCCATGGTGGGGTTCTTTACTTGGTGATATCGACAATTCAAGGACAATGGTTATACTTATCTTAGATTCAAATGCAAGGTTAGTTATGCAGATTAGTGGAAGGTAATATCTTCTTCTTGTATATGTATTCCATTATCACTTTGCCAAGTGATGAGAATTATCGAATCTTGGGATTAAACCTAGCATTAATTAAACATTTGGTTTCTAAATCTAGGTCATATTAATCTAAATAGGATCCAAAGACTGGTAAAGTCTAGACTCTTTGATTCCCAAAGATCTTGCACTCTACGAATCCTATATAGATAGTAAAATGACCAAGATGACTAAAGCCAAGGAATGTTTGAAGTTAGTGCATACTAACATGTATGAACCTTTTAGTGTCCATGCATGGGGAGATTATGGGTATTTAATCACTTTTAGTGATGATTGCTCTAGGTTTGGATATGTACATAGGAAATCCAATGCCTTGGATATATTCATTGAATTTAAGAGATGATCGAATAACCTATTGGGTATACATACCAAATCACTTCGATTAGATGAAGGTGATACCTTTAGTAAGTTTGATTTTTTCCATTGGAACACGATATTTTTTCCCAATTATGTGCATTAGGTTCTTTATTGCAAGATGGAGAGGTGGAAAGAATATATCAAACTTGGATGGACATAGTGAGATCATGGATAGGTTTCTCATATTTTCCTGGATTCTTTTGGGAATATATCTTATAGACTATCCTTTCTTTCTTTCTTAAGACGTATATCAGTTTATAGGATATTTAAAAGGATTTTTGAGAGTTATTACCTTTATAGTCAAGATCATAAGAAGATATTTGTTGACACAAATGTCATATTTTTTATGAAGACTATATGATAAGGAATAAGACAAAAAGTGATACAGGTTGAAAGATATATTAGAATATAGTCTCACATTGCATAAGATATTATAGATCCAAAGAGTTAAAGACATACTATTCCTATGATTTCTACCACATGAGTGCTTCATCATAATGAGAGGTTTATATCTCACTAATTATGATGAATTAGTGAGTAGTGTTTATGCCCACTTAAGGTAAGGAGCTATGAAGAAGTAGTTAGAATTTTTGTATCCTAACATAGTTTGGGTTCCTATTGAAGCACCTAAATGGATAAAACCAACAGGCTTAAGTTTGGTTTACAAGAAGAACACAAGAGTAGATGGAAAGCTTGAGTTTTATGTGGCTAAGACTATAGCTAATGGTTATAGTTTGAAACTTTGTTTCAACTATGGAAAACCTTTTCAATAGTGGCTATACTCAAATCCATCAGATTACTCTTATCTATTACAGTGTGTCTTATTTATGAGATATAACAATAACAAATTTTCATAGCAAAGCACCTTGTGTGCATAAGAAGGCATAGGGAAAGGTGGTGATGCTCTAAGATCTTGCAAATAGATGTCAATCTACTCATTGGATATGATGTAAGGATATTATCATCAATCAAGATCTAGTAGTATACTTAGTTCTAGAGGAAGACACAATATATTCTTAGGGTTAATGTCCTTTAGAACTATAAGAATAGGAAAATTACGCTATATCATTCAAGTACGTGATGCAAAACTCCAAGAAATGTTTGTTACTCTTTGGATTTGGTGTTGTATTTCTTAGGATCAATGTCCTTAGACATCTGTGGAGATAGATAAGATTAAAAGTAGTATCCAATGCCTTTGTATGGATAACCTTAAGTATGCATGCGATGCTATGTGCTAGACCAGATATTTGCTTTGCTGTAAGAATGAGTGGATATTAGTCCATTTCCTTATTAGAGATTTGGGCGAATGTCAAACATATACTATAGTATCTTTGGAGAATGAGGGATTATATGTTTGTGAGTTTATGCAATGAGTCAGTACTCATTTCGTACCAAGAAATTGGACTTCCAATCTGATGAAGACTCTTATAGGTCTACCTCTAGTTATGTGTACACTCTAAGTGGTTTTTGCTGCTTCTATAGCAACAAAGGAAGCCTTTTGGCTTATGGCTAGTTCTCTTGGCTATATCATCTAAGATATTGTTATGTGAAACAGTGGGATGGTGGCATAGTTTAAAGAACAAAAATACCATTAGAAGAGGAAACACACAAAGAATAAGTGTTACCTTATTATGAGATAGTATAGGAATGTGATATTATTGTGAAGCAGAATCTTTCTGCAGTGCCCAATTGCTTTTATGGCTAATGGAAATTTGTTAGGATTGAGCCCCTAAAAGAAAGACATGATGTAACAAAGTTAGACTTAACTATCCTCTTGTTATCTCTTTAGTATATTGACATTGTTTTGAACATTTGTCCATGTCTCTTACATTATACATGACTTAGGTGTATTAGGAGTTGCACAGAAGATACAAGTCATGGGATTCTTGTAAGTAGATAAGTTGTCCATAATCGGTTTATGGATTTGGGCAATCCAGTAAAGATTGTAGTGCACTACCTCCTAGTTGTGAGAGATGACTTGTCTTGGCCAACAAGATGAGTTTTCCATGGTGAGTGTACTAGTGTATGTAATGCACATTGGACAGAACCTACGGTGAGTCATGGCGCAAGGCTATCAATTGTCTTGATTCACCAAACTATTATACTGCATGAATTCTCAACCTTGAGAGAATATTGAGTTTGTACCAAAATTAACCAGAGTCTTTGACCTATGGGTGAAACCCTAAAGTGGTCATATATCCTTATGTATTAGGTCACTATTGATGGAGACTGGTGGCAATAGGTATTCTTAATAAAGGCACCATGATATCTCATGGGATTGAGACAATGTGTCCCTTTAGGTGATCCAAAGGACATGTGATCATAAAATATGTGGTCATAGTAATTCCTTTAGTGGAATTTGACATATGTTCCTTGAAGTTAGAGTATGTCAGTTGATCACATAATAAGTAGGATATGTAACTCATGGATGAGGTAATCTTGATAGGTGATGACACCACCTTGTTAGATTATGGACATCAATTCATGGGAAGTCTGCATGCAATGGAATGGACAACCTTATAAATACCTATTTAAGGGTTAAAGTTTCCTAATGACTTTTGGTGAGAGTTGTCTTGCACCTCTAGAGAGATAGATAGATAGATAGAGAGAGAGAGAGAGAGTTATAGTCTCTTTTCTTCCAAAGCCCACACATTAGAGTCCCAAGATCGTGGTTTGAGTCATTGGGCGAAAGATCTTCGATGTACGAGACCTCTTTAGATGCAAGGCTATAACTCACGGGACATGCATGGGATATGTGCACAAGAAGTGCATGAGATGCTCATAGGTTGCATGCAAGGGAATCACATAACTGCGTGCATGAGAATCACACCAGATGCACATGTGGGCAAAACTTGAGGAGAAAGACTCAACTTTTTCCAAGCATGTTCTTGAACGAATGGATTTTGATTTGGGAACATCCAAATCATAAGTATGAGTTTCAAATCTCTACATCATTATTCTCTAATGGTTTCTGAAGCCATTACTTTTCAATGCGTTGATCGAAGGAACCCTAGGGATAGATACATGCACTCTACGAGATCCAAGGTATAGGAACAAAGTGATTTGGGGTTCCCAACAATCCTAAGGACATGTGATTATGAAATTTATGGCCATTGTAATTCCTTTAGTAAAATTTGACATATGCTTCTTGAAGTTAGAGTATGTTAATTGATCATATAATAAGAGGATCTATAATTCAAGGATTTGAAATATAAACTTGATGGGTTAATTTATTGGCATCTTAGATCTAAGCAATGGAAGCAATAACAATTTTATATATATATATATATATAAATTGATCTTTAAGGTTAAAGCACTAACCTTTAGGTTTGGTGTTCCCAAATCTTAAATTCGAAGTGTTGAAAAATCAAATCAATGTCATTTAAAGTCTTGTAGGCCCACAATCTTCTATCTAATGACTTTTCCTTGATCTTGGAACACTTCCAACTAAGGGGTAGAGAGGTAGAGGCTATGGCTCTCTTTCTCTTTGGAGGTGGAAGACAACTTTATGGAAACCCAAACCCTTAAGGGAGTATTTAAAGGGTTCCCCATCCGACCTCACTGAGGGTTTATGTCACTTAATATGACTAAGGGCTTAAGTCACTTAATCTAAACCAAAATGGGTCCTGATTGATTAATTCACCCAACAGGGCTTACTAATTAATTAGCTTAATCGAGAAACCTTGTTCACTTACCCCTATTCAACCTTACATAAATACCAAAATGCCTTTATGCACAAAAGTGAACTTAAAGCCAATCTATCCCACATAAACCATACCAAAAGTTATATGAGTTCGATCGAGGACCATTAGGGCCCATAGGACAACACTGACTTACTCATAATCCAATTTTGAAGTTGATTCAGCATCTCATTGTAAAGAACCAACTACACTCCAATAACTTATGTAAATAAAAATGAGACACGAAGTGCTTAGGTTTGTGACCTGCTATCCATTGCATTCATTCTACTCATGAATTGGTGTTCATAGTCTAACAAGGTGAAAACTATCAACCCTTCAAGACTACCTCTACCATCTTAGAGTTGTAGATCCTCTTATTATGTGTTTAATTGACACGTCTTCACTCTTAAAGAGCCTCTATCAAGTTCCACTTAAAAAATTACTTGATATATGAATATTATTTATGGATTAATACCATATTCGTCGACTAAATTATTGGTATATTATATTATTTTATATACTATTTTAATTAATTTAAATTTATTTGTAAATTATTTAAAGGAAATAATTTATCATCAATTTATTTCTTAATAACAAATTATATAGGAAACTCTCAAATTTAATTTAATTTATCTTTCTGAATATGGTAAAAAGTAGTTCACAAAAGTCTTGTGTATTTAAAATAATAAAATCAAATTTTCATAATCACTAATTACATTTTGAAAGTGAATGTACTCTACTTAACCCTTAAAGTTTATATTTAAAAAAGTCAAGAATAAAGTAATATGGTATAAATTATTACTAAACATTTAAAATTAATAATTAAAATTATTTTTTCAAATATTAAATTATTGATATTTTACAAATTTGATATCTAACGTCACTATAATAATTTTTGATCCAAAGATTTTCACTATTTTATTTATAATTTGTCACTACATATATTGTTAAAAAAATTATAAGATTAAACATCACTACTATAAGGTATGGATATGTATAAGGTATTGCTCATATATATTCTTTATTTTTTACATTATTATTTAAAAAAAATGAAAAACGTTAAAATCATACAAATGAGGATTATTTAAACTTTTAACAAATTAATTCAAAAAAATTTGAGTTCTGCACAGTTGAATCAAGAGGAGATTTGCAAAGAAGCGGTTAGAGTCTTGACTATTAGTGTTGCTGCCACCCGATTTCATCAAGGTCATTGTCCTATGGACTTGTTTCAGTTTCATCAGTTGAAGATGCAGTCTCATTGACCAACTAGGAAATGACATGCTCCAGCTTAGTGCCCATTGCAAGTGGAAGAATAAAAGGAACGAAGGCTGTCCAGAAAAGTTTGAGCAGGTCCATGATAAGAGCCCTGCTTAGAACTCAGGTCTGCCCCATATATGGGTTGGACATATTTCACACCACCAGCACCGGGTTTTAATGGATCAGGTATGATTAGAATTCTTGCCAACTCCCTGTGCAAGAATGGATGCTTGCAAATGATCCTTGCCAACATTTGACAATCCAAATTGTGTTAAGCCTGACAAACGTAGGTGTATAGCGTCTCCTAACTCTAGTAATCCAACAGGTATTTGTTGCTTTACATAACTTGAAATCCATTTCCTTTTCCAGGCCCAACCCCTTTGCCTTGATGGCTCACAAATTTTATAGGACTATATGACTGAGGCCATTTCATACTTTCAAGGTCTGGAGTATGAACCAGAATGCAACCCCAGGGATTTTCTGCCACCAAGTTGCTTACCAGAAAAACAAAGCCCTCCGCTTGATGTGACTTCACTTGCATGCTGTGCCTCGAATGCTCATGGATTTTAGTTGCAGTTAAAGTACGTCCCAAAAATCTAAAGTCCATCTGAAAGGTCTTCAGTTAACCCTCTATCTTCGGTGTTTGGGGATCAACTTCTAGCATTGCCCGTAAGGTACTACAATGTTTAATATATCATCAGCAGTTGGTACATGGATAGAAATATCTTCAAGTTTCCTTATATCCTAATCCAAACGTTCCTCTGCTTTGTAGACAAGCTCACCTTCATACACACATTAGCCAGTTTTAAACAAGTCACAAAAGCCATCTCACATGACTTCAATATTGCTATGCAACCTGTAATGACCGGGTATTTTAGGCCACATTAGAATTTCTAGTTTGAAAAGTCTTCTTTTGAGTGGTGGTTGAAAAGTAAAAAAGAAAAGTGATTGGAGAACACATGTTAATTTTGGATTGACAGAATTCGAATTATTTTGTTGGTCAATTAGGCGAGTTGAAAATTTTGTGCCACGTCAACCTTATGGTAGAAAATTTCTTAGGATTATAGAAATTGAAAATTATGAAAACTAAAACAAAAAAGTGAAAAATGAATTAATTAAAATTAATTTGAACTAATTAAGTAAAAAATTAAATTAAATTTATTAATAATAAAATTGAGAAAAATTAAATTTTTGGTTGGTGTTTAATAAATTATTTTGTATGTTGTTAATAAAATAATGAGGTGAAATGAAATTGAATTGAAAAAGAAATAAGTAAAACAAAGGAAATAAAATAAAAGAATTTAAAGGGATTTTTGGGTGTGGGGGGCTTGGCCAGTGGCTAAAATAAGAGGAATTGGGATTTTGAAAAAAATAAAAGGGAAAAGGAAGTGGAGGAAGTGGCAGAAGCTCTTGGCATTGTGGGGAGGAGTTTTCCGTCGGATCTTTGGTTGGCCGTTTAGACGGTCGAACGTCGTCTGTTTTGCCTGAAAATTTGAGGAAGTGTTCTACTCGACAAGATGAACAATTCTACGGTGGCTGATCTTGATTTTAATGGTCTGATTCGTAGATATGTGGTAGGGAAACATAATCCTAAAACTTTAATGAAATGCATTTTTCCTTGAAAAAAATTGTAGATCTTATTGTTATGAGTTGAATAGGTAATGTTTGTGATATAGGAATTTTATTGGATGATTGGGATTATTTTTTTTTTTTTGGAATTTTTGTGATTTCGAGAATTTCTTTTTGCTTGATAAATGATTGTTTTTGGTTTGTTAAAATTATTAGAATTGTTAGAAAATTATGAAATTGTGGTATAATTTATAATTTATTAATATGTGAATTTTTGAGAATTTTTTGAAATATTTTTGATAATTTATTGGAGAGAAATAATCATATTTGAATATTAGAATTGTTAAGAAATTTTGGAATTGTGGCATAATTGTAATTCTAATGATATTGATGATACTTATGAATGAGAGTGATGATTACTACTCAAAAAGTGCTATTTGATAGCTTATAATTAATCCTTTTAAACACTTTTGAGTAGTAGTTAGTGCCTTTTAACCCAATTAGCATGTTAAGGCCCCTTTCAATCAATTCTAATCAAATTGTGTAAGTTTTGGTGTTTTTGTTAGTAAATTGATCACCAAAGCATTATGAGATTGAGGAGAGTTATATGGAATCCTTGGCAAGCAATGGGAAGCTCAGAGGCATGAAGAATCAAAGCCTTGAAGCTCTTTTGCCATAAGCAAAGTGGAAGTGCAAAGGGGAAGCAAAGAGAAATCAGCCGTGGAGCACTCTTGATGACAGTCACTGCAGCCACTTTTGGAGCACTTCCTGGAGTCCAAATTATGCATACAATATGTCATTTGAAAGCTTAGGAAGTCAACAATCCAATGCTTCAAACCGTGTGCAATTTGGAGCTGAAATAAGGAAGTTACAGCCTTTGCATGATAACTGCTCCAAGCTGAAGGAAGGAAGGCTTCAGAAAAGTGCTGCGAAATCACCATTTTTTGTTGCGAAGTGATTTCGCAGCCTTTTTGCACAGTGCTATGGATTTCCCCTGAAGCTTCACGCCGCGATGGAAGCCAAGCACCACAAGATGAAAGTCAACTTTGTGAAGGTGTTGAAGCAGCTGGTTGCTATGAAGAAATTTCGCAGCTCTTCTTGTGCACCTGCGAAATTTCGCAGACCTCATCTTTCACCTGCGAAGTGGTCCTTAGTGCTTCCCGATATTTGTAACCGACACTTGGAGATATTTTTCATTAGATTTTTGTTGCCTAAATGCCTAAATTCTCCTTGTAAGTCACCAATGATAGATTTCCTTAGCTTTTAAGTTAGGAATTTGGTAAAATATCAGGGGATAGTTGTAATTGTAATTTTTTGGTTTTTATTTTAGAGCCCGAGGAGCCTGTTCTGAGGGTGCTCTGGTTGTTGAACCTTCTGTAAGTTCCAAAGAAAGAAATACAAAGAGCTTTAGCTCTTTACTGCCTTACCTTCTCTCTTTGATTGTGTTTTTTCATATTTATAAGTTATGCACTCTCTGAGGAGTTTTCCCCAGAGAATGAGTAGCTAAACCTTTTAGTTCCTTGGAGTTAAGGTTGCCGGGAAAGGTTCCAAGTGCAAGAATCAGAAGCTTTGTGGTTTCAGCTATGAATGAAGAGTAAGTGTGTCCCGTGAATGGTTTCTAATGTTTTTAGTTAACTTAAAACACCTTGGAGTCACCTGGGCCAACACTTGGTAAGGCAAGTGATCTCTAACCATGGAGATGCACTAGTTTACCCCTTGCGAGCCTCTGGTAGGTGACTTGAAGGTAGGATTTTCTAGAATAGCCAACACTTGGTAAGCTTTTGGACTCTTAGGAGACATCCATTAGTTACCTCTTGCGAGCTTTTGACGGGTAATCCAAGGTTAAAGATCACCTTGAATGGTAAAGGCTAGTGAGAGGCTCAAACCATTGCAAGTTGCATCAGTGAGAGAATTAAAGCTGAAATCCAATTGAGGGATGCACTTGTGCAGCACCTGTTAGAGAATTGACTTTATGTTAATTCTCTAATGTGAGGAAATGAACCAAATGACCGGAGCTATGCTTTTGCATGAGGAACCTCCCCTGTATACCTGAATCTCCAAGGAATGCTTTTCTTCTTAAGTTATTTTCATCACTTGTTGTGTTGTTAATCTAAGTCCAAACCTTTTTCAACCAAAGTTTGTGTTTTATTTCTTAAGCTAATCTTGAAATGAAACAGCACCAATTCACTTTGAATTGGTATCATTTTCAACCTTGAGTACCCTTCCCAGTGGAACGATCCTAGAGCCACTATGCTATAGTAGCTTTGTATTTGCTACCCTAGTTCATGGTGTTATAGGTTAAAAATTTTGTTGATTACACCTGCCATCAAGGAGCACCAGCTGGACATACATCAGCTGAGACACCAATTAGGCATGAATCAAGTGATTAATCTCATGACATTCATTTGCATCATGGTTGTGTGACGAAAGGATAAAATTGTGAAAAGTGTATGAAATGGAAAAAAGAAAGAAAAAAAAAGTGAAATAGTGATGAAAAGTAAAGACCCGTGTGAGGCGAATTAAGAAGGGAGAGAGATCCTTATAGTGAAAAACCCAAAAGTTTACCCCGAGAAGACTTCGAATAGGGAGTGTATTTGGGTGCGGACGCGTATCCTTTAGTGAAAGCCTAAGAACGACAGTGCATTGTATGACTGTATGTCACGTGTTCATATGCATTTCATTTAATTGTTGAATATTGTGGAATTGTGTATAATTATAGAGATTAAATTATGTGGCTTGATCAATACTGTTGAAATTCTTCTTTTGTGTTCATTTGGAACTTAGAAATCCCTATTAACCCCTTGGGTATTAGGTACCTTACTGAGCAATGTGGACTATGTATTGTAATGAGTCCTTATTTTGATTAATTGTTCAATGGTGAACTTTTATTTTTGGACCTTTATGATAGTTATTATATCTTGTTGCTTTTGAGTATTGATTGGTATGTTGTTAGTTGGTGGGAACTCTAGTGTGGTTTATGCACGAAAAAAAGAAAATTCAGAGTGTTTTGGTTGATTGCTAGTGTGGAGTAGGAGGAACCCTTAGGGTCAAACCTTTGACTTCGGGTTATGGGCCAAATTTTGGGTCACCTGGAATTTGAGTCGTGACACAACCAATAGCTAAGGCAAGAGCCACTTTCCACGTAATCGTCACCTGCCCCCTTCAAGTTATTAGAAACCTTTTTCCACTCAGGAACTAGCTTCTTACATTGTCCACACCATGCCGAGGAAGAGTACAGGCCACCAATCAATTCAAAAGCAAATTCCCATGCATTAGTTCCTTCTTAATTGATCAATGTAGCATCCTTAGTGATGAACTGATCTGAATCGACCATAGCAATAGTGTTTCCATAGGGCACATCCTCAACAATTTCCTACTTCTTTCCCATCCAAATACACACTCTTGACATACTGATCATTCTTCTCACCAAGGACATAGTTTGGACCTAGAATTCTTAGGTTGGAGAAAACACATCCAAGAGTTAAAGAAACTACTCTGATCAGAAGCAGGAATCATCTTTGAGACATAAGCACCGGAGGGCTGTCATAATCACAGTTTGTGGCGGCATTGGCATGGATTGAGGTGGTGGGGGAGGAGTGAATGGCAGTGGAGAAGGTAAAGGAAAGAGATGCATAAATATTGAAATGAAACCCAAAAGAAACAGAGAAGAGAAGACAAGGAGTGGGCAGCCAAAAAGGCCACATTTCATTATTTGTCCATGGGCTTGGAACAATTGAGGGTGTCAAGATGAAATTAAAGAAACTAAAATATGATTCCCCAAACATCAAGCAAGAAACAAGTCTTCAATCAGATTCATTCCCTAAACTTAAAGGAAAAAGATGAGTAAACCAGTGACAAGTCCATACCTAACCAATGATCAACAAGATGAAATCTGACATCTGGTGTCCATATCAAAGCATCAAATAACATCCATAAATCTACGGGGAAAGAAATGAGAACAGTAGAAAATGAGAGACACGATAATCATACCTTCAAAAACCTCCCTTCAAACACTGATCTGGTTGGCTTCGACCAAGCTCTCATCTCTAAAACCTCAGAAGAAATCTCCAACTTCCCCTGCTTCCTCTTCTCTCCCCTCTCTGTTCCAGCTCTAGTTTTCCTTTCCTTTTTTTTCTGCTCTGCCTTCTTTCTTGCTTCCCAAGCCTCTCTCTGCACCTCTCTCAAAACAAACCTTCACCAGAAAAATCCTCCTCAAGTTTTCTCTCTAAAATCCAGAATATCACCCCGCTTCTCCAACAGCTCTCTCTCACCGTTCCTCTTCAAAAACCTCCACCCATCCTCTGTCTGCCTTTGCTTTCTGAAATTTTCTTGCTACCCAAGACACCCAAAAATCCCCCCTCCCAGAAGCGTGTCACCCTCTTACTGTCCAACCATCCCACTCTCTCTAACAGCCTCACTCTCTCTCAGACTCCCCCAATTTGCTGACATGCTCCCTCTCTAAAACTCCCCAATCTGCTGAAAAAAATCCTCCCTCCCTTCTCCGCTTCTCTCTTTCTTGCCCTCCAAGACTACAGGAAAAGTTCTAACGGCCAGAGAATCGCACTGCCACGTGTCGCTCCCCCAGCCTATATCTCTCTGCTCTCAACAAACCACCAGAATATCCTCCTATGCCACGTGTCCTCCCCAGCTAAGGTCCCTCTCTAGAAGTGTTTAAAAGCCTCCAAAAGATAGTAAGAAAAAAAAAGGTCTGCCTAAAATTGGGGGTCTACACATTCATAATTGCTCGTTGAAATACCGTCGTGGTTGCAAAAGACGAGAAAAGAAAACAAGTGGTTTGGATTCACGTAATTCACTCTTGACCCAAAAAAAAAAAAAAAAACGAAGTCATTGTAGCATTACGCACTTAACAAAGTAGAAACCCATTGAAGAAAGACGTAGTGCAGACCAGAACAACCCAAAAACGGTAACACACAGACATCACATCACAACCCTGCAAACCCCGTAATACATGAACACACACAACAGTAAATACAACTCACAAACACACTTGGAACGACAACAAAACAGACATGTCCAAACACGGTGAAAATGTTAGCATATGGCCAGCATTGGCCATGACAACTAACATCACTAGACACCCATTAGATTCACGCACAAACTCCTTTACTAATTTATGCATAGGAAAGGAGGTTGTTGTTGAAGCTGCTACAGGCCTTTTCACCAGATATGTAGAACCTTCTTCTTCAGTACAGCAAGTAGAAAAGGAGATCCGGATCCATGATTCTTTTCAGATGAAAAACATCATGTTCTCCAGAGCACCATGCAGACGGTAAAGCCCGTCATTGAGCCAAGCTCCAGCCGATGATGATGATGGTGAGGCGACTGATGATGAAGTTGCAGCTGAAGCTCCAACTTCTGCCACAATTGCATCATAGTACAGCCTTCCTCTATAGGCAGCAAGGTCAGCATAGTACACTGGTGGGACCAGCGAGACAGGTTTTGTACACCGAGCAAAGGTGAAACACAAGTTATAGATAAGCTTCTGGATCTGGTCAGAACTAAACCTGTGCTCATCGTGTAGGACATGATAGTGCGTGGGTTTGCTTGTCCCAAGTGTACCATAGTGGCTGCAAAGATAGAAGTCGAACTCAGATAGGTGGACCACTGTTGTGTCCACAACAGTGCCTGGAGGCACATTCCCATTAAAACTCCGATCATTTACCTTAGGAAACAACCGGGTTAGGTGTCTCTTCCGGGCCACAATAAGAGTGATGGTCGGGCAGTAATTTCCCCCCTGGATTGCTCTCTTGAGATCAAGTAATTCTTCATTCAGAACCATGTCAAATTGGCCCTCACTTACACCATCACGGAACACCACGATCTTCTCTGGCTTGACTTTATTTGCCTGAACATAAGCCTCAATAAGCTCCAGGCACATTGCCCCAAAATTCTGAATCTTCTCCATTCGGGCTTGTGGGCGAATTCGAGCTGCATAGCGGTTTGCTGCAGGCCAATTCACTGTGGCAACAACAGCTGCTATTGATGGACTAGTTGTGTTCTGAGAGCCTGGGTGATTGACATCAGCACCAATAAACATCACATGCCCTTCACCTTCAAACCGTGGAAGTCGTTCTATAAGTTCTACATTGCTGCCCCCTAGCTTAGCATTCAACTTGAGAGCAAGGTTGGCAAGATGGTGATCACTGACTTTGTTGGCGGGGCGGGACAAACAACACTGAGTAACCATCCCCAATTTGGTCTCAGCAAACCACTTAAGATATCCATAGCCAGCATCCTTCCTAGCCATGACACACACAAGAATTTGTAATTGGCATCTTGCTTTTTTGTAAACCTTGTCGAGCAGCTCCCGTAGCACAGGGAAAACTCTGAAGGCATGCATGCTGGCAGTTTCACAGAAAAGAGGATCCTTCGTTTGGATTCCCAACTTTTCACACCGCCTAATAAATCTTGAAATAAACTGATTGGTATTCTGCCTGTTGTACTGCTCCTGCCCACTGAAGTCCACCACAGCCCAATGGTTAACTGGTATGCCTTTCACGACCATTTTTCCAACCAAATTCCACTGGCATCTGTCCCTTTCCACAGTTATCTTGTTCAGCTTGCCTCCTAGCTTCAACTCTGGCGGCTCAATGACTCGTCCTGCAACTTCTGTCATGTTCTTGCTTACACCAATGCCAAAACTGTCAATGATACCTCCCCTGCCAACAAGAGTAACTGAAATTAGTAGCATAAAAATAACACAATGCACATAATTTAATTGAATCCATCAGCACATCCAACTCTTTTCTAGTGATGAATGTAAAGTTATTATAACTTTTGGGCACTACAACTGTTAACTTCATCTCATATTAAATGGTAATGAGAACCTATGTAAGGGGCGAATAATAACGATAATCGTTATGGACTAAAAATTTCAGTGCCAAACACATGTTCTTGAAACCCCCCAGCTGCCATGAGCCAAAATGTATTCATGAATCAGGACTTTAAAAAAGGGAAAGTAACTCATGCACTAATTCAAATCACTAATGTTTGGCATGAAATCTTGTGTTGGTTTCACCACATCAAAACCAAATACAAAATTGAGATGCTTTATGAATGAAAAAAATAATAAAAAACAATTTTTCATTGATAATGAACCAAGGAATTGCATAAGCAAGAGCAACTACCTTCACACAAAATGGTGCAGCCGTTCACCTCAACTTATTATCTCTCGAGTAGAAATTAGGAAATTTTAAAAAGAAACTACGGAAATCCACATATATTCATTAGAATGAAAAAGCTGAAGGTTCACAGTTATGTACCCGCATGGTCCATAGTTTGCCTGCATCATTTCACATATTTTGCTTTCTCTGACAACTGGTGTAGGAAGTTGCTCATGTTTCAGCCTCTTAGCAGCCTCTTTATCCAAAATCTCTTTTGTATACCTCTGCCCCTCAACCAACATGCAGAACTCCATTGGTACATAATTCTTCCTATTGTTTTTTCCCACATCTAAGCAGGGAATATCCTGGTTCTCGATATCCTTGCCATACTTTTCATAGAAATAATCAACAAGCATTACTTTCTTTGGCAAAACATTGCCTTCTGGATCTTCAGGAAGAAATGACAGGTTTCGCGTGTCTTCACTAGTTAAACCTGCAACAATGAATTTTTGACCCGTATTACGGTGAGTCACTCCAACTTTCAATCCCTTTAAGGTAGCCTCAACCTCACTCCTGTATCTCTTAAACTCTCGTAAAGAGAAGTCACGAACATGCTCCTTTAGGAACTCTAAAACCGAAATTGGATTAAAAAATGGCACAACCGAGTAGTCCAAGCACAAGGATAGACCCTGGGCAGTGGGTTTGAGACTATGTTGAAATCCTCTAGAAGCTATAATACCGTATCCAAGCTCGTCTTTTCCTGAGTCTTTAAATTGGTAAAAGCCCCGACCAGAAGATATCATATGTCTAGCAGGATTCTCCTTCATTACCACATCCATACCTTGTAATATATCACGGGGAACAAAGGAGAGTACCCCGCTTAAGTAATCACTCAACTTTTGAAGCTCAAGTTGCTTCACCAGAGTTATAGTGACAATGAACGAACAAACCTTCATCTCTTCTCCTCCAGAGATCTCCACCTTAAATTTCCCAGTGGGAAGCTCAACAGCACTAAAAATGTTCTTCTCACCATCATAAGCAATCTTTGATGCAGGAAACTGTGAGGGGTGATCAACACAGAGCTTTTCCCTTATCATATACAAAGTGGACTTTGATATCTTTACTGCACGACCCTTCTTGGGCGGAGCCTCTGGTTTAATATCAACATCATAATGCATTATGAGCCTATCAGACTTGAACTTGACAGGAAAATGATTCGCACGAAGTGAAACAGATCTGACAGCATTGGTGCCACCTTTGTCCGGCCTTCTCATAGGAATACGCTTGTCCCCAGCTTCTGCCATAGACAACTCATGTAAATTCACACGAGGATATCTTGTTTACAATAAAAAAACCATTTGATTAAGAAAAACACTCACACTATCAAAATTTTGATCTCATAATGGTTACCTGACAACAAATTTTAAATTATAGATTAAATCCCTTAATCACATCCATCTAAATGGATCTGATACCGAGAGAACTTTTGAACCTTAAAAATTAAAACCTTCAATCAATCAAACCACCATAGCTAATATTGTAGCTATGATCAACTCAAAGACACATCAAATACATCCAACAATTCCTTGATGTCAAAAAATAAATAAATTAATTAAAAAAAAAAAAACTAACTTAATTAATAATCGGTAATTTCAAATCTTAGACATTATCCATCGGTGTCAAGACTCGTAAACCTAAAACTCTCTACTAATTCCCACCAATTCTATTCACAAAGACGGTAACGTAAAAAATCAGATTCAATAAAAAGAACTGAATTCCGAACCTTTGACATGATGAGAAGAAGTTGGCAACTCCAACGTAGCACCTGTTGCCGGCGCGATTGTTGGATGTTGTGGTTGTTGGACCGGGTTGGGAACGCACCGTTGAACCGGTTGTCCCACCGGATTTGATGACGGTTGCTGGACCGGATTGGAGGGCCTCCACGGCCGAGTGGGCTGTCCCCGCCCTCTCCCTCTCCCTCTCCACCCGTAGCTTCCTCCTACACCACCACCTCCTCTTCCTCTTCCTCCACGACCCTCCATTGCAGCAAACGAATAATCAATAACGTCTAGACTGTAATGCGTTCCTTGTTAGAGAATGGAGTATATAAAGGAGAATGAAAACCGGTACGTATGCGGGAGAGAGAGGCTGAAAGGACGGGCTTGCCCTCGTTTACTTGCTGGGTAAGCATCGACTGCGTGCTGGGTAAGCATGGACTTTTGGGAAGTTTCTGTGAAGTTCCAGAATGTTCGATTAACCCAATACGATGAGGAATTTGGTGTCGCTGGGAACTTGGGAGGAAAGTAAATAACGGATTCTCACTCACTCAGTACGCACGCAACCAGCATGTTTTTGTTGGTTCTGTCGGTTTTATCACCATCTGGTAGTCCTGAGTCATCTGGCTTTATATTTAATACAGGGTTAACAATATTTAACTTGAAAAAAGAACAATTAATTCTACCTGTTTTTGTGAATTTTCATTCTCACGGAGTAATGCAAATTTATGGAAAAACAAATTAAGTTCATAAAAAATAAAATGAATTATTGCCCTTTTTCTCTTGTTCAAAAGAATAAAAGGATTTAAATAGCATCATATATTTGAAATGATGAGATTTATATAAAAATAAGAAGCCATTGGATCATATTTTTTAAAACTTGTTTTTAAAAATTATTTTTAATTTAAATAACAAAAAAGCTTTGACATTTTGTTTTTAAAAATAAAAAGAAAAAAAATTGTTTGGATAAGTTATTTTTAATTTTTTTTGTTTTATAAAAACATTACAAATTCTATTTATATAATATAAATTTAATTTAATTTAGGTCTTATTAAAAATAAAAATAGTTTTATAATTAAAAATAATTTTTAGTAAAATATGAATAATAATATTATAATAAAATCATAAATTATATTTTTATAAAAAAAATATATATGCTATTTTAATATATATTATAAACATAAGGACATTGCCATATTTATAAATTTTTTTGATTAAAAATAAATAATAATAATTTTTAATAACATTTTATTTAAAATGAGTAATGAATAAAATTTAACTCTTTTAATATGTAAATGATTCAAGTTTTTCATTTCATGTGCATAATATCCTAGACTGTTTTTATTAATATGCAATTAATTAGATATTTTTTTGAATTCAAAATTATTCTTAAAAATTTTTAAAATCATTAAATAATTTAAATTATTAACTGTGTTTTACTTAATTTATAATTTATTTACTTAAATTCAAAATATATATCTCTATGTATGGGAAAAATAGTAAAGTCATAACTCATAATATATCAGTTTTAATTTTTTTTTTAATGATTAGATATATTTTTTGAGTTCCAAATTATTTAATTTTTTTTTAAAATCCATTAATAAATTCAATGCAAAGCATCAGTTGATTTGAAGAAAACTTATAAAAATATAATTATGTGCATGAAAAAAATAATGGAGCCATGAATCAATTTTTATTCATAAATTATTTTTAAAAATTACTAAATTTGTTAATGAATCCAACATGCTAAGTTTGTCTAATTTGGATCTTATTTGTCTTATTAAAAATAAATAGAAAATAATAATTCTATGTAAAAGAAAAACAATAAAGAACTTTTAGACCTTTTTTTTCCCATAAATTTCTGATATTGATTGGATTATTATTTGAGCTTTAAGTTATTTTTAAAAATTACTAGATTCGTTAATGAATCCAATACATTAAGTCTTCTTTAATTTGAAGTTCATTTGCCTAGCAAAAGAAATCAAAAAATAATAATTTTATATAAAAGATAAATAATAAAGTTGTTCTAAACAAATTTTTGTTTATCAATTTATGATATTAATTGGTTCACTATTTAATTTTTAAAAATTACTAGACTCGTTAATGAATCCAATACATTCAGTGTTTGTCTAATAAATATATATATATATATATATAAAGAAGAAACTAACTTAGACATTTAAAATAAATTTTGGTTTATAACCTACTAATGTTATTGAGTTCTACAACTTTTTAGAATTAATTAAATCGATTTTTGAGTTTTCAAATTATTTTTGAAAATTAATAAATTTTATTTATTAAGTAGAATTTGATGTAAATTTTATTTTCTCAATGAAAAATTGTAGAAAAGTTAAAAAAAATTTCAGAAAAGTACGTATAATTTAAAGGAATATCATATTTTAAGATTTACAATATCAATATTAAATCATGAAGAGAAAGGGAATGATATCATGTTCAATTTTATTTATTTTAAAAAAATTTCTATGTTATTAAAAACTAGCGAAAACTTCTACTCATTCTCTAAAAATTATTTTCTATTTCACTTTGTTTTTCAAAACTATTTTTAAATTACATGACCAAATAGACTTTAATTAATTTAAAATCTTCAAATTCATAAGTGAATATTATCTAAGCAACTTTAGACCTTGAAGGCAAGTCAAGTCTATTCCTGCACACTAAACTCCAAACTTTAGTAACCTCTCATACTTCATGCCTCGCCTTAACTTAAGGTCAATCCATTCTTATAAGCTTTTATTAAGTATAATTCTAACTTGAATGTTGGAGGAGCATAATCAAGGACCTTGGTGCATGTACCCAAGGGCAACACATGAAGCTTCTAGTCACGAGTTAGCATTATTAGATCAAATCAACAACAAACCTAGCTCAAGAGTTAGAGCACCATCATAACCTAAGTGATTTTCATCTAATTTGAGGTATAGTCTTTCATAAATTAAAATTTATAAAATGCATATTTCTTAAATATGATATTCTTGTAAGATATGGTCTTTCATAAAGTAAAATGTATAAAATGTATATTTCTCAAATATGATATTCTTACAATATACATGTAATGATCCGCACCCAACTAGGTAGATATTGTTTGCTCTAAGCACAAAGAAGTCATCATGACTTTAAAACACTTCTATAAGGTTAAGAGAAGCTCATACATATATAATGTTAAGAAATTTTTTTTTTCCCTATCTGACGTAGGACATTACAATTATTCCCTAATGCAGAGAACATTCTCCTTGTGTCTCATAGATTGTAGGATTAAACAAACAAACACCCTTCAAGGGGCTAAACAAACCCCCATACTGGTGTTGGGGGTCGACTTTGATACCTTGCACCCAACGATATAGATATTGTTTACTCTGCACCCAAAGAGGTCCTCATAACTTTAAAATGTGTTTACAAAGTTAAGAAAAACTCATACATATATAGCATTAGAAACTTTTTTCCCTCATCCGATGTGGGACATTACAATCACTCTCTCATGCAGACACAACATTCTCGTTGTATCCCATGGGATTAAGGGTCCAAACAAACCCCCATATCGGGATTGGAAATCGACTCTAATACTATTTGTAATGATTCATACCCACTTATGCAAATATTGTTCGCTCTAAGCCTAAAGGGGTCATCATGACTTTAAAATATGTTTACAAGACTAAAAAGAACTCATATATATATAACGTTAGGAAATTTTTCCCCTTTTATAGAACCTTACCCATTTTAATTCTTGATTAAAAGAAAGAGCGAAAGAAAATGAGAAATTCATTTACACTATGGTTCCAAGCAAGGATTAAAGAAAGGAGAAGTGATATTACATAAAATAATTTCTTTTATATTTGATTTACTATGAAAATAGGAAAGAAAATTTGCAATTTTTAAATAGAAAAGAAAATAAATAGTGATATAAGTTTATAGAAGTATTTAAAAATAATTTATTAACTTCAAGTTGTAGTAAAATAAAAGAATTCGAAGGAAAAATTAAAAGAAGAATAAATTGGCATTTTTAGAGAAAAATAGAATATCTTTTCATTGATAGGTTTTCCCTTCTATAGAGAGTCAAGAAAAGATTTACATCAATATGTATATCATCCACATGTTCTCACAATACAACAAATTCTTATATTTTATAACACTTCCCATTGGATGATCATAAAAATATTTTTTTGATAAAATCTTATTTGGAAAAACTGTAGTGAAAACTAAAAAGAAAAAAGTACAAAATTCTTTAAATGATTTGACCAGTAAAGCTACCTAGTTGAGAACCTTGTCAGTAAAATTTAATGGAACAAAATTGGATAAAGGAAAAAAAAAGTACAGTGTATCCATATTAGTATTCTTCCCCTCATATAGACATGCTCATGTTTTTTTCAATGTTTCAACCAACAAATCTCTCAATTTTTGCATTCTAATGTTGTATCTTAACATTTTAATGTAATTGATGATAACGCTTTTATAAATAAATATACTAGATTATTGCATAATCAGATCTTTTAAACATTAATGTCACCATTCTCTTGGAGCTTGTGAGTATAAAAGAATTTGGTGGAGATCTACTTAGTTTTATTACCTTTTACAAAGCCTCCTTTAATTTGTATAATACAAGCAACATTATATTTGATAAAGGATAGTCCACATGATTCATGTATATGTTGGATCATTAACTTTAGTCATACACATTCACGACTTGCTTCATGAATTCAAAGTATCTCTAAATGATTTGAAATAATGACTACCATTGTTTGCTTGATTGATTTACATGGTATTGTTGCACTAACATAAGTACATATATATATATATATCATTTGAGATCAAGTTTTATAAGGGTTTGAAAGATAGTCAACATCCATATATCCAAACAATTCAAATTTGCACTTGTCAAATTAAATAAACTCATATAAGTTGTTCCACAAAGATATCATAATACATGTTTAATCCTATCCCAAATTCTTTGAGTGGCATACTTTATCTTGGTAGCAGATCGATATAAAATGCTATTGTGAGTAGTTACAATATGTAAGATACTTTAGTGCACCAATTTGCAAGATACTTCAATGCGCCAATTTGCATTAAGATATGATTTTTTGAACCTATTGCTTCATTTTCTTCTTTAGGATAAAACATATATTTGTTCTTAATTGAACAAACAATCATAAGGGAGTTAAGTGAATGTAATTTGTTCATATGAAAGTGCTTTAAGACTTTTTGTGTATGCTAACTGATGGACTAATATTTTATTTGGAAAATACTTGATTTGCAAGCCAAAATAAAATTTTGCTATTCCAAGATCTTTAACTTTATAATTGACCACTCTTACAAACTCTCAAAAGTTCCAATAAGATTTTAATAATTATAAATCTTCATTTTAATCCATACAATGGTTTAATTTAGTCAAGAATATTATATGACATTATCTAGAATATGTTATAAGATTTTCAATTATTACTTCTGCTATTAATCTTTTAGAGAATTATTTGCTTCAAGCATGTTAATCATTCAAGGACTTGGTTTCTTCATGCATTTTGAATCCTTATGAGATTTTAACATATTTAGGAATCATATATATTATCAAGTATATCTCAAGTCCTTCAAGGACCTTAAATCATACGATTGAATCATTACGAGAATCAATACAAAGTCTTTATAGGAAACCTTATGCTATAATCTTTATTTTATCCCAATTACACTTTTGTACAATAATCCATTGGTGTCTAACATTTTTTACATCTTCAAGAATTAAACTTCAGGTCTATTTATATTCAACAAAATCAAAATTTTCTAGTGTTTGAACTATAGGTCTAAATACTCCTCATTTTTGTGTGTATAACAATGTCTAGCCTAACTTTGTGTATATTTAATCTTTTTGTTTTGGCTAGCTATTTCTATATCAACATCCTTATATAATTCATGATTTGAAATCTTTACCATTCTTTATGATGTCAAAGGTCATTTAAAATTTGAAATTTTACGTTGTTCTTCTAAAATCGACTTCCTCCTTCTAATAGAAGGAAAATTTGTCTCATTAAAATAATAATTTACACAAAATGTCATACTATCCTTCAAGGGTATAGATAAATTAGTCATTAGGTAAAAACTTTTGATTTTATAATATGTCTATATGACTTGTGATGAGTTGATACGTTATTATTTACCTAGGGTTACATGTTGGTCATTGGATTTGATAGATATAAGATATCATTCACGTGGAATTGTATGTCATTGATAACAAAATTTTCGCTCTTCTAGAGCCTATAATGAAGTTTACTTGATATATATTAACATTAACTATTACATATGTTCTATAATTGGTGAGACATATATACTAGAATAAATTTATCAAACACTTGATATTTCATGTACATAAGTGATAAATATGGCATATGCATATATTGAAAATATAATTTATTTATTTATTTATAAATGGAATGTACAATTTTAGAGATTTCAACATTTATAGGTAGTAAAAATAATGATGAGGATACAATCAAATCAAATTTGAATAATAGCAAATTAGCAATTTCAATAATTTAATTTTAAAATAGAAAATTCGTATACCTTCATAACTTTCGATTATAAAATTATATTTTATAGTTTGAAGCTATGAGTCATACACACTACAAGAAAAAAGGTCATTGTTGACATATATTATCTTTACTTAAAGTAGTATATGTCAATACTTTTTTATTTAAATGGGCAACTATGAAATATAAAACTTAGTTAAAAGAAATAATGACATATATGAATTCCAGTGATTATTCCATGACTTACGACGATGCAACCTTGATAGAGAATTTATAAGTCAATATAAAATTAATATATTCATATGTCAAGGTATCTAAATAAAGGCAATAATGACATATATGGAATTTGCTAAAATTTTTTTTAATTTATAGTAATACAACCTTGATAGAAAAATTATAAGTCAATATATATATATATAGTTAAAATATTCTTATATCAAGGTTGGTAAAAGCTATCTTGACAAATAATTTATAAGTCAATGTAATTGGATTTATAAATCTATCAAGGTTATATTAGTAAATATTCAAAATCTTACTTTTTTTCTTTTAATTCTATCTAGACCCATTCCCATCTACAAGCAACTTGAAAGAAAATCCTAAGACAATAGGCCACAATTAAATTTTTTGTGAAAAGTAGAAATATTTTTATGAAAATTTATTGAATTAGATATTTATTCTCCATGCAAATATATATCCTTTATAGGGATTAAATTTTTGTTTTTTTTTTTGAATTTTTTATGACATTTATTAAATGATGTACCATGACTTCCTTTTATTTTGTTTATTGTTGCAACCATAATAATTATGAAAAAATTCATTATAGTATTTTAGGAAAAATTGGAACTTAAAAAATGTGGTCCTTAATTATTTTAGGAAACTATGGTACTGTTTACAAGTACCATTATATAATCCATTAGGACAACAAGAGAAGACATAAAAATTGTATATCAAATTTCATTAATTATACTCTTAAGATAATGAAATTGTTTTATATTTATGCATAAAAAGTTGGAAATAAAATATGTAATTTTAATTCTCTCTTATCTAAGTCCTAAGGATGCTTTGATCTCATAATATGCTAGAAACCACTGGCATCAGGTTGTCCATAATCTAACCTTAAATATGAATGAGAATTTCTTTGATCTTGAGCTCGGGTTGTGCAAGGAATGCTCACTCAAGGTTGAAGAACATGAATCAAAGGAACATGAAATTAAAGCCAAGTGAAAGCCCCATGAAAACTTCTTGAAGAAATAATTAAAAAAGAGAATAACAATTAATGCATCAATGTTTGTTTTTCTATAGTGTATCTGTGACATATATTCAGGTTTAGAAGTGGCTTGAGATAATTGTTGTGTTAGTTAAAGAAAAAAACAAGATTATATATATATATATATTTGAGATGGGATTTCATAAAACTGAAAATGTGGCTCATGAGGTGGAGCGTCCAAGATTATTTAATTTCGCACTTCTATATTAACCAAAATTTGATATCATATGATGTAGGAGTCCACCAATGAGAAAAAACCCAAAATGGAAATTTGTTTAAATTAACTATTTTGTTTCTCAATATGCATCCAAGATGTTATGTTAGAATACAAGATGCAAGAGCTTAGCAAACCACAAAGCTCTTTTGTCATTTTTTGTTGTATTGATGATCATTTGTTATGAATTTGTAAAATATAAACAAGACTATATTTAAAATGAAACAAATATTACTATAGATAACATCTATAGAGTGGGAGTTTTGACTCAAAATAGTACATTGAAAAAAAAAATCGTAAAATAAACTTATTTCCAAAATAATGCTCAATCTAATGCGTCTGTATCACATAAGCTGTTATGTCATAAAACTGTAATTGGTGATTATGATTTTATTTTTCTAAAATGGTTAAAAACCGTTGTCACTAACCACGATTTTAACTTAAGTTTAAAACCGCAATTAGTAATTACGGTTTTGAATTCTTTTAAAAATGGTCAAAACTATAATCACCAACTATGACTTTAATTTTAATTTTTTTATATATAAAAAATTATGTTGTTTTATTTAAAATACTTAACTTTAATTTTTTTTTTTAAATAAAAACATGATATTATTTGATTTTAAATAAACTTATCTCATTATTTAAAAAATAATAATATATGAAATTAAATAATTGATATTTTTAATTTGATATAAAAATTTATACATTTTTTTTTAATTTTATTAAAACAATTGACACTATATTTAATATAAATATAATTAATTAATTAAAATTAATATAAATAAAATATAATAAATTATATTTATTTTAAAAAAAATTATGAAAGCCTATTTAGAGAAAAAAAAAAACAAATAATATAAATTATTATATTAATTAATAATTTTTTATATATCATATGTAAGTGGTATATAATATCACACACACACGCGCGCGCCTACACACACACACACACATAAATTTGATTCAAGTTCAAAATTTATCATATTTTCATTTAAATATATAAATAATTATTATCATATCGATGCGATATGATATTATAAACTTAAATGAAAATATGATAATATTTTCATAAATTATTATCCTATGGACACAATGTGATATTATGAATTAAAATTAAAATCTGATAAATTTCAAATTTAAATTGAACTTATATAGATATGATATTATATACCACTTAGATATAGTGTATAAAAAATTATTAATTAATATAATAATTTATATTATTATTATTTAAATAGGTTTTCATAATTTATTTGTTTTAAATAAATATAATTTATTATATTTTATTTATATTTAAATATAATTAACTAATTATATTTATATTAAATATAGTACCTATTGTTTTAATAAAATTTTTTCAAAAAATTATATCAAATTAAAAATATCAATTATTTAATTTCATATATTATTAATTTTTAAATAATGAGATAATTTTATTTAAAATCAAAATAATATAATATTTTTGTTCAAAAAATTAAAGTTAAATATTTCAAATGAAACAACATAATTATATATATATAATTAAAGTTAAAGCCCCAATTGTGACTACGATTTTGACCATTTTTAAAAGAATTCAAAACTGTAGTCACCAACTACGGCTTTAAACTTACAATTAAAGCCGTGGTTGGTGATTACGATTTTTAATCGTTTTAGAAAAATAAAATGATAGTCACCAACTACAGTTTTATGACATGACAACTTATGTGGTACAGACACACTATATTGGGCATTATTTTGAAAACTAGTTTATTTCATGGAATTTTTTTTTAATGTAGTATTTTGGGTCAAAACTCAAAGTGGCATATGTGCCAAAAAACCATATGTAGTCAAGAAAAACAATGTCTGAAATGATTGAAAATATACTATTTCTCATACAACAAATGATCCTCTATGAAATCCATAATAAAAACCAATAAAAATTCACTTAATATCAAGCATCAACTTTTTTTTTTTAACAATAATTTGACCACTAGAAAATAGACTTAAGACTTGTTCAATTAATGCTTGTTGATCTGTCTCAATTAACTCCAATTGCCACTTTTAATTGGACTTGGCTCTCAACTACTTTCATAACTTCAATTTGATTTATAGTTCATGAAGTCAAGAGTAACTGCAACAACAACCAAAGAATGGAAGTGATAAATAATAATTAAAAACTAAACCATTCTAATACGGGAAAAAGATTACTCCATGGTTCATCCAATCATATTAATAAATTTAGACAAAGACTTGAAAATATAACAATTTCACTTCATTTAAGATGTGATTAAAAAAAAATTTATCAATGAAAATAAATTGACCACATCACAAATCTAAAAAGGTCAAACAAGTATAAACACATGAATTACATTATCCTTCTACTCCATATTTTATATTTTTTGCTTTTTTTCAGCTATGAACTTTGTTGTTATAAATTCGTTCCCTTTAAAGAAAATGTGAATACATATAAAAAAATCACCACAAGCCTCTAAATATTTTTTGTGCTCTTGTAGCTCAAAGTTCCATTCCTTGATGATTTTTAGATAAGATAAAACTATAAAATCTCAAAAAGAGTAAGAGAGAAACCAAAATAAAATTAGGAAAGAATTGGAGAGAAACAAACAATCAATGGAAAAAGAAGAATTAAAAAAAAATTAAACAGTGATTTTGTTGTGGGTGTACACTTTTTGATGATTTTAGATGACATTTTTGGGTATATTGTTTTACCATTGTTTGGATAGTTGAAATTGTCCTATAGACCAATAGGGGAAAAAACATACAATGGGAGAGAAAAAAACCATATTAACAGTCATTCTAAAAAACATGATTGTTTCTTAGAGGATTCTTTTTGGAATGACATCGAATCATTTATGGCCACAACAAAAGGATCAATACTTGTCTCCCAATCAAGGACTAGGAAACAAATCGCACAAAATATGTGCAAGAAAGGACCTTTGATTCATGGATCTCTCACAAAAACTGATTTGCTTCACTTGGTAGATTTATTAACATCAAATAAAAAACAAGTTGAAGAAAACCCCACTCAAACTTCACTTTCAAAGTCATTCAGCCTGTTGGGAAGAGATCTAGTTTAAGTCAACCTTATGTTTCAAATAAGTTGAGATCAATTTTTTTAGGCACACAATGATGGTCAAACTTGCAGAGGCAACTGGAACATGATAAAGAAGAGAGATATCAAAATTTACCTCATACTAGACTATGTCAACCTATCATTGACAATAAATCGCTGGATAGATCTAGAAATGAGATATTAGCCCATTGTTAAAAGATTGTGGATAGGATTTTGAAAGAATACCCGGAAGGATTCAAAATGAGTGCCTTTAGAATATTATTCCTAGATAGACATGGCTATTCACTTGATGTACAAAAAACTTGGTTACTTAAGATTGGCATGACACTTTGAATTGTTTTCGTGTAAAAATATTTACCCCTTTTAATTTTTGTTACCAAGAAACAAAGGAAGATGTCAAACTGTTTTTTATTTTTTATTTATTTTTATTTTTTTATCTAGACTCCAAGCTTGAAGAGGCATGTGGAGTAATCACTGGTGGTGTCATCTAAACATCTTTGTCGAAAAGCATTACATTGTTCTTCATGACAGCCACCTTCAGGTCATCTTGCTCTAGTTGTATGTCGGAATCCCTGCGGTGACTTCTAATGGAGTTGACAATTGAGTTCGACGTGATGAGCCAAAAAATGTTCGAGTCGGGCCATCCCGACCACCTCTTCACTGATCATTTGCTACATATTGAAATTGCTGTGGTGTTTAGTTTGAAGGAAAGAAGAAGATGGAATCACAGTGAGGCTAGGTGGTGTTGTGTTTTGCTGTTGTGATGCGCATATTGGAGAATGATGAAAATGGGGTTTTAGTGGAGCTGAGGGTTGTGGTGTTTGATTTGGAAAAGAAATCGAAGCTTGAGTGTAGATGTGGTGTTCGGTTTTGGGAAAAAAAATGGCTATGGATGATATAAAAGCAAAAGGGCAGTGGGCTTTATGCATTTGCAGGTAGAGAAGTAAGAAGACGAAGCTTTGATGGTGATATGAAGCTCAATGTGGAAAGATTACTGGTGATGGTTGAGAAAATAGGAGTGAAAATGAGGAAAAAGAGAGAAAGTCTTGTTTTATACTAGTCTCAAAATGTGTATGTGCAGAGGGATAAGAAGAGAGAATGAGTGGATGGAAAACACGGAAATAGTGGCTATTCATTATGATGGAAATGGGTTTTGGGCAGCCCAAAGCATGGGCTGTGGCAGAAGAAAGACGGATGATGAAGGTGGTAGGGATAGTTTTTTTTCTATAGCCTAAAGAATAGGTTTTTGCAGAGGTATGGCATGGCCTGACTGGTGTTGTACTTGTCTTGAGCAACTAAAAAGAACATAGGCTTTTAAGAAGGAGTGGTATGGCTCATGGGTTAAGGTACATTTTGGGCCATCTAAAATATGAGTTGTAGCAAGAAAGAACAATTAATGGGTGAGAGAAATGAGAAGCTAGGCTAATGACCTATGGAGACTATTGATGAACCATTGATGCATGGGTTTGTTTAAGGTGTGTTTGGCATGTTTTAAATTATATGAAAGCTAAGTATAAATATTTTATAAAAGCATACAAGTTGCATATTTGTTTTTGATTTAGAAAACTAATTTATTTCATGTTTTGATGTGTGAATTGTATTATCATATAGACTTTACTCATGATTCATGAAATCTAAAAATAATTATTATTTTGGCATGTTTATTATAAAAAAAAACAACTCTTTTTGTTTTATATTTTAAGACATGAATTAGATAACCATAATAAACTCAAATTTTATTTTATTTTTTGGTTCATAAAGTATTAAAAGGAGAATTGCTTTAATATATTAATAAACTCAAATCTTTTTTTTGATTTATGATTCCTGTGATGTTTAAAACGAAAATTATTTTATCATAAAATAAATCTTATAATATATATTTAATTACCTTAACATATTATTTCTCAATTTAATCATTTATTATCTTGATGAATACCTCGATTTCTATCATTTATAAGATAAAGTTAATAAAAAAAACTTGAATATTATTAAACCATTCTTTAAAAAAAAAAAAAAAAACTCATTCCAATTCATTATCAAAACCCTTATTGTATTTCGTATTTTTAAAGAAAATGAAACCAATTATTATTTATTTTAAAACATGAATTTATTTGTAAGAAATAAGGTTTTAGAATTCTAAACAAACCTAAATATGCTATAAATCAATTAAAAAAAAAATTCCTAAACTAAGAATTAAGGGTCACTATAGACAAAATTGGGATCCACTTAATCTTTCCAAAATATCTCATTGAAAATCCAAAACTAGTGATCAATATAGTTTCAGTGGACCATCAATAAGAGCTTAAAAACAACTCAAAAAATGATCATAATTGCACACTAAAGCATCAAAGGATGTAGGAGGACAATCCTATAGGGAATGTGTCAAGAGAACAAAATAAAGGGTCTACAATATTCTAAGAAAAAAACACATTACCATATACATAATCACTTGGTAAAAAATGTTTTCATTAGGATTATGCTTGAAATGTTGATATAGAAATTAAATAAGATGTAGAAATTCATTATGTTTCTTATATATTATTGTATTTGGATGCCATATTAAATTATAAATAAAAATTCATTGGAAAACAAATATAAATCGTGTTTAACGTACTATCAAAGGAAAACTAGATGGAGCTAAATATAATTTTAAAGTATTGTGTTTTCCTTTATTTGTATTTTATGATTTTTAATTTATTTAATATTTTCGTGTTTTTTTTTTAAAAAAAAAAAAAGCAAAAATTTGCACTTAAGAAGCTCCCTATAATGTTAATGAGAAAACAATTGTCTGATAATGGTGTTAATTTCTAAAAATAATTTTTAGTTTTTAAAAATGAAACTATAGTTTGAATGGTAGTACTATTAGAAAATACCGTTATGATTGACTAACTTGTCTTACCTCATAAAACAAAAGGTTTTCTCTTCAAGTACAAAATGTCGGTTTTGAGATTACTTTATTTTTATTTTTTCTTATTTTCTCTCTTTCTAAGCTTTCTTTTTGTTTTATGATTCTCAAAGCACAAAATGTGTTTGTCTTTACATTTATTATAATAATTATAAGAGATGGATGAATGCACCTCCCTATTTAAAATTTAATTTTGGGTGTTTAATGGTCAAAGTACAATGATCTTCCTCATTGCCCATTTAAAAAAAAAAATAGACTAATACAATAAGCTTTAAAATTTCATTTTCATCTTGAAATTTTTGAATGAAAGATTGTGTTAAGAAAATTATAGGAGAGTATGTGTTAAGAAAATTATAGGAGAGAAAATGGAAGAATAGTGTGGACCCCGCATTTTGGCTCATGCGTTTTCCACTCGATGGCGAAACTCGCTTTTTATTTTATTTGATGAAAATTTGATTTTTAGAAAAAGACTTGGAGTCGCCACTTATTTTTGTTTTATTTTTTTTAAGGGAAAAACCAAATAAGAAAGAAAACCCTAAGTGTGACTCCTGAAGGAAAAAAACGGGTCTGTGAAAAACCAAGTCTAGGTCTGGGGGTCAGGTTACTTATTGGAAAGGTACAGTGGTGAGTCGTAGCACCCCTCTAAGCCCGCATACGTACGGCCTCTACTAAACGAATTGAGGAAATTGTGGCAATTAATTAATTAATTATGGATACCAAGAAAAATAATCAATATACAAGTCATGGTGAGAATTAATATGCACAAAAACAATGATGAAATCTAATTACAAAAATACACACAATAAATAATAAGAGAATTATGCAAAATGATTTATTGAATTAAATAAATAAAAGATATTAAAAAAAGTTTTAGAGAAATTTCAAATGATTTTATTAAAAATGATTTTGAATTAATGATTTCCATTTATTTACTTATAAAAAAAATGATTTATTTTCTCAATTTCAGTTATTTACAAAAGTATTTAGATTCATTATCATTTAAAAGAGTGATTTTTATAAATTATTTAAAATGACATAACTTTATTTACAAAAGAATTTTTAATTAAAAGGAAAAAAATAAAAATAAATAAATAAATAAATAAATAATAAATAAATAAATCATCTATTTCTAAAAATGACTTTTAATCCAATTTTAATTAAATAAAAATAATTTATTTTAATTTTTGGACTATTTTATTAAAAATTAATTTTTGGGACAACTTTATTTACAAAACAATATTTGGAAAGTTTTTGTGAAATAAAGAATTTTTTGGACAAATATTATTTAAAAACAAATTTTCAAATTCCATTAAAAACATTTCTTTTGGATTTTTCTAAATGCATTTTTTTGAATTTTTATAAATAAAATAAGATAAAATAAACACTTTCTTTTATTAAAAATAATATTTTAAAATTGTTGTTTTATTAAAACACATTTATTGACTTCTTCCTCTCATTTAAACAAAATTTCTAATTTGTTCGATGTTCAATTCTATACACACTCAATTAATACATACGAACGAATATTTATACAAACTGATAAAAATAAAACCAAATGAAAAGTGAGAAATGAAATATGTACCCAGATAAACTTACGACAAGCTCCACGGGTCATCAATTCGTACTCAGCCAACAAGATTGCAAAGTGGGTCCATGTAAAAACAAGAATAACACAAATGTAAATATCCAAAGATGTACAAAATCCCAAACAAATATTCAAACCCAAATTCCAATTTCAAATTAATTCCATAAATTTCACCGATTAAAATGAGCTCAAATTACTATAGGTCTCAACCTAGAACATCCAAATTAATAACAAAAAATACAAACATAATCAATCAAACCTAAAATTGGATAAATTAAAATAAATTCTACTAGGCCTAAATATAATATTCCATAATCTAGGTCTAATTTAATATACTCCACAATTGTCCCATGTCCAAATTAAATAATTCAAATTAGTCAAGCCCATATCAAATATTCAAATAATCCAACAAATGTCACCCACATTATGGGCCCCAAAATTTACATCAATTAACAAGCCTACATAAAAGAAATATACATGGTCAAGGAAAATAATATTTCAAGCCCAATCCAATAAATCCAAACGAATAATAAATTAACAACATGTCCAAGTCCAAATAAACAATATGGAAATAATATTTTAAGCTCAGTTCAATAAGCTCAAACAAATAACAAATTAACAATATGCCCAAGTCTAAATAAATAATATGAAAGTAATATTTCAAGTCCAATCTAATAAGCCCAAACCAATAACAAATTGACAATAGACCCAACTCCAAATAAATAATATGCAATTGATATAGTCCAAATATCCTAAATTAATCCCACAAACCCAAATTAACCAATTTCAAATTAATCTATCAATAATAAATTAACCCAAATTTCATATTAATTAATAAAGCTCAAACATAATACCCACAATCAAACATAAATACACAAACCCAATTTCAACAATAATTATTATTAACATTAAAATAAGAAAAAAAAATAAAAAAAGTAATAATAATAATAATAATAATAATAATAATAAAAACGTGTGTGATGGGGGAGTGAGGGGATGAGAGAAATGAGAAGATGGAAAAATAAAAAGAGAAAAAAAGGAAAATAGAGAATGGGAGAGCCGGCTCTGTGGATCTTTTGAGAAGGGAAGCAATAAAAAAAATAAAAATGAAAAAAAATGAAGCAGGGGGAGCTATTGTCGTGTGGGAGAGAGAAGGAAAAGGTGGAAAAAGAAGAATAGAGAGAGAGACGGCCGTGGGAGTGAGGAGAGGAGGAAGAAGATGGAGAGAATGGAGGAAAAAAAATGGGGGCGGAATGGGGGGCTCGACCTCGGGAATAGTGGGGGAAAGCCTGAAAATGGAGGGCCAAAGGAAAGAAATGAGGGGGAAGGGAGGAGCCAAATCCAGGGGCCGGCCGTGGGAAGAAAAGAAAAAGTGGGAGCGCCCTCAGTGGGGGAAAAAAAAATGGGGGGAAAAGATTGGGAATTGGGGGGGGAAAAAAATGGGGGGCAAAATGGGGAGAAAAACAAAAATGGGGGGTAAGGAAAGTGGGGGGGCCGGCCATGTGGGAAGAATGGGAAGAGAGAGAAGAAGAGGGTGGGGTGGTTGGGGAGTAGGAAAGAGAGAGGAGAGAGGAGAGAGAAAAATAAAAAAAATTAAAAATAAAAATAAAATAGATATAATAATAATAATAATAATAACAAATAAAATTAATAAGTAAAAATAAGATTTAAAATAATAATAATAAAATAATAAAAATAATAATAATGATAATTTACAAAATAATGAAAGGGTGAGTGGGCCTAAAATAACACATGTAATTGGGATTTAAAATTGGACTTTAAATTAATGTAAAAATAAAATTGGGACAAATTTTGGGGTCCACAAATAGGAAATTTGAAAAAAAAAAGTTATATTAAAACTTTATAAGTCCTTTTTTGCTATGTTATGTAATCTAGATTTATATATATATATTTTATATTAAAAATTTTAATTTTTTAAAATGTCCCATTATTCCAACTGGTGGTCTTGGTAGTGAGGTACTAAATGAGTATACGTTTAATCAATTCCAAAACTGCAAGAAGCATGACAAAGAGTTCATTGAAAAATAAATTAGACATGTTATCCTGTCATCCTACAAGTGTAAAGCCAATGACAGTTATAGTAGGAGCCTTGGAGGTAGTGGAGTCACGTCATTATCCATGTTATCATCATCCCTAACTATCAAGTGTTCATGGGGAAGTGGAGAACTACTTATAGGTTGTAGGTTAGTGGAGAAGTGGAGCAAATGTCATATCCCTAATCATTATCCCTAAATTGTTAGCTACTTATAGCAAGTCAAAATATTCAACATTATCACCCAATTGGTGGAGAAAAAAAAAATCAAAAATGGGAAAAAAAAAAACTCCATAAAAACTTGTTGCTATATATTTAAACATTTATGATATATATATATATATATATATATATATATATATATCAGTTAATTATGTTATTGTTATTACGTGCATTTGCATGAATTAATAACCAATGTCTAATAACTAAAAGCGTGTGATTTCAAAGGTGGTGTTTCCATATCATCTCTGACTCTTTATAAATATGACTTAAGTAAGCTTGAGTCTCAATTTGATAGAATAAACTTGAAGAATAAAGTAAATTTCTGTAGCCTACATCCTAATAATTATAGAAAGTAAATTAAAAAAACTAAATAACTTTAATTTAAAAGAGATTTAATTTTAATATAAATCCATATAAAATATTTAAATGGATTCAATTTAATTCTTATAAATGAATTAAAATAGTATTTTATTTAGAATTATTATGAAAGCAATGATAAAAAATTTTATTAAAAAAATATGACAAATTTTATGGTAAAATTATTTAATAATAAAAATTTGTATCTATAAAAAAGATAAAAATAAAATATGAAAAATTCTAAAATTATTGAAAGAGACATATTATAAAATGAATATCATAAATAAATTAAAATGGATATTTTATAATTCTAATTTATTTGTTACAAAATTCATTATAAAATATTTTATTGCTATGTAATAATGGTCCAAAATTTCCAACCCATTGTAGAAATAAAACAAACCTTTCTCAAATTGCATTGGTACATAATGATGATCCTATTTTTTAGCCTAAAAGTACAACAAGAAACATGAAACCTGGATGAGAAAAAAACAAGCAAACAAGGGGAAAAAAAACTAATAGTTTTAATGGAGATTAGTGATGTTCCTTCTCAAGTATCAAAGACCAATTAAGGTGCCAGTTTCAAGGTGTTAAAATTTAAGTATGCATATCTCTACCTCCTTCATCTATTGCACTTTCCTCCATTGGTGACTCATTTCTACATTGTTTTTTTGCTTTAAAGATATTCAATCTAGGTACATAAGGATTTTTTTTCCATCTCCCTCTTCATTCTCTGCTCAAAGATCTAAGAGAAGTTTTTACCTATTCTAGCTATTGTTTCCATTTGATGTTTTGCTTGTACGTAGTTAAAAAGTTTGTTTGCATCTAAGAAAAACTTTTGCCTATTCTAGCTATTGTTTTCCCTTTGATGTTTTATTTGTTGTTTAAAAGTTTATCTCCTTGTACCAAAAATGCAGGTCCTCCTAATCATGGGTTAGCTTTTTAATTTCTCAATCACTAGAGGACAATTTCAAGGGACAAGTCTTACTAAGGTAATTCTTTGCTCTCTCTAGTATCTTTCTCTATACTTTGTAATGAAACTCTAACTTCTCAGTACTTCATTTTTTTTTAAAGAAAATGAACATAAATAATCAGACTTGCAATTGAGTTATTTGGTGGTTAGTAGATTTGGTCTAGTGGGTGGGTTTACTTTGGATTTAATTTGATTCCATTGAATGTGAGGTTATTTAATGAGTTACAACTTTTTTTAAAGGTATATATCAGAATCATATGGTTTTTAAGTCTAGAAACCATGTTTTTTTTAATGGTATATATATCAAAATCATATGGTCTTCAAGTCTAGAAACCATGTTTGGATGCCATAAAAAGAGCAATGAACTTCATAATTGTTGGGATATTGCCTAAGGAAACTCTCTTTCCTGTTAAATAATCACTTGTGGTATTCAAAACTTTCAACAATTATATAATGTAAATCAAGTAGAGTTGACCATTCAAAGAAACGAGATCTCTATTGTTTCCAACACTAAAACAACTTGTATCAAATTGGTGGCTAATAACTAAATTCAACTTGTCAATAACACTAATATATGCTTTGTGTCCTTAAACCTCATAAGAATCAACAACTCTTGTGACCTACTAAATCCAAATATATATATATATATATATGATGTTTAATTAGGGATATGTTATGAAAAGACTAAACACCTTTCATTATGAATCTCCACATTCTTTGACATTTTCTTTTTAAAATATTACTATCTCTATTTTTTTTTAAGGGACAGAGGCTTATTGTTATTACATATTATTATTATTATTATTTAATTTTCTCATTAGTATTGTAAAGAATATTGCTTATTTTAGAAACTTAAATGGCCTACATTATCATCCATGTATGGGTTTGTCTGTGAAGTTGATGACTTTATATTTTGAATATCAACTTCTGTTTTTTTATTGCCAAGTCTAATTAAATTTCTCTACTCATGAGTTTTCAAGTAAATATATTTTTTTTTCTTCTACTAGGCAAATAACAAATATGTTAAAGGATTTAAATGTATTTCATTTTAATGTGTTTAGGAAACTTAGATATGATTTAAATAAGTTCATGCATGAAACATTAGACTTCCCATTCTAGCATCCTTGTATGAAAAAATTTTCTCTTATTACATGCTAAGGACATTTAAGTTGTCAAAGAATGAAAATGGTTCATTGATGAACTAGTTTAAAGTTGACAACCTCTAAATTCGTCTAGCATGTGAATGAGACTATTTTTTTTTTCTACAAATGATGCTTGAATTGTCCAATTGGACAATATAAGGAAAACATAATATCTTTAAAGTTACGCTCTTATGCTTGGTTCATTTTTTAGAAATTTCGACAGTCGTTTCTTTTGTTCTCTGGATGCATATTTGGACAAGGCTGAATAATATGTCTTCTCCATTTTGTGTAGTTGGAGAACTATGGGGAAATGTTGCCGAAATTTTTCTAAAATGAAATGAAACATAATAGTAGTTGACATGTAGGGATTATGTATTCCTATATCAGATAGGAACCACCACCTAAACTAGGAAGTTGGAGATGTTAGAATGCATAGACATGTAGTATAAGTTGATTTTAGTTTAACAAGATAGAATCATGAGAGTTAATTATGTTTCTTGGTTTAATATTTTGATATATAATTTTATTTTAATTTTACAGAAATATGCATAATAAGTGATCTTTGACGATTTGAGAGTGAATAAAGACTTAAACAAATGTAAGATATATTTATTTCTCATTTGCATGGTAGCGCATCAACTAGATAGGATCATAATTCTATAAGAGAACCACATTTTTTACTTTGGTTTAATACATAATGAAATTAAATGTATTTAATAAGATGAAATATCATGAACTAATAGGAATTTTAAATTAATAATTTGTGGCATTAACTACAATGACATGAATTGAATAAGACCATTTTTATAATCAACTATCCCACTTTGATATACTTGTAGACAACATGGATATATTACATGATGAATCCTTTTGATCTATGATACAACATTAACATTTCAAAAGTGTTAAAACAATAATTTTTGTAGAAAAAAAAAAAAAAGGTCTAATACATGGAACAAGAGCCCTTACTCTTAACAAGTTGATTCTAATGTCAAAATTCCTCATGATTAATTCATTGTGTATTTGAATCATAGAATGGATCGAAGTTGAATGTCTAAAGATAGAATGTCAGGAGAGTATGAGGAATGAGTTGAATACTTCATTAATTTTGCATTAGAACATTGTTCGAATCAAAGTTGAATTCGTTGTCCTCGTATGCGATGTGGAAACTTAATACATCATACACCTAACAAGATTTGAGAACATATGTTTTTCAATGGTATTGACCAGAGTTATCGTACATGGTATTGGCATGGAGAAGCGGGTCTTCCCAGTAGACAACCAACTAAAATGGCACAACGTTATGACATGATGGATTATGATGACGTTGCTAGTACAATAGAAATGGTTCATGCTATAGAAGGTGAGTTCATGACAGACCCAATGTCATTTAAAAAATTGCTTGAAGATTTTGGAAAACCTTTGTATCCTAGTATAAAGTTCACAAAGCTTTCCGCATTAGTTAAATTGTACAATGTGAAGGAATGATATAGGTGGTCAGATAAAAGCTTTTTAGATTTACTCTAAATATTAGAGGATATGCTCCCGGTGAACAATGAGATGCCCTTATCTGTGTATGAGGCTAAGAAAACATTGAATGCATTAGGGATGGAATACAAAAAGATACATGCATGCCCAAATGATTGCATACTATACATGAATGAGTTAAATAATGCATCTTCATGTCCTACTTATGGAATGTCAAGGTGGAAGGTAAACAAGGCAGGGGCAAGAAACATTAAGAGGATTCTTGCAAAAGTGTTGTGGTATTTCCCACCCATCCCTAGGTTTAAGAGGATGTTTCAATCTCCCAAAATAGTGAAAAACCTAAAATGGCATGCACAAGTAAGAGAAAATAATGGCAAACTTCAACACCCAATGGATTCCCCAACATGACAACTAATGAACCAAATGTGGCCTGAATTTTCTTTAGATTGTAGGAACCTTAGACTTGCCATTTTAGCAAATGGTATCAATCCTTATAGCTCCATGACTAGTAGGCATAGTTGTTGGTCTGTTCTCACAATAACTTACAACCTTCCCCCTTGGTTATGCATGAAAAGGAAATTTATGATGTTATCTTTGCTAATATCAGGACCACGACAACCTGGTAATGATATCGATGCTTATTTGACACCATTAGTCGATGATTTGAAAACATTGTGGGAGGTAGGGATGAAAGCCTATGATGCACATCAACGAGAGTTCTTCACATTAAAGGCAATTTTGTTATGGACGATTAATGATTTCCCTACATATGGGAACTTGTCTGGTTGCACCATTAAGGGATATTATGCTTGTCCAATATGTGGTGAAGAAACAAATTCTCATTGGCTAAAACATGGGAATAAGAACTCATATACCGGCCATAGAAGATTTATTCCATGCAACCATCCATTTAGAAAGCAAAAGAAGGCATTTAATGGTGAACAAGAGTTTAGGTTACCTCCAAAAGAACTTACTAGAGATGAAATATTTAGAAGGTTGATATGATTCATAACTCATGGTGAAAGAAAAAGAAGGTTAAACAATATGAATCCTTGGCTAATCCTATAAGTTGTTGGAAAAATAAGTCTATATTTTTTGAACTTGAATACTGGAGATATTTTTATATCCAACACAACTTGGATGTCATGCATATAAAGAAGAATGTTTGCAAGAGCATCATTGGAACTTTGATTAACATTCCATGTAAAACAAATGATGGAGTAAAGTCTCGACTTGATCTTCTTGAAATGGGCTTAAGGCCTGACTTGGCACCAAGGTTTGGGTTGAAGCAAACTTATCTTCCCCCTGTATGCTATACTCTAAGTAGAAAGGAGAAGAAAATAATATTGCAGACTTTAGCTGATTTGAAGGTTCCTGAAGGTTAGTGTTCAAACTTTAAAAACCTTGTGTCCATGGAAGAGCTAAAGCTTAGTGATCTTAAGTCCCATGATTATCATGCACTTATGCAACAACTACTAGTAGTAGCAATAAGATCCGTGTTGCCTAAGCATGTCAGATATGCCATTACAAGATTGTGTTTTTTCTTTGATGCACTTTATCCAAAGGTGATGGACGTGTTAAGGTTGAATGATCTACAACAAGTCATAGTGATGACTTTGGGCTTGCTAGAGAAGTATTTTCCAACTTCCATCTTTGACATCATGGTTCATTTAACAGTGCATTTGGTAAGAGAGGTTAGATTATGTGGACCAGTGCATATGAGATGGATGTACCCATTTGAAAGGTACATGAAAGTCTTAAAGGGTTATGTTTGAAATCATAATTGTCCAGAAGGGTGCATTGTTGAGAGCTATATCGTAGAGGAAGCCTTAGATTTTTTAATAGAGTATTTATCAGGCATGGATGCAATTGGGATTCCTTCTAGTATGAAAGATGAATGGAAATGTGGAAAACCATTACTTGGTGCTTGTGCAATAACTATTCATGATTATAAATTGGTAGAGCAAGCACATCATTGGTGCTTGAGCAATAACTATTCATGATTATAAATTGGTAAAGCAAGCACATCATTGTGTTCTGTAAAATATAACCATTGTACAACCTTTTATTGAGTAAGTGTCATATATGTGAATATATGAGTTTGAAACTCTAGCTAATGTTTATACAAACCATGACTTGCCTATTTTTACTTGATAGTGAACATATGAAATATTTGAAGACAAAATATCCTCGTCAATCAAAGAGAGTGAAGTGGCTAGAGGATGAACATGTGCGCACATTTAGTTATTGGCTTAGAAAAAAATGCATGAAGCTCAATATTCATGCTCCCCTTAAAATTTAATGCTTACAAAATTTAAATTACATTGACTTACATATCATTAATGAACCTTTTAGGTTTCAAATGACATAAGTAAGAAAGAACCTATAGAAAAGGAACTTAAGTAGCTTGCTCAAGGACTAAGACAACAAGTTCTTACTTACCCTGGATATATCATTAATGGTTGTCGTTACCATATCAAGGACCGTGATGAGGCACAAGTCAACTAAAATAGTGACGTCAGTATTGTGGCATCGACCATGAAAATTGCAAGTGCCAAAGATAAGAATCCTGTGCTTGGTGACATGTGTTTTTATGGGATTGTCATAGAGATATGGGACCTTGATTATAACATGTTTAACATTTGTGTTTTTAAGTGTGATTGGATTGATAGCAAGAATGGTGTCAAAGTTGATGAGCTTGGGTTTACATGAGTTGCAAGATAGGACATAAATCAAATCCTTTCATTTTGGCAATGCAAGCCCAACAAGTATTTTATGTAGAAGATCAAGTTGATCCAAGATGGTCTATTGTATTGTCAAGGCCAAAAATAGAGTTGTTTGACAAAGAAGGTGATGACAACATAGCCAACAATTGTATGGAGCATCACCCATTTGCGAATGGGATGCCTAATATTACGTCTTTTGATGAAGTTGAAGATTATGGTGAAATTTATATGCATATTGATTGTGAGGGGATTTGGATTGAACATTAAGCTTATTTTATTTTATTTTATTTTTTTGTGTTTTGTGACTACTTAGTGTATTATGTGATTTTTGAGTTATTGTTAATATACAATGTGATGCTCAACAATGTTATGTTTTTATTTTATTCCTATTAAATATATTTTTACTATTATATACTTGCTAATCTATTCTAAATAAATGCAGTTAGTATCATATTTATATATATTGAATAGTTTGAACTTTCATTTGAACTTAATTGATATGTAGTTAAATAAATGTTGCTTATATGTTGATATTGTAAGTTTAATTTCAGATTAGACAAGATAAAACCATTACTCACCTATTTCATAAAAATTCAAATTTTAAATAATTTAAGGGGTAATCCCATTGAAGATTTCCATGGATTTGAATTAAAACTTTAAATCAAAGTGTTAAACTATGTACTATGCAAAACAAAGCAAAAGGTTTTATAGGAAGATGGATTGAATCCACCAACCCATAATGAACCAGTTTGAAACATTAATAAATAACATATATGAATTAACTGTAAACATAATAACAAACTACCCTATATGAAGTTGATCCTTGTAAGGAATCATCTAGCGATAGAAAAATACATTTTAATTAATAGTTGAATATTCTTATTTCCAACTAAAACGATCTATGAATACCATAATTTTTATTTTCTTGGTCCTTCCTTTGTTTTAGGTCACTTGTTTATGATAGATAACAAATCTTTTGAGAGATAATTGATCAAGTTGAAAATTCTATGTAATTGAATAATATTAATTTTAAAAAAATCGAATAAAGTTTCATTAATATGAATCTGGTGGATTTTTTACTTTATGTTAAATTAGTGAACATCTTCTTAAATTTATTTAGCTTCAATGAAAGTAGTATTTGGTTTGTTATTGTTAACTATTAGTGACATTACTCCATTCTCAATATTGCGTAAGTGAAGCCATATATCCTAGAATCATTAAAGTTAAGGAAACCACATCTCATTACATATGATGAATGCTTATATGCTTAATAGTAGGAAAATCAAACACCTTGCAATGCATCCTCAGCCCACACCCTTAAACTTCATTTTATGAGTATTGCATCCTAACTAGAAGTGTGCATTCCAACTAAGACCTTACAACAGTAGTGACTAAAATAGATGTAATTTAACAAAGCTATAATGGTAGAATGTGTGTGTGTGTGTGTGTTTATAAGATAAGTCATGTAATTTTCTTTAAACTCAATGATATGTTGCTGAGGTTTAGCAATAGATTATCCTATTAATGTTATGCCGATTTCATAATCAAGATTTAAGATTAATTTTCATGTATTGTAAAGTTTGTACAACAATGATTTATTCCTACTTGTGAAATCATTTTGTAACTAATTTCTTTATATTTAGTTAAGATACATTTTCAAGTGTTGTTTATTATTGCATAATTCTTAATTATTTGGGAACTTGGGAGAAAAGTGATACATCTTTATGGATGTCTCCACCAAGAGATAAAGAGTAGGTAATTATTAAAATATCATGCTTTACTTTTGAATGTAAGATATATATATATATGCATATATGTATTATGAGATTGATAATATTCTTTTGATTGTCATATAAATGGATGAAAATGAAGGAAAACAGAAGATTACTTTACCAAAAAGGTTAAAAGGCCCAACTTTAAAACTTGAAATTGCTAAAAAGAGAAGTGAAGGAGTGAAAATTGATATTCAATATAATGATGATGGTGAGGGAATGGGTGAGGGATATGTACAACTTGTATCATATTTGGGCGTGCTAGCACAAACCATGGTACCAATATATCATACTGATTGGAAAGTAGTGCCTGTGGAATTGAAGGAGAAATTATGGGATTGTGTTAAGGTATATAGTAATCTATTGAAATTATTTTCCTATATTTTGTGTAGACCTTACATGATTATTAAATAATCAAGATCTTCTTATAAGGTATCTAGTAATCTACTAAAATTATTTTCCCATATTTTGTGTAAACCTTACATGCTTATTAAATAATCAAGATCTTATATTTTAAGGTGCATTCTTAGTTGATGAGAATAGCAAATACAACATCATATCATCCATTGGGACTAGTTTTAGGTCATTTAGGCACACATTGACGAAAGAGTATATCTTGTCTTATAAGGATAAGCCCTAGTACCTTTTACAGCCACCAATTGAATATAATTACATTCCAATTGAAGATTGGAGAAAGTTAGTGGCTAATAGGTTGTCAACAGAGTTTCAAATTAAATTTAAAAAGGACAAGAAAGGAGGGCAAAATACGTCTATATTCATTGAGTGAGTAGGAAATCATATGTAGGACTTTAGGAAGAATTGGTAAGTTGAATTAATGTATTTTATTTTGTTGGACATTTACTTTTGTAAAGTTTAATTACTTCACTTTTTTGTTTTTTAATAGATGCAAAAGACAGGTTCGAGGAAACCTATTGATAGATGGGTCTATTGGAAACAAGCAAGATTGAAAAAATGTGAATATGATGATGTTACGAGGCCTATAGCGGAAAAGATTGTAAGTTGTCAAACCTATACTTAGTTTTAGTCAATTTCATTTGTTTTTTTATTTAATATGACTCTTGAAGCATCTTATATTTTTTTTAAAGATGAGTTGGCAAAGGCTATTGAGGAATGGAAGATTACATGTGTTGGCCAAAAGGATATCCTCACTTTAGCATTGGGTACATCAGAGCATCTCGGTTGGGCTAGAGGAAAAGGTGAGAAAAAAAAAGCCCAAACAATTCTTCAACACACCAAAACCCATAAAAACTCTTAAAGAAGAGGAATGTCAAAGGATGTTAAGGGAGAAAGTAAAAAGCATGGAAGAGGAGATTATTGCTTTGAAAGCTGAAAAAAAAAAAAGAAATAAAATCCCTCACACCCCACTCTGAAGTGAGCAACACAAACATAAGGAAACAATTGTTGCAACATGAAGAAATAAAAGGAAGACTCATTATAGTGCTCATGTGGAGAACCTATCAGCACAAGGGACTTGAAAAGCTTCTCAACTAACTAAGATATATTTGGTTTTTCCTAAATTAAATTTATAAAAATAATATATAAAATAACTAAAATGAAAGACTAAGGATCACAAAATATGTTTTTACAGGTTTATAAATGCAAATTAGCTCTTGAAACTAAAGAGAACATTATTGCATATGGAACTTATTTATGGGATTCAAAGATTTCCATTGATGGTACTGATATATTAGTGGTCATCCTTTACCCTCTTCAACCTAATGCACTTCTTCCATTCCCACTTTCTAGAAACATTAGTACAATAAGGGAGGGTGTTGGATATGAGGTTTTGTGGCATGTTGCATTTGTGATAGATGATGAAAATGATGAGGTGAATAACGTTATACCCAAACTTTCGAAGTTGAGTAATATTTCCCTACACTCTTGGTTTATTCATTTTTATTTTAATGTCATGCATCTATTTATATGTGTTTAGGATGTTGGAAAAAGGAATAATAAAATGAAGAAGATACAAACATCCCTAAAGAAAATCAAATATGAAAATCCTAGAGATATACAACTGTTTTCTAAAACAGTTTCAACAATGTTGGAAGGTAAACCAACACCTAAAGTTGACTTTCCAATCAATGTTTTTGGGATGAAATTTCAAACCTTCCTCTTGACAACTGAAATGAATGATGTAATTTCTACAAAAGAGTTGACTATGAATTATATATGTTTCTATATTTGGTGAGATTTTGTTGTAAATCTCTATCTTACATTCATGATATAGATAAGTAGAAGTTTTTTTTTTTTTTTAAGTAATTCTAAATTGTGTGACATTTCATTAGGTAGTTGCATGAACATTTGGATGATATGCTACATGAGAAAATTATATTTATTCATCCAGGAATGGTGTCCAAGGCTAGATTAATAGCCTCATAAATTGAAAAAAAAAAACAAGGTTCATTGTTGATCGCCTAATTGACTTTAAATTGGAAAACCTAATTTTTCTTCAATATAACCCAAAGTAAGTTGTTAATCATAATTGTTTTTAATTTTTTAGCCTTATAAATGCTATTTATCTAAATTTTATGTTAATATATTGTAAGTTTCATTGGGTTTTGGCTGTAATTGACCTCAAATCACAACTAATCTACTATTTATACTCGCTACCACAACAACCATACCAAGATATAAAAGATATTGTGAACATGTAAGTCTACCATAATTTTAGCTTTCATGTCTCAAAATGAACACTAATGTAATCTTATTTTTTGTAGGGGGTTTCGAATTTCTGTATCTCAAAAGAAGAAAGGATATAAAAATGAGCTAAAGTGGATAGTTATTGAGGTTACATTTTTTTCTGCTCCTAAAATTTTTGTTCATTTTCTAACTTTTTAAAGACTTACCTACATTTAAGTTGCTTTCTTGAATTAAAATTTAGTTGATTTTTGAAATGTAAAGATTTTATATGGCTTTCTCGCACATGAACAAATACCTATATGTAGACTCCTATTTGGACCAGAAGGAGCGAGGCATTTTATTTGGGAATGGAGGATGGCTTCCAGGGGTGAGCAAGCTATTGAGACATGTGGCAAAGACAACACTACCACCTTGCCATGGTGGTGGTTGAGGATGGTGACATTTTTTCAAAACGGTGAGTAGTAGAATTGGTAAAGGCTTGGAAGGGAAGCAAAAGCAAGGGGTTTTTTGGAAGAAATTGAGAGTAAGTTGGGCAGGGAAAAGGGGGTAGGTACCAGTTGGGGAAAAAAAAGGCTTTCAGCAGGGAGGCTTTTAGAGGATCAAAGGAACACCCTCAGGTATGGATTCTTTGCAAATCTCTTATTCATTTTTTCTCATTTTCATTGTTTTTCATCATTTTGCCTTGCTATTTAAGCATCATTTGTTGTGGATTGGGTTTTGTTGAAGTTGAGTTCATTCCATACTTGCTATGTTTTGTTCCCTATCTAGTTTTTTTTTTTTATTTCCCCTATAAATGATTGATATATGGATTATCTTCTTTGAGCTTAATATTTGATTAATCATACAAATGCTCATTGTTCATTCCACCTACTTGGATCCATTAACTATAACATGAAATAGGGTCTAATTTAATGAATTGATTGTTTAGAGCATGCTCTGTTTCTCGAGACCCCTCCTTGTATTTTTTTTTTTTTAAAAAAAATCCTACCATTATTTTGAAAACCATCTAGAAGTTTAAATTGCTTTTGAAAACTTGTTGGATATTCCTTGTACTCCACAACCTCTCTAATTTCAGTCACTTTCTTTCAATTGCTTCCAAAAATGCAACCTTAAGTCATATACCCAAAATCACTAGTTGTTTTTCGGCACTGAAAATGGGTACAACCTTCAAGTGGTTTTGTGAGCTCCTCGACCTAAAGAAGGCTAACTCACCGATGCTATTGCTAACTTTGGTACCATCCCACCTTGATGCCATGTTGAAGAAGTAGAGGTGGAGTCTTGTGAGATCATACAGAGAGAAGGATTTTGATGTCAACCTGAAGTAGTGTGTGGTGATCTTCCTCATTTCCTTTTTTTTTTTTTTGGAGAATTGTTAATGATGAGAGGCTTTTATTCAACGCTGGAAAAATGGCCTCATCAAGCTTGAAGTTCAGTTGGGTTTGCACCACTCACATCCCATGGGTTACAGCAATACCACACCCTTACCGTCCTGGAGCTCACTCGATAGACATGGGATGCAAAGAACATAATGTGTGTTGCTGATCCTCGCCATGGTAAGTGCTTGACTGCTTCAGCAATGTTCCAAGGTAGGATGGGCATCAGGGAAGAAATGAGCAATGTGGTGGCGAAGAAGAGTTGCTGAAGATGAGGACTTGCATATTATTTTCACGCTTTTGAACAATGAACAACTCCTAGAAAGAAAGCTTTGAACCATCAAGCGGAAATAAGACCAGCTCATCTTCCAACTAGATTCCAGAATGAGCACTACCTAGAAAGTGCATTGTTGTCATAATGGAAGCAAATACAGGGTCTATTTTAACACTTTAAATGGGCCTTTGGAATGAAGTCCTACATGGTGACTTATGTGCTGCTAGGTGTAAATAGGTAGCAAGCTGGTGCAATTCATGGAGAACCCAGGCCCTCTTTCAAAGTGGAGATTCATTACTTCACTTTCAAGAGCTGGTAACTCACTAATAACATAGAGCACAGTGCAAGCAAATAATGAATGACAAGTCAATAGTGACATGGAATTTTTCACGAGTAACAAAATCAGTAGTCATAAGCTTTGAGTAGGGGCACTTCAAATTTTAAGAATAAAGGTACCCTTTAATGTGTGGGTTCAGTTGTGGTAGATGCAAACTGTTGACATTGGGAAGATGATTAAAAATCATGACAACCCTCATGGTGAAAAAACTAAAACAGGTAGACTTAGCACAATGTCAGAAGAACCCCTGTTATAAAATGTTGATAATGTCCTGGCCCAAATCAGACATTGAATCCTAGATATCCAACAACATCTTGACCTTATAAGGCATCCTGAACCCCAATTGGAAGAATTCGAAGTGTCATCGTCTCACATGCATACAAGCTCTCCATGCATGGCCACCTTTGGTGGGTCATCCTTGAAGTTCACATGGCCTTATCATTTTTTATTCTTTATCCTCATGCATCAAAATTTGATTTTCACAAATCAGTTTTTAAATAATTTTTGAAATTCCGATTTTCCAAATAATTTTCAAAACTCCAATTTTCAATTTTAATTTTCAAAACTTCAATTTTCAAGTTTAATTTTCAAAACTCCAACTTCCAAATAATTTTCAAACTCCACTTTTTTTTTTTTCAAATTTATTCTTCAAAACTCCAATTTTCAAAATTCCAATTGTCAAAATTTAATTTTTAAAACTCCAATTTTCAAATAATTTTCAAAATTCCAATTTTCAAGTTTAATTTTCAAAACTTTAACTTTTCAAATAATTTTCAAATTTCCAAATTTTAAATTTAATTTTCAAAACTCCAATTTTCAAATAATTGTCAAAACTTCAGTTTTTCCAAATTTAATCTTCAAAAATCCAATTTTCAAGTTTAATTTTCAAAACTTTAATTTTCAAATAATTTTCAAAATTCCAATTGTCAAAATTTAATTTTCAAAACTTCAATTCTCAAATAATTTTTAAAACTCCAATTTTCAAATTTAATTTTCAAAACTTCAATTTTCAATCAGAACTTCAATTTTCAAATAATTTTCAAAACTCCAAATTTCAAATTCCAATTTTCAAATAATTTTAATTGCACCATGGTTTTCAAATAATTTTAATTCCTTCATTTTCTTTTTCCTTCATTAAGGTTTAGAGTCACTAAAAATCCCGTTTTTAAATAAACTTGCTATCTTTCGTTTCAGGTAAACACTTTCACAAATTTTCTTTGATTTTAAAATAATTTTTTGTTTTCCTTGATTTTTGATAAGCATGAAGACAATTTTCATAATTCCAAAATAATGGAATTTGTGGGATTAATTCATGCAAAATAAATTGGGCTTTGGTGGGGACCCTACATATGAGTTTTCTCTTCTAATTGTCAACTGCTATACTTAATGAATATTGTCTGATCTTTGTCTTACTCTTTGACATGCATGTGCTAATTTTATCATTATGAGCTAACCTTATTTCCTTGATAGCATGTTCTTATTTGCTACTAAGGTATGCTCCCACTCCTACTTTATTTATTTATTCGTTCTCATGCTCGATTTGTTTTATTATTTGATCATTTCATTGGTATCCATTGATTTCTTTATCAATTGCCACACTTGTCTCACTTTATTTAGTATAGACCTTATTATAGGACTTAGAGGGATGTTACAGCTCACCACCGTACCTTCCCAATAGGTAATCTAACCCCCGAACCAGACTTTAGTTTTCCATAGACTGTTTTTTTCAACTAATAAGTCATTTTTAGGGTTTTCTTTCTTATTTTGTTTCTCTTAAAAAAATAAAACAAAAATAAGTGGCAACTCCAAGTCTTTTCCAAAAAAAATCAAAATTTCACCAAATAAAAAAAAAAAAAACGAGTCACACCATCGAGTGGGAACGCATCGTGCAAAATGCGGGATCCACTCTATATATATATATATATGAATTTTCTTAGCTTATAATTGTTTTTGTTATTATTTCCTATTCCTAACTTGAGTTGAAAAGGATATTATATATGTTTGTTTCACCACCTTATGAAAATATAATCTGAATTGCTATGAATACAATGTACTCATATGTCCATTATTCCATTAGTAATGAAGTAGTACTAAAAAGGAACAAACCCATTTTTTCATGTGATTGAAAGATTTATGATCCATTTTCACCTTTTACAATTAATATTTCAAGAAATAGTAATAGCAACTAAAAGAAAAATAGGAAATTTTTTGTTAAAAATGCATGAGTACAAGACTTTTTTCAATTGTATTCTAATATGGAAGATCAAACCTTAGAAAATTCAAGCATAAAAAAATTAATGTATACATAATTAGTCAATTTGAAATGTTGGTCATAGGAAGAACAATTATTAAATTTTGATCACTATATCCATAGCATTTACAATCCTTTAGAACCATTTAGATGTGTGTGTAGGTAAGGAAGCAATGGGAATCCTTTAGATAGCTTTGATCATGTTACTTAGGTGTGAGTTATTCTTTATATCTTTCTTTTGGCCTTAATATGTCTTATAAACATCCTATATTTAGTTTAGATGTTTCCTATAAGGCACAACCTCTCCTTCTCTCTCTCTCTCTCTCTTTTTCTCTCTCTTTAATCTAAACTCTTTACTCTTTTATCCATCTTCAATCAAATTGTTCATATGTAAAACATTTATTCCTTGTAATTATTAATTGCATTTCTCTTCTATAATGTCAATCTATGAGATGTAAAAGGAGGCTAATACTACATATTTCCAAATATATTATCGATAATTGCTCTTGAAGCTTGATTGATTTACCTTAATGAAGTCTTAAAAGTCATGATCTTTCTAAGGGATATTCTCACACAGACAAAAGTTAACTATTCTCTTTTTCTAAAGTTAATCACTATTCTTAATAAATATAATTAATCATTACCTTGATGTATTCCTTTTTTTGTCCATATTTCACATATACATGTTATTTGACATTCTTATATTTTACCCCATTTTACCCTCCAAGTTTTAAACGTGGGAGCTTAGGGTATTATGCTAGACATGTATTAACTTAATTTAGGTGCAAATTTTAGTTGAAACTAACATTATATCATTCATTGTTTTTATAAATTTAAAATGTGAAGGATAAAAAAATTGACCAAATTTATATGGTGTCATATTTGATTGTGAAATTTTGTTGATATAATTTTGCTCATAATGGCCCAAACAGTTGGATGGTGTCATGTGATAATATTTTGTCATGCGATAGATGCAAGACATGATAGCAAATAGAAGTCTCCTAACATCTCAGGTTTATTTACCTATGTATTTTCATAAGTACATGAGAACTTATACATATATTTAATGTTTCACATTAACATATTTTCTTTTGTCATATATTTTACTTTGAAGTGAAAAAAAACCTATTCACGAGCTGAGTTAGATGAAGTGAGATCTAAATGGATCTCATTTTTTAGCACTCTTATCTTAGACTAAGTATAGTGGGTATGTGAATTTTATAATTTTTTAATAAAATTTCAAACATAAATTTCAATTAATGTTGCATCTTTCCTCTTTGCAAGGTATAAGGTGACATTTACGATTGTTGTAATTTTGAGATTACAAGACCATACATAAGATCTTATTGTCATGCATAAATACTGAAGTTTTGAATACTTTTGAGTACATACCTATATCTTTTAAAAGATACACTTGATGAAAGTACAAATTCATGTTTATTATTATTATTATTATGTATGTCTGTTGGATTCTTTTTGCATAAATTTTGGTACATGTTAATATCATTTTAGTAAAATTTCAAATATAGACTTAAAGTAATGTATATTTTTTATCTACTTGCAAGAGGTTGAATAACATTTGCAGTAGTTGAAATTTTGAGAATACAACATCAGCATAGGTTCTTGCTATCATATATGTAAAGTTGCGATTAGTTTTTTATTTTATTGGATATTTTTAGGTATATATCTTATCTATATTTTTTTCCCTAAAAGTTCATTGCTAGATTTTATTTTTTTTTATTTTTATTTGGGTACATGTTTATATCTTTTTAATTAGTAATTTTAAATATAAACATAAACTAATGTTGTTTTTTTTCTTATTTGCAAGAGGTTGGGTGATATTTGCAACATTTACAATTTTTAGAGTACAAAATCATGCATAAGTTTTTGTCATCATGTATAGCTAATGGATTTTTTGGTAAATATCTATGCCATTTATACATGCATACATACATACATACATACATATATATATATATATATATATATATATATTTGATAAGAGTATAAGATCATGTATAGTTGCTTGATTGTTCGTGAATCCATTGGATATATTTAGGTACATGCTTATATCTTTTTTTAAAAAAAATTTTGAAACATAAACATAAAGTAATGTTTTTTTTTTTTTTACTTGCAAGAGGTTGGGTGACATTTGTATCACTTGCAATTTTTAGAGTACAAGATTATGTATAAGTTCTTGTTATCATGCATAATTATTTAATTTTTGGTTCTTTTTTAGTAAATATCTTATATATATATATATTTGATAATAGTACAAGATCATGTATACTTGCTAGGTTGTTTGTTGAAACATTTCAATATATTTATGATACATATTTATATCTTTTTAATGAACTTTTAAACACAAACATAAAATAATGTTACTTTTTCTTTCTTGCCAGAGGTTAGGTGACATTTGCAGTAGCTGCAACTTTTAGAGGAAAAGATCACGCATAAGTTTTGTTATCATGTACAGCTACTTGATATTTGATTATTTTTGGGTAAATATCTATCATTTTTTTAGATATATTTGACAAGATAACAAGATTATATATAGTTGTTAGGTTGTTTGGGAATACATTTGTGTGAAACCAAGGTTTGGTTAATCTCGGTTTTGATGATAACAAAACAAGGTTTAGAACTAATGATTATTTTTCAAGTGTGATTAGGCAAGATGATTTTCAAAGTGGCAATCATAAAGACAAAACAAGCCAAAGAGAAATCATTAAGAAAAAGAAAACCTCAAAGAGAAGAGTTTTTCAAGACCCAAGTTTCTTAAGATCTCTTTGTAAGGTTGTTGGTGCACTAGGATTTTCATGCATTACATTATTTACTTATGCACCAAAATCATCCAAGAGTTTTTTTCATTTTAAATCCTTTAAAATTGGATGATTTCATGTTTTAAACTAAAACCTTGTGTCAAATGATATCCAAACTTGTTTAAAAGGTTTTAAGTTGAAAAAGTTGGTTGTTGAGCCAAAAACAACTCAACTGGTTGAACCAGATAAGGAATCGGTTGACCCCTAACTCAATCGGTCAAGGGGTGCAAAAAACCCTTCTCTCTTTTCCAGAACGATTGTTCAATCGATCAAGGTTGAACCTCAACTGGTCGACCCCCACCTCAACCGGTCGAGGTCCGGTCAAGGGGCGGTCAAGGTCCAATGGTCACTTGTCAAACATTAAATGCTAGTAGTTAGTCAACCAGTCGACCCCTAGCTCGATCGGTTGAACCCCCAACGGCTAATTTGACGTTTTTCATCTATAAAAAGGCTCCAAATTTTCATTGTTTCATGAGCTTAACCTTCCTAAACCTTTCTTGAATATATTTAAGCCTTGGGAAAGTCTTTTTTTAGTGCACCATTGTTCTAAAACTTGCATATCATTAGTACACCATTCAATCCTAGTTTTCTTGTATCATTTGAGCCTAAAGTTTTGTACTAGGATTTTGTGAAATCATTTGTAAATCTTTGAGAAGAAAAATCTAAGTGTGAGGTATCACTTAGGGATTTTCAAGTGAGGAGTATCACTTGAGAGGTTGTTCAAGAGTGAGGTATCACTTAGAGATTCTCAAGTATGGGGTATCACTTGAGAGGTTGTTCAAGAGTGGGGTATCTCTTGAGGATTGTAAAGGGTGCTTGGAGCCAAAAGTCCAAGAGGGTGGATTGGAACCATAATCCAATTGTATTACTTGAAGGCTTGGTTTAAAAGCTTTGAAATAGTGGAACCTCAAGCTTAGGATTGAAGTTAGAAGAGAGTAGACGTAGGTCGGATTGCGTCGAACCATAATAAAAATATTGTGTTTGCATTTTCTCTTCCCTATTCTCTTAATTTATATGTAATTGTTTTTATATTATTTTATTATATATTTGCATATAATTATCTCTTGCAATTTAAATTTACAAAGAGAGACCATCACCCTATTCACTCCCAACCCCCCTCCCCCCAAATCCTCCTCCCCCCTCTAGGGTGATTACCATAAGTTGGATTAGCATAATTTTTCTAACAATTTGAATACATGTTTATATCTTTTTATTAATCTTTCAAATATAAACATATACTGATGTTTTTTTCCTACTTGCAGAAGGTTAGGTGGCATTTGCAACAGTTACAGTACTTTTGAAGGCATAAGATCATGCATACATTCTATTTATCATCTATAACTATTGGATTTTTGGGTACATATTTGCCTTTTTTTTTTTTTATGTATGTGATGATAATACAAGATTATGCATAGATATTAAGTTTTTTTTTTTTTTGTCAATATATTTTCTTACATGTTCATATTTAAAAAATATATATATATATATATTTTATACATTCATGTATTTTATCTATATACATATATACACACAATATATAGGTTCAATTTTGATGCAGATCATTTGGGCAACAGGTTAAGTTGTTGACATGTTCCATATGCAACCTTGATATGAAATAAAACAATTTCCTTGATATATGAATAAAGAAATCTTGACATAAAAGAAACTATATTCCTTGACATAAGAATAAAGGAACCTTAACATATTAAAATTTCAATTTTGGAAAAAAAAAAACATCTTTGACATATGTGTAAATTAAATTTAAAAGCATATAAAACAACATTGACATATATCATACTTAAACTTAACATATATTGAATATAATCTTGACAAAACAATAAGTCAACCTTCACATATGTTTAATCTAACCTTGATTGAAGTGGAAGAAATATTAACATATGTCATATTAATAACATTCCGACATTGATAGAAATAAGGTCTACCTTAACATATGCATATGTCAAGCTAGCTTTTATAATTTCTTGACACTGGCATAGATGACATATGTGAATACCGATCTACCTTAATAGATATACCTTATCTTGACGATGAAAAATTGTCAATGAAGACCTTTTTTTCTTGTAGTGACAATAATATTTACATAAAAACTTCAGGCTATGAAAATTTATCATATTTCTATAATTCTTTATAATCGTAGGTTGAGTGAATTTTTACCTTTATATGATTTCACATATATAGTTTAATCATGAAAAAAATAACAAATAATACAAATTATATGAAAAAAATAAACCAATAATACAAATGATACTAAAATTTTATAATATTAATTACCAATAATTAAATAATAAAAATAATAAAATAATTACATAGTTTTTAGTTATGACAACTTCTATATATATATATATATATATATATATATGATTTGGGGCTATAATTTAAAATAAAGGAACTTAAAACTTAAAACGTAAAATTCATATACTACAAAAAAATTGAAAGCGTACATATTTAGGAGAGAACTTGCAATGGAGTGATAGGAGGTGAAAGTAGAAAGGAAAACTTCAACTAAAAAGCTTACATCTTGAGAGAGAAAAAAGAGAGAAGGGAGAGCTTGGAGCTTAAAATTCGATCTGCTTAAAATTCGATCTGCCTACGACTGCCTAGGACTGAGGATCAAACCTCCTTAAATAAGAAAAATAAGAATCTTAAACAATACAAATAATCAATGAGTTATTGTTAATTTTTTAACTTCTGACGTGAATAGTAACCACATGTTTTAATTATACATATTCCAACCCATGACATCATTAAAATTTAAGTTTAAAGAATTTGAATCACATGAATATGAAAATTTGAATTTAAAGAATTAAAAAAAAAAAAAAAAGTCATTCCTTTGGAATAACTCAAATATGAAGAGATATGATATCGTCATTATTAATTATTAACAATTAATAAGTAAAATTGATTTTTAAACATTTAATTATTTATATCTCTCTCATATCCATATCATTACTACTAATGAAAATAAAAAATTAATTTTCAAATATTACATTATTAATATTATACATCTCTTAATTTACTTTAATAAATTTTGAATTTAAAGAATTTATTTGAATTAGTCAACGGAAAACTTAAAGTTAACTTTAAAAATAAGATAGAAGTAAGATTAATACCAATACAGTTTAAAGTTAATTATAAAAACTATAAAATAATTTTAAAAACATGAAGAATAATCTTATATTAATATTATAATACATTACAATATACTTGATATAGGTATTTATGAATATTATTTATGGATTAATACCATAATTGTGGCTAAATTATTAGTATGTTATATCATTTTATATAATATTTTAATTAATTTAAATTTATTTATAAATTGTTTAAAGGAAATAATTTATCATCAAACTATTTCTTAGTAACAAATTATATAAGAAACTCTCGAATTTAATTTAATTTATCTCACTGAATATGGTAAAAAATAGTTCACAAAAGTTGTGTGTATTTAAAATAATAAAATTAAATTTTCACAATCATTAATTACATTTTGAAAGTGAATGTACTCGACTTAACCCTTAAAGTTTATATTAAAAAAAAAGTCAAGAATGAAATAATATGGTATAAATTATTACTAACATTTAAAATTAATAATTAAAATTTTTTTTTCAAATATGAAATTATTGATGTTTTACGAATTTGATCTCTAAAGTTGCTATAATAAATTTTGATATTAACATAAAATTATAAGTATAGATAACTAAAAAAAAAAAAAAAATCATCTATAGAAGTGATTAGCAGAAACCAATAATTTAAATGACTAAAAGAAAACAAATAGGTTTGTCATTTCAGTTCTTATCATCCATGATAAGAGCCCTGCTTAGAACTCAGGTCTGCCCCATATGCGGGTTGGACAGATTTCACACCACCAACACCAGGTTTTAATGGATCAGGTATGACAAGAATTCCTGCCAGCTCCCTATGCAAGAATGGATGTTTGCAAATGATCTGCCAACATTCGACAATCCAGATTGTGTCAAGCCTGATAGACGTAGGAAAATAGCGTCTCCGAGCTCTAGTAATCCAACAGGTATCTGCTGCTTTACATCACTTGAAATCCATTTCCTTTTCCAGGCCCAACCCTTTTGCCTTGCATGGCTCACAAATTTTATAGGACTGTATGACTGAGGCCATTTCAGACTTTCAAGGTCTGGAGCATGAACCAGAATGCAACCCCAGGGATTTTCTGCCACCAAGTTGCTTACCAGAAAAACGAAGCCCTCTGCTTGATGTGACTTCACTTGCATGTTGTGCCTCGGATGCTCATGGATTTCAGTTACAATTAAAGTACGTCCCGAAAATCTAAAGTCAATCTGAAAGGTCTTCAGTTAGCCCTCTATCTTCGGTGTTTCGGGATCAACTTCTGGCATTGCCCGTAAGGTACTGGCAATGTTTAATATATCATCAGCAGATTACACTTCATGGATAGAAATATCTTCAAGTTTCCTTATTTACTCACCCAAACATCCCTCTGCTTTGTAGACAAACTCACCTTCATACACACATTAGCCAGTTTTAAACAAGTCACATAAGCCATCTCAGATGACTTCAATATTGCCATGCAACCAATAGCCTAGGGCAAGAGCCACTTTCCACGTAATCGCCATCTGTCCCCTTCAAGTTATTAGAAACCTTTTTCCACTCAGGAACTAGCTTCTTACATTGTCCACACCATGCCGAGGAAGAGTACAGGCCACCAATTAATTCAGAAGCAAATTCCCATGCATTAGTTCCTTCTCAATTGATCAATGTAGCATCCTTAGTGATGAACTGATCCAAGTCAACCATAGCAACAGTGTTTCCACAGGGCACAGGGCACATCCTCAACAATTTCCTGCTTCTTTCCCATCCAAATAACAATCCTCTGCACACTCTTGACATACTGATCATTCTTCTCACCAGGGACATAGTTTGGACCTATAATTCTTAGGTCGGAGAAAACACGTCCAAGAGTTAAAGAAACTGCCCTAATCAGAAGCAGGAATCATCTTTGAGACAGCACTGGAGGGCTATCAGAATCACAGTTTGTGGCGACATTGGCATGGATTGAGGTGGTGGGGGAGGAGTTAATGGCAGTGGAGAAGGGTAAAGGAAAGAGATGCAGAAATATTGAAATGAAACCCAAAAGAAACAGAGAGGAGGAAGACAAGGTGTGGGCAGCCAAAAAAGCCACATTTCATTATTTGTCCATGGGCTTGGAACAAATGAGTGTTCCAAGATGAAATTAAAGAAACTAAAATATGATTCCCCAAACATCAAGCAACAAACAAGTCTTCAATCAGATTCATTCCCCAAACTTAACTCAAAGGAAAAAGATGAGTAAACCAATGACATGTCCATAGCTAACCAATGATCAACAAGATGAAATCTGGCATCTGGTGTCTATATCAAAGCATCAAATAACATCCATAGATATAGATATACAGGGAAAGAAATGAGAACAGTAGAAAATGGGAGACCCGATAATCATACTGATCTGCTTGGCTTCGACCAAGCTCTCATCTCTAAAACCTCAGAAGAAATCTCCAACTCCCCCTGCTTCCTCTTTGCTCCCCTCTCTGCTCCAGCTCCCCCTCTGCTTCCAGCTCTGGTTTTCCTCTCCTTTTCTTCTGCTCTGCCTCCTTTCTTGCTTCCCAAGCCTCTCTCTGCACCTCTCTCGAAACAGACCTTCACCAGAAAAATCCTCCTCAAGTTTTCTCTCTAAAACCCAGAATATCACCCCGCTCCTTCAACAGCACTCTCTCACCGTTCCTCTTCAAAAACCTCCAACCATCCTCTGCCTGCCTCTGCTCTCTGAAATTTTCTTGCTGCCCAAGACACCAAAAATCCCCCCTCCCAGAAGCGTGTCACCCTCTTACTGTCCAACCATCCCACTCTCTCTAACAGCCTCACTCTCTCTCAAACTCCCCCAATCTGCTGACATGCTCCCTCTCTAAAACTCCCCAATCTGCTGAAAAAAATCCTCCCTCCCTTCTCCGCTTCTCTCTTTCTTGCCCTCCAAGACTACAGGAAAAGTTCTAACGGCCAGAGAATCCCACTGCCACATGTCACTCCCCCAGCCTATATCTCTCTCTGCTCTCAACAAACCACCAGAATATCCTCCTATGCCACGTGTCCTCCCCAGCTAAGGTCCCTCTCTAGAAGTGTCTAAAAGCCTCCAAAAGATGGTAAAAAAAAAAAGTTGTGTCTAAAATTGGGGGTCTACACATACATAATTGTTCGTTGGAATACCGTCGTGATTGCAAAAGACGAGAAAAGAAAACAAGTGGCTTGGATTCACGTAATTCACTCGACTCAAAAAAAAAAAAAAAGAAGAAAAACGAGGTCATTGTAGCATTAGGCACTTAACAAAGTAGAAACCCATTGAAGAAAGACGTAGTGCAGACCAGAACAACCTAAAAACAGTAGCACACAGACATCACATCACAACCCTGCAAACCCTGTAATACATGAACACACAACAGTAAATACAACTCACAAACACGCTTGGAACGACAACAAAATAGACATGTCCAAACACGGTGAAAATGTTAGCATATGGCCAGCATTGGCCATGACAACTAACATCACTAGACACCCATTAGATTCACGCACAAACTCCTTTACTAATTTATGCATAGGAAAGGAGGTTGTTGTTGAAGCTGCTACAGGCCTTTTCACCAGATATGTAGAACCTTCTTCTTCAGTACAGCAAGTAGAAAAGGAGATCCGGATCCATGATTCTTTTCAGATGAAAAACATCATGTTCTCCAGAGCACCATGCAGACGGTAAAGCCCGTCATTGAGCCAAGCTCCAGCCGATGATGATGATGGTGAGGCGACTGATGATGAAGTTGCAGCTGAAGCTCCAACCTCTGCCACAATTGCATCATAGTACAGCCTTCCTCTATAGGCAGCAAGGTCAGCATAGTACACTGGTGGGACCAGCGAGACAGGTTTTGTACACCGAGCAAAGGTGAAACACAAGTTATAGATAAGCTTCTGGATCTGGTCAGAACTAAACCTGTGCTCATCGTGTAGGACATGATAGTGCGTGGGTTTGCTTGTCCCAAGTGTACCATAGTGGCTGCAAAGATAGAAGTCGAACTCAGATAGGTGGACCACTGTTGTGTCCACAACAGTGCCTGGAGGCACATTCCCATTAAAGCTCCGATCATTTACCTTAGGAAACAACCGGGTTAGGTGTCTCTTCCGGGCCACAATAAGAGTAATGGTCGGGCAGTAATTTCCCCCCTGGATTGCTCTCTTGAGATCAAGTAATTCTTCATTCAGAACCATGTCAAATTGGCCCTCACTTACACCATCACGGAACACCACAATCTTCTCTGGCTTGACTTTATTTGCCTGAACATAAGCCTCAACAAGCTCCAGGCACATTGCCCCAAAATTCTGAATCTTCTCCATTCGATGGGCTTGTGGGCGAATTCGAGCTGCATAGCGGTTTGCTGCAGGCCAATTCACTGTGGCAACAACAGCCGCTATTGATGGACTAGTTGTGTTCTGAGAGCCTGGGTGATTGACATCAGCACCAATAAACATCACATGTCCTTCACCTTCAAACCGTGGAAGTCTTTCTATAAGCTCTACATTGCTGCCCCCTAGCTTAGCGTTCAACTTGAGAGCAAGATTGGCAAGATACTGATCACTGACTTTGTTGGCGGGGCTGGACAAACAACACTGAGTAACCATCCCCAATCTGGTCTCAGAGAACCACTTAAGATATCCATAGCCAGCATCCCTCCTAGCCATGACACACACAAGAATTTGTAATTGGCATCTTGCTTTTTTGTAAACCTTGTCGAGCAGCTCCCGTAGCACAGGGAATTCTCTGAAGGCATACATGTTGGCAGTTTCACAGAAAAGAGGATTCCGCATTTGGATTCCTAACTTTCCACACCGCCTAATAAATCCTGAAATAAACTGCCCAGTATTCAGCCTGTTGTACTGCTCGTATGCAGTGAAGTCCACCACAGCCCAGTGGTCAACTGGTATGCCTTTCACGACCAATTTTCCAACCAAATTCCACTGGCATTTGTCCTTATCCACGGTTAACTTGTTCACCTTGCCCTCGGAAGGGTCTCCTAACTTCAACTCTGGTGGCCCAATGACTCGTCCTGCAAGTGCTGTCATGTTCTTGTTTACATCAATGCCAAAACTGTCAATGATACCTCCCCTGCCAACAAGAGTAACAAAAATTAGTAACATAAAAAAACACAATGCAAATAATTTAGTTGAATCCATCAGCACATCCAACTCTACGAGTGTTAACTTTATCTCATATTAAATGGTTATGAGAACCTATGTAAGGGGCAAATAATAACAATTATCATTATGGACTAAAAATTTCAGTGCCAAACACATGTTCTTGAAACCCCCCAGCTGCCATGGGCCAAGATGCACTTTTTGATTAAGCAGAAGCTATGGCTGTTCTTGATGAAATGTCAAAATGTATTCATGAATCAGGCGTTAAAAAATGGGAAAGTAACTCAATAATAACTAATAAAACAAATTGATGCATAATTCAAATCACTAAAGTTTGGCATGAGATCTTGTGTTGGTTTCACCACATCAAAACCAAATACAAAATTGAAATGCTTTATGGATGAAAAAAATAATAAAAAACAATTTTTCATTGATAATGAACCAAGGAATTGCATAAGCAAGAGCAACTACCTTCACACAAAAAGGTGCAGCCATTCACCTCAACTTATTATCTCTTGAGTAGAAATTAGGAAATTTAAAAAGAAACTATGGAAATTCACATCTATTTATTAGAATGAAAAAGCTGAAGGTTCACAATTATGTACCCGCATGGTCCATCGTTTGCCTGCACCATTGCACATATTTTGCTTTCTCTAACAACTGGTGTAGGAAGTTGCTCACGTTTCAGCCCCTGAGCAGCATCTTTATCCAAAATCTCTTTTGTATACCTCTGCCCCTCAACCAAAGTGCAGAATTCCATTGGTACATAGTTATTCCTATTGTTTTTTCCCACATCTAAGCAGGGAATATCCTTGTGCACAATATCCTTGCCATACTTTTCATAGAAATAATCAACAAGCATTACTTTCTTTGGCAAAACTTTGCGTTCTGGATCTTCAGCAAGAAATGACAGATTTCGAGTGTCTTGACTAGTTAAACCTGCAATAATGAATTTTTGACCTGTATTACGGTGAGTCACTCTAACTTTCAATCCCTTTAAGGTAGCCTCAACCTTACTCCTGTATCTCTTAAACTCTCGTAAGGAGAAGCCACGAACATGCTCCTTCAGGAACTCTAAAACCGAAATTGGATTAAAAAATGGCACAACCGAGTAGTCCAAGCACAAGGATAGACCCTGGGCAGTGGGTTTGAGACTATGTTGAAATCCTCTAGATGCTATAATACCGTATCCAAGCTCGTCTTTTCCTGAGTCTTTAAATTGGTAAAAGCTCCGACCAGAAGATATCATATGTCTAGAAGGATTCTCCTTCATTACCACATCCATAGCTTGTAATATATCACGGGGAACAAAGGAGAGTACCCCGCTTAAGTAATCACTCAACTTTTGAAGCTCAAGTTGCTTCACCAGATTTATAGTGACAATGAACGAACAAACCTTCATCTCTTCTCCTCCAGAGATCTCCACCTTAAATTTCCCGGTGGGAAGCTCAACAGCACTAAAAATGTTCTTCTCACCATCATAAGCAATCTTTGATGCAGGAAACTGTGAGGGGTGATCAACACAGAGCTTTTCCCTTATCATATACAAAGTGGACTTTGATATCTTTACTGCACGACCCTTCTTGGGCGGAGCCTCTGGTTTAATATCAACATCATAATGCATATTGAGCCCATCAGACTTGAACTTGACAGGAAAATGATTCACACGAAGTGGAACAGATCTGACAGCATTGGTGCCACCTTTGTCCGGCCTTCTCATAGGAATACGCTTGTCCCCAGCTTCTGCCATAGACAACTCATGTAAATTCACACGAGGATAACTTGTTTACAATAAAAAAACCATTTGATTAAGAAAAACACATTAGCCATGGAGCATTTCATACTCAACAATTTCTGGGCACACTCACAGTTGATTTGGAGTATCAAAACTTTGATATCATAATTATAGATTAAACCCCTTCAATCAATCAAACCACCATAACTAATATTGTAGCTATGATCAACTCAAAGACGCATCAAACACATCCAGCAATTCCTTGATGTCAAAAAATAAATAAAGACTTAATTAATAATCGGTAATTTCAGATCTTAGACATTATCCCTAGGTGTCTAGACTCGTAAACCTAAAACTCTCTACTAATTCCCACCAATTCTATTCACACAGGGGTAACGTAAAAAAACAGAGTCAATAAAAAGAATTGAATTCCGAACCTTTGTCATGATGAGAAGAAGTCGGCAACTCCACCGTAGCAGCTGTTGCCGGCACGAATGTTGGACGTTGTGGTTGTTGGACCGGGTTGGGAACCCACAGTTGAACCGGCTGTCCGACCGGAGCAGCTGTTGCCGGCGCGATTGTTGGAGGTTGTGGTTGTTGGACCGGGTTGGGAACCCACCGTTGAACCGGCTGTCCTACCGGATTTGATGACGGTTGCTGGACCGGATTGGAGGGCCTCCACGGCTGAGTGGGCTGTCCCCACCCTCTCCCTCTCCCTCTCCCTCTCCATCCGGAGCCGCCTCCACCACCATCTCCTCTTCCTCTTCCTCTTCCTCTTCCTCCACGACCCTCCATTTCAGCAAACGAGTAATCAATAACGTCTAGACTGTAACGCGTGCCTTGTTAGAGGATGGAGTATGTAAAGGAGAGTGAAAACCGGTACGAATGCGGGAGAGAGAGGCTGAAAGGACGGACTTGCCCTCCTTTACTTGCTGGGTAAGCATCGACTGCGTGCAGGGTAAGCATGGACTTTTGGGAAGTTTCTGTGAAGCTCCAGAAAGTTCGATTAACCCAATACGATGAGGAATTTGGTGTGGTTGGGGAGTAAAGAACGAATTCTCCCTCACTCGCACAAGCACCATGCTTTTGTTGGTTCTGTTGGTTTTGTCGCCGTTTGGTAGATATTTAATACCGGTTAACAATATTTAACTTGAAAAAAAAGGAAGATAATTCTACTCATTTTTGTGGATTTTGATTCTCACATAGTAATGCAAATCTATGGAAATTAAATTAAGTTCATAAAAAATAAAATAAAATTTTTCACTCCAAATAATAAATGGATTTACCTAGCAACATACATTTGAAATAATGGGATTCACACAAAATAAGGACATGTTTGGCCGTTTTATTTAAAACTTGTTTTTAAAAACTATTTTTAAGTCAAAAAATAGCTTTACAGTGTTTTATGAGAACAAGAGTATTTGACAAGTTATTTTTAAAAATAAAAAAACAAAAAATTTGTTTAGATAAGTTGTTTTTAAAATTTTATTTATTTATTTTGGTTTTATAAAAATGTTGCAAATTCAATTTATATAATATATATTAAATTTAAATCAAATCTAATTAAAAATGAAAATAGTTTTATAATTATAAATAAATTTTATAAATATTTTTTTTTGTAAAATATGAATAATAATATTATAATAAAATCATAAATTATATTTTATAAAAGAAATATATACTATTTTAATATATGTTACAAACATAAGGATATTAACATCTTCATAAATTTTTTTTTATTAAAAATGAATAATAACAATTTTTATTAATATTTTATTTAAAATAAATCGTAAATAAAGTTTAACTTTTTTAACATGTAAATGAGTCAAGTTTTTCATTTCATATACATAATATCCTATACTGTTTTTATTTAATATGTAATTAATTAGATCATTTTTTTATATCAAAATTATTCTTAAAAAAATTAAAAATTCATTAAATGATTTAAATTATTAATTATGTCTTACTTAATTTATAATTTATTTACCTAAATTCAAAAGATTTATTTATGTGTATAGAAAAACTGTAAAATCATGATTCATAATATATCAATTTTGATGTATTATTTTTTTCAATAATTAGATATGTTTTTTGAGTTTCAAATTATTTTTAAAAAACATTAAATCGATTAATAAATTAAATACAAAGCATAAGTTGATTTAAAGAAAATTTATATAAATATAATTATGTGCATGAAAAAAAAAAGTAGTCATTATGAATCAATTTTTATCCATAATTTTTTTGTATTAATGAGTTTATTATTTAAGTTTCAAATTATTTTGAAAAATTACTAAACTTGTTAATGAATTTAACATACTAAGGTGGTGTTTGTTTTTTTACTTAATTCTAAATAGAACCTTAATACTTAATAGTATTAAATATTATGTTGTTTGTTTTTGTAGTATTTTATTTCTATTAAGTATTAAAAAGTAAAAAAAACCATTGTGTTATTTTTTCTATTTAGAAAAAGTCACATATTTTGGCTTTTTCTATTTAGTAAAAAGTTTATAATAATTCATGAAAAAGTAAAAAAACAAACAACCTAAATTCTAAAACTAAATGATTTTCAGCAAAAAGCCAAAAAAACAAACACCACCTAAGTTTTGTTTAATTTGGAGCTTATTTGTCTAGTTAAAAAAAATAGAAAATAATTCTTCTATATAAAAGAAAAACAATAAAGTCATTTTAGACCAATTTTTTCCATAAATTTCTTATATTGATTGGATCATTATTTGAGTTTTAAGTTATTTTTAAAAATTACTAGAATCATTAATGAATCAAATCCATTAAGTCTTATTTAATTTGAAGTTCATTTGCCTAGTAAAAATAAATAAATAAATCAAAAAATAATAATTCTATGTAAAAGAGAAACAATAAAGTTGTTTTACACCAATTTTTGTCCATAAATTTATGATATCAATTTAGTCATTATTTATTTTTTAAATTATTATTAAAAATTACTAGACTCGTTAATGAATCCAACACATTAACCATTTGCCTAACAATATATATATATATATATATAGAGAGAGAGAGAGAGAGAGAGAATAAATTAACTTAGACATTTAAAATAAATTTTGGTCTATGACTTTAATGTTATTGAGTTCTATGACTTTTTAATATTAGTTAAATCAGTTTTTGAGTTTAAAATTAATAAATTTTACTTATTAAGTAAAATTTGATTTAAAATTATTTACTTAATAAAATATAGTAGAAAAGTTAAAAGAATTTCAAAAAAGTATGTGTAATTTAAAGGAATGTCATATTTTAAGATTTACAATATCAATATTAAATCATGGAAAGAAAAAGGAAATGATATCATGTTCAACTTTACTTGTTTTTTTTTTTTTTATGTTTTTTTAAAAAGTTTCTATGTTTTCCTTTTGTGTTTAAAAATGGACAAAAACGACTTCTACTTGTTTTCTGGAAATTGTTCTCTATTTCACTTTGTTTTCAAAAATTGTTTCTAGATAACAATGACCAAACATTGTTAGGAATTTTTAAAAATAGTTTTTTGTTTTTAAAAATAGAAAATTGTTTTTAAATCACACGGCCAAGTAGACTATAATTAATTTTAAATCTTCAAATTTATAAGTGAATATTATATAAGCAAGATTAAACCTTGAAGGCAAGTCAAGTTTATTCCTACACACTAAAATTCGCTTCAAACTTTAGTACCCTCTCATGTTTCATGTCTCGCCTTAACTTAATGTCAATCCATTCTTATCAACTTTTATTAAGTATAATTCTAACTTGAATATCAGAGGAGCTTAATCAAGGACTCCCTTGATTACACCTTGGTGCATGTACCCAAGGGCAACACATGAAGCTTCTAGTCACGAGTTAGCATTATTAGATCAAATCAACAACAAAAGTCACAAGTCTCAAAAGTAAAAGTCTCAAAAGTCTTTATATTTATTTTATACCAAACCTCTGAACACCGTAAATATTTTTCCTACCATCCAACCACTTGAAATTAATTCACACCTGTATTCTCACCTATCACTTGTAAATGCTTTGCCTATAAATTAGTGGTAGGAAAAGAAAAGAAGTGTGCCCGAGAAAGTGTCTAAAGGTGTGTGCAATAGTGTGCAAAGTTGTTTGTAAAAAGAAGCTTCAACTTCAGCCTTGTACATTTATCAGCAATCAATAAGAAAGTAAGAATTTTCTGTTCAATTTTTTGCCTTCATTTAAATTTATTTTATTATGTATTTTTCTTACCCTTAGGGGGTAAAAGGGGGTAAAAAGGTAAAGTAGGGAAATAAAAATTATTTGAATTATTTTTAAGTTTTCTTTACTAGTTAATATATGTAATATACATGGATCATTTTTATATAATGTTCTCATCAACATAAAAATAAAATAAAAAAATAAAATAAAAATTGGGTTATTTAAAAATTTTTAGGTGTAAAATCATGTTTTAAAACTAGAGTCTTTAGTCTTAACCCTTAACCTCAAACCCGTTTTTGCCGGAAAATTGGCCTTTTAGGGAGACTCTGTTTGGTCAGATGGGGGTATTACCTTGACACGAAGTGATGTTTTAAAATTTTTGAATTTTATTACCTGAATTTTTGAGATATCCGATTTCAAAAACTTAATTTTTATACATTCAAGATTTCAAAAACTTAATTTTTATACGTTAAAAAACTTTCACTATAAGCACAGAACCTTAAGTTAATAATATATTAAAATAATAAATGTCTGAAACCTTTTATGTTATTTTAATAAGTGTTTGAAAAAATTTTATATTAAAATATTAAGTTTTCCAAAATGTCTGAAACCTTTTATGTTATTTTAATGAGTGTTTGAAACTTTTATGTTATTTTAATAAGTGTTTGTAAATTTTATATTAAAATATTAAGTATATGGGAATGTTTATATTATTTTAATGCTAGCAATAAATGTGTTCACACTTTAATTTAATAAAAAACTTTCATTAAACTTTCATTGCTAACGGAGATTTCAAGAACCTTGACTAACAAACTGTTGTTGAAACTGCTTATAGGAAAAGTAACTGCTGATGGGAAAAGTTGGTATCAGAGCCTCTCTCTGTGTATTGCAGTATATTAATTAGGAAAGGAGGCTGTAGATTCAAATTAATTTTCAGAGTACCGAACTTTATCTTACCCCATACAAAGTTTGATTAATTTTGCTTAATTTATTCTGAATCTTTATTTGCTCTGTTTATTTAACATGAATTAGTGTCACATGAATTAATGTCTTTTATTCATTATCCTCCTGGTATATATAATATAGATTATGATCGTGTAAAAGAACTTAATAATAGGTTGTATGCTCAACGTAAAGAATTTAGAGAAACTTGTGATAAATTACATAATTTAAGAACTACTATAAAAGATTTAACCACAAATATTAAAAACTTAACTTCTCTTAAATATTTGAATGAATACGAAGTAGCTACACAAGAAGCTTTTGAGGAACTTTTTGCTATAGAAACCATAATTAGAAGAGAAATTATAAAATATTATATTGATAATTTATATGCTAGCTCATCTAATTAAAACATATTAAAAATAATGAACCCTCATCTACAAACCCAAGAGGTAAAGCAGTTAAAATTTTCAGTAGAGACACAATTAAAAATAACAAACGAAGTATTACAAGAACAAATTCAGAAAGAAAACCAAAATAATATAGATATTTTAAAAGAAATCCAGAAAAGACAAATAAAATCTGTAGAAAAACTAAACACAGTCTTAGGAATTAGAAAAGAAGCTGGAAGACTTTAAGAACCATAACTTGCTAAGAAATAACCTAGACTATATTAAAGAACAATTAGCTAGAGAAGAAAAATTTGTTAGAAAGGAAATAGAACAAATAAAATTAGAACAACAAAATTTAAAAGAAACTTTAGAAAAAATTAACCAAAAAGTAGATAAACTTTTAGAACAAAGAAATATAGTAATATCATAGGAACAAAAATTAAATAACCTTTTAAAACAATTTGAAAACTTTAATTTAGGATAAAAACCAATAATTAAAATAGAAAGAAAAATAAATCCTTTTGAACCAAAAAATCTAGCAATAAAACCATGGAAATAGTAGAAGCAATAAACCCTCGAGATAATGTAAAAGAATTTATTGAAGAAAAATTTAAAAAAAGCAGTAAAGGAAGTAACACCTTACAAAAAACAATTAGTTCAAAATTATAAAATAACTAGATTTTTAAATCAACATACTATAAGTTCAATAGGAAATATTGTATATTTAGATTTAGTATCTCCAGAAACAAAACACAAATTATTAAAAAATAAAACCGATAAATATATGCACTTAGGAATAATTTTGATAGGAATAATAGGATTTCATCGTAAAGAAATTGGAGCACTTATAAATATTAACCTTTTAGATACTAGAAACAATACAGTAGGATGAGCTCTTTTAGCTAGTGCAGAAGTTAATATGAATCAAAATTACGCAGTTATTGGCTGTATACCTCAATTTTGTATAAATCTTAAGGAATTCACAGAAAAAATAAAAATAATTGTAAATACTAAAGGTTATGATATGGAATTAGGAAGTAAAAACCTTAGCATAGCTATAGGATTTATAGGAAAAACTACTAATGCTCTAAGTTTAAAATGTATGATGGAATTCGATGATATAGTAAAAACCTTTGGAAGTAAGACAGTAAATATGATAGAAGCAAAACCTGTAAATATAGACTATTTACTAGGACGAGAGTGGGAATTACCTCAAATAAATAAACCAATAATAAAATATCCAACATCCAGTAGCCTATATGAAAACCAAGATGGAAGTGCAAGTATAACCTTTGGAAATTATAAAACTGTAAGTGTAGAGGTAGAGTCAGATAGTGAGATAGAAACTGTAAATGTTATACAAGAAGATATTTTACTAAACATTGAGACAGTAGAAAACCTATACAAAAACTCAGAGTTAGTAAATATAATGTTAGACGAATTTAGTAATCCAACATTACTAGATGAACAAGTGGATCAAGAAAACTTTATTAATATAATGTGTAAAAACTATACAGATGACCAAATAATAGAACAACTCTATAAAACCAATTTAATCAAAAAACTTATAGATGTAAAAATGATAAATCAATTTATTATTCAACCAAAAGTTAATGAAAACATAGAAATAATCTCAAACAAATCAATAAATACAATAAATGAAGAAAAAGAATCTGTAAATGTAAAAAGTGAAATAGTAAAATATAATAAGCCGTATAGCAAGCCAAAAGGACCTCAATGGAAAACTAAAACAGAACCTTCTAGTTCTTTGCAACCAGTATATAATTCTTTGCAACCAGTATACGAATATGGAACAATATTAGATATAGATGGTGCGCAAGATCTTAGAAAAACCATAGAAAATTGGGAGCAATCTTTAAATTCAGCAGGTCGGTGTGGTAGTATCCTTTGAAAACCAACAAGAAATTTATGAATTTTGTAAAAGCACCCTTAGAGGAACTGTACTACAATTTTTTAGAAACATGGAACAAGAAAACAGTAGTTATTTTCAAGAAGTTAGAAATAATTTTAGCATATCTGTATTTATAAATCTAATAAAACTTTATTTTTTAGCAACAACACAAGAAGATGTAAAGGAACCTGCAATATACCTTCATAAGTTAGAACAATTGAAATTATGTAACCTTTCATATATAAGAGAATATGAACAAAAATTTAGGAAATATGCAATCCTTGCTAGAGTAGACAGAACCCCTGAATATTTAAATAAATATATATTAAAAATACAAGGACCCGTAAGACTTAGACTATGGAATGAATTTACAACCTCCGAGTATAAAAACTCTCCTTATATAGGTGCTAGAATAGAATTTGTAAAAAAATGGTTAGAAAGAGAATGTGTAAGCATAGGAGAAAGAAGTCAGATAAAGAAACAAAACATAAATCAACAACTTTGTAGAAAATTACATATAGGAGAAAATCTAGATATAAGATGCAGAGAATATAAGTTTAGAAAACCTAAGAGATATAATAAATTTTTAAGAAGAAAGTCAAGAACCTTTTATAAAAAACGACCATATCAGACAAGGTATAAAAAACCTGGAAAGTTTTGAATAAAAAGAAAAAGAACCTCAGAGAGAAAAAGACAGTATAAATGTTATTTGTGTGGTCAGGAAGGCCATATAAGACCTGAATGTCCTGAACTTAAAAAACCATTAAATAAACAAAATAGAACCCAAGTAAAAATAAACTTAATAAATGAGTATCAGCTAGATAGTGAAGAAGACGAACTTATCAGTGAATTAGACTTTGAAAGTGAAAATTCAAGTGTATATAGTGTAGAAGATAGTGAAAATGAAAAAGAAGAAATTTGTATGATTATTGAAAAAGAGGAAAATCAAGCTAAGAAAACCCCTTTAAATTTAGAAAACCTTGTACAACCTTTAGAAAGTAAAATAAAACTTTATAATATATGGAAAGATTTACAAATAATAATCAAAGGAAAATTTTTAAAAGAAGAAGAAGATAGTTGTTCAAAACCTAAGGACACAGAAGAACCAAAAAGTCCTATAAAAGAACCAATGAATCCTGAAAAATAACCATACAAACAATAGAACAAGTAAATATGGCAAATAAAGTTAAATCTATTATTTTTCCAACAACAATTAAATTAAAAACCATAGAATTAAAGGTAGACACAATGTTAGATACTAGAGCCAATAAAAACCTTTTATTTGAAACCTTAGTACCTCAAGAAGATCAGCAAACATTTGTTCAACCAGTAGAGTTAATCCAATACAATCAACAAAAACTAATACTAACCAAGTATATTTCAAACGTACCAATCATAATTAATAACATAACCTTAGTATTACCCCAAACTTATCTTGTACCTACTATAAGTTTATATCCTTTTATTTTAGGTTTAAATTTTGTACATTCTTTACATCATAACTTTCAATTATAAAATTATATTTACAAGAATATATACAATAAAAACTTCAAATTATGAAAATTTATCATATTTCTATAGTTCTTCATATATAGTTGTAAGTTGAGAGAATTTACCTTTATATGGTTTCACATATATAGTTTAATCATGAAAAAAATAATTAATTATACAAATTATATGAAAAAATGAACTAATAATACTAATGATACTAAAATTTTATAATATCAATTAACAATAATTAAACAATAAAAATAATGAAATAATTACGTAGCTTTTAGTTATGATATATATAATACTAATGATACAAATTATTTAGTTATGAAATAATTAAATAATATATATATATATATATATATATATATATATATATATATATATATATATATATATATATATATATATTTGACTTGGGCCTATAATTTTTCTATATAGCCTTAAATCTTGATAAATTATAAAATAAACCTTTATTTTGCATAGCTCCTAACTATAAGAAAATATATAACATTAACATTTTCTTATAATTCTCAATTGTGAGAAAAAAAAAAAAAAAAAGAGATACTTTGCATATATGTGCTTTTACATAAATTTAGGCTGAAAAATTTTGTCCTAATTTTTTGCATAGAAATTTTTTGTTCTAAAAACATGAAATTTGCATAGTTTTGGGTTATGAAATATTCTTTATATAGATTAGTCTAATATTGTAAAAAAAGAATAATTATATAAAGAATAATTATAAAATGAATTTAACTCCCATTAAATGATGGAAAATTCATAGTTGGGTGAAAATAAATAAAATATAATAACACTTTAAAAAAACTTATTGATTTTCAAATTCTTTATTAATAAGTGTATATATAGTGGAGGAGTCTCCTCATATAAAATCAATATTTTATCAAATCAATATATCCTCAAATAATTATACTTTTTAAATAATTATAAATTTTAAGTATATTAAAATTCTTCTAAACAACATTGAGAGAGTAACAAATAACAATAATGTATTTACATTTTCCATGTTTCACAAAAAGGGAAAAAAAAAAAAAAGAAAAATTGAAATCACAAATCATACAATAATAAATAGATTTACACCTCTCAATTAGTGAAAAAAAAAAAAACAATTGATATATATCCTTTGTATAATATGAAAAATATTAAGTCCTTATTTGGTAATTGTTTTCGAAGACAATTCTAAAAAATAGTTTTTGAGATGAAAAGTCTATTTGAAAACTTAAAATGTTTTTAACCTACTTTTAATATTTTTAAATATGCTTTAAAGATAATTCTTATATGTAGTTTTTCATTTTTAATCATTTTACATGTTTGTATAATTATTTCTTAAAATATCTCTAGAAAACAAGTGAAACCAATATAAAACAATTAAAAAATATTCTCTAAAAAACACCCTATTTTTTGTTCTTAAGAACAAAAAACAAAATATAGTTTTGGTTGTCAAACATATTTCCTGTGTTTTTTATTCTAGAGAACAAAAAATTGTTCTAAAAAACAGTTCCCAAATATACCATAATATTCCCATTTTCATAACTTTTGGGTATGAATAATAATAATTACATACTTCTAGCTATGCTTAATAACCTAACATTTTTCATTTGGCTTCTAACTCTTTCATAATTTCTAGTTATGAATAATAATAATAATAATAATAATAATAATATATAACTTCCAGCTATATATAATAACACAATATTTTCATATAACCTATAACTTAATTTTCATGACTTTTGGTTATAAATAATAATTACATAGCTTGACTATATTTTTCACATAACTTTTGATTATATGAATTTCTTATTAATTAATAATTTTGTTCTTTATAACTTTTTGCCATAATAAAATACATATTAACAACTTTAACATAACTATAGACTAGTACAAAGAATGTTAATTTTTTTATGTTTGTAACTTCTAGTTATGGATAATAACATTTACATAATTTTGGCTATACATAATTTTTTTATAAGACAATATTTTTTTTATAGCTTTTGACAATATGAATTTTAATATTCATTAATTTACTAGCCTTTCCCCATAAAGAAAAATATATTTTTATTTACTAACTTTTTGTTAAAAAAAAAAAAAAATCCAATGACTATAAAAATCAATCATGACAAAAAGAAAGATAAAATTCTTGTTATATATTAACTTATTTGTTAAAAAATATATGTATATATATATATATAATGATAAAATTCTTTCATCTTGATAAGAGGGAAAAAAGGGAAAATAATTCTTGTTTTATGTATTAGTTTAGTAATAAAAAATATAAAAAAGATAAACAATAATTTACCATATCACATTCTAAAAATAGTTGCAAAGTTAAGGGGTTTGTGTTTGTAAGGAACCCCCTAGACGTCCACGTGGCAACCCCTGGCAGCATCCCCCCATGCGACACATGGTGCGCCAGCTCTATCCGGGTCCCCCCAGGGGGGCACACGACCCTCTCAAATATTCTACCCGGACGGTGCTCTATTTTATCCGGATATATTGTCCGGATCATTGGCCGTAAAACGCAAGCCATGCTGAGTCATCTCAGACAGCCTATCACAGCCCCCATTCCGCCGCCTGCAGAGCGAAAGGACAGGAGTGATGGCAAGTCACCTCCCACGATTTCTGACAATCGCCTGCAGGGTGATGATGATTCTACCATCACCTCAAGGACATCATGATAAGCCAAAAAGTCTTCCTACCATTAAAGAGGGGAGCAGAACTTCTGACACTATAAAAAGGGCCTTCACGCAAAGAGAAAGATAAGTTGTCTGCCTCAAGAAAAGGGTAACATATTGATCCTCTAAGCTATGGCTAACAAAACCATCGGAGGGTATGTCCGGACACCCTGTCCGGACATCTTTTGCAAGATTGACTGAGCCAGAAATCACCCTTGGTTGAAAGTGCGCATCCACTTGGCAGCTGCGTGGATCCCTGGGACACGAGGCATCAACATTGGCGTCGTCTGTGGGAACCTCTTTGTTCAGTCGACAGTGAAGATGTCCACACCTTCCAGGAGCCGCTCATCGACTAGAGGAGACAAAGGCTATTTCGAATGGTGTGAAGCCATGGAAAGGCGACAGTTGGAGAGCAAGTGACAAATGCAGGCTCTCCTCCAAGAAACAACAAGACTAAGAGAAGAAAATGTTGTGTTATGCATCCAGGCTTCGTCCTTGGGGTCTTCTTGTGGCCAACACTCAAGAGGCCAGGGGGCAAACTCGAGGCCTGATCCAGAATCGATATATCCCGAGACTACGGGGGTCGTCCCAGAGGTACGCAATAATCGATCTCAAGAACGGCCCACGCCCATGCACCAAGCTCCCCAAGATGAAAACTCAGACTCTACCCGTCTCTTATCCAAGAGACAACGCGATAAAAGACCCCAGTTGTCGGACGTGATGCGCGCAAGGCTAGGCCCACAGGAGCCTGGAAAGACAAGGCCGCTAGTGGCCACAACCTGGGAAACGTACCCTGACCCCCTGGTCGCACCCGCTGTACAGAACAACCTCCCGCATCAAGCGGTACGACAAGCCGGGAGAAACTCTCCAAATGAGCTACCCACTGGCTCCATTAGCAAAAGGCTGGATGACATGCTCTCTACGTCTTTTTGCTCGCATATTATTCATTACAACCCCCCAAGGGGATTCTTCATGCCAAAATTTTTCGCCTATGATGGATCTAGCGACCCCTTCGACCATATCATGCATTATTGACAGCTCATGACTCTCGACATAGGAAACGACGCGTTGCTATACAAAGTATTCCCCGCCAGCCTACAAGGTCAGGCTCTCTCATGGTTTCATCGACTACCCCCGAACTCTGTTGATAACTTCAGGGACCTGTCGGAAGCTTTTGTGGGGCAATGTCTGTGCTCCGCTCGGCATAAACAGAATATCAGCACCCTGCAAAACATAAAAATGCAGGAGAATGAATCTTTAAGAGAATTCGTGAAACGGTTTGGTCAGGCTGTGTTACAAGTAAAGGCTTACAGCATGGATGCTGTCCTTCAGATCTTCAAACGAAGCATATGCCCAGGCACTTCTGGACCTGCCAAGGCCGTCCGGTCGAAGGCAGGAAGAGCAAAGTCGCCCAAAACTGCCACCACTCACACCCTTTTCCATATCATATGAGAAGCTCCTCCCAATGATCCAAGACCTATCCGACTTCAGGTGGCCCGAACCCCTCAGGGCGGACCAAGCCAAGAGAGATCATAGCAAGAAGTGTGCCTACCATAAGGAGCATGGTCACACTACGGAGATGTGCAGGAGTCTCCATTATTTAGTGGAAAGGCTCATAAAGGCAGGATATTTGAAGCAATACCTCCGCTCAGATGCCAGAGTTAGAGATACCCCCCGAAATCGCGACTCCGGGACCCTCAGGACCCCAATCGCCCCCAAAGCCATCATCAACTATATTCACGGAGGACCTCTAGATGAGGAGTACAACTCCAAACGAAAGAGGTAGAAGTTGTTGCGGGCGGCATCAGTACGCGAGCTCGTCAATACCATCTGGCCCGGAATAACTGACGAAAGTGCCCAACCAATAGATGGGACAATCATTTTTCCTCTAGTAGATCCCACGCGAATATTGCAACCGCACCGTGACGCCCTCATCCTATCCCTAGTGATGGGAGACTTTGATGTAAGACGGATCCTAATCGACCTAGGCAGCTCGGCTGATCTTCTGCAAGCATTAGTAGTTAATCAAATGGGTCTCGAGCTATCCGACTTAGAAAATCCCAGGCGGATCTTGTTGGGATTTAATGGCGCAACAACCATTTCCCTTGGAGACATTGTGCTGCCAGTCCAAGCAGGCCCAGTCACTCTTAACGTACAATTTTCAGTGGTAAGAGATTTGTCCCCCTTCAACGTCATCTTAGGACGCACGTGGCTGCACTATATGAAAACCATCTCCTTCACGTACCATCAGATGGTAAACTTTCTTACTAAAAATGGACAAATCAATCTATACAGTAGTCAGTTGGTCGCCCGCCAATGCTATCAGATAGCGCGAGAGGTTGGGACCAGCAAGGGCGACGAGCCCCCCCCCCCCCCCCCCCCCCCCCCCCCCCCCCCTGAACCCACTAGCGCACCTGACCAATAGCAATTAATGAATTTGGCGGACAAAGATCCCCCGGCAACGGATCCCTTACGAACAATCCAGATTTCGAAAGAAAGTACTCACCTCACACATATCAGTTTCCTCTTGACACCCGAAAAGGCACAGGACATCCAAAAAGCCCTCTGACAAAGCCACGACATCTTTGCATGGGCGCATTTTGACATGAAGGGAATCCACCCCTCAGTCATCTCTCATAGGCTTAACGTCTTGCCAATAGCAAGACCTGTTCGACAGAGGGTTAGGCGTTTTCACCCAGACAGGCAAAAAATTATCAGGGATGAGATTGGCAAATTGCTGGAAGCTGGATTTATTAGAGAAGTGGAGTATTCGGACTGGTTAGCAAATGTAGTAGTGGTCCCTAAAAAGGAAGGCAAATGACGACTATGCGTCGATTACACCAACCTCAACAATACGTGCCCAAAAGAGAGTTTCCCTCTATCGTGGATAGACCAGATTGTAGACTCCACCGCCGGACAGGGAATGCTCTCCTTATTGGACACCTTCTCCAAATACCATCAAATCCCCATGGCCCCGGCCGACAAGGAAAAGACAGCCTTTATAACGCCGCATGGGCTTTATTATTATAAAGTCATGCCATTCGGACTCAAAAATGTCGGTGCCACCTATCAGAGACTGATGACGAAAATCTTCAAACCTTTAGTTGGCCGCACAATGGAGGTGTACATTGATGATATCATGGTTAAGAGCAAAACCCGAGGTGAACATGCCCTTCACTTGCAAGAAGTCTTCCACTTCCTAAGGAAGTATGGCATGAAGCTGAATCCGTCCAAATGCGCTTTTGGCGTAAGTGTTGGGAAGTTCCTGGGATTCATGGTCAGCCAAAGAGGGATAGAGGTCAATCTGGATCAAGTTAAGGCAGTCATGGAAACACCACCCCCTAGGAGCAAAAAGGAATTACAGCGCCTCACAGGCAAGCTTGTCGCACTAGGACGCTTCATAGCCCGGTTCACTGATGAATTGCGACTCTTCTTCTTGGCGATACGAAAAGCTAGTACAACTGGATGGACGAACAGCTGCCAAAGCACTTTCGAAAAAATTAAACACTACCTTACGCAACCACCCATTCTAAGCAGCCCCCTCCTTGGAGAAAAATTGTATATGTATCTGGCTGTGTTAGAGTGGGCAATTAGAGCTGTTCTATTCCGCTGCCCCTCGCACAAGGAGCAGAACCTATTTATTATGTTAGTAGGGCATTGGCTGAAGTAGAAACAAGGTACTCAAGGATGGAGGAAACGACTTTAGCCCTTTGAAGTGCAGCTCAGAAACTCCGCCCTTACTTCCAAGCCCACCCAGTGGTCATACTGACCGACCAGCCCCTTCGTAACATCCTGCACAAGCCGGACCTGACCGGAAGAATGCTTTAATGGGCCATAGAGTTAAGTGAGTATGGAATCGAATACCAACCAAGATTGTCCATAAAAGGGCAAGTAATGGCTGACTTTGTGCTAGAATGCTTCCAAAAACCTGCTCAACACAAAGAACCATGCGAAGAAGAGTGGTGGACCCTACGGGTTGATGGAGCCTCTCAGTCATCAAGATCCGGAGTAGGGCTTTTGTTGCAATCCCCAACGGGGGAACAACTGGAGTAAACTACCCAACTGGGATTCCCTGCGTCTAACAATGAAGCAGAATACGAAGCCATCCTATCCAAATTAGATCTTGCCCTGACCGTATCTGTCTCCAAGCTCCGAATCTATAGTGATTCCCAACTCGTGGTAAGGCACGTCCAGGAGGAATACAGAGCTAAGGATGAGCGCATGGCGCGATATCTGACCAAAGTAAGGGACACCTTACAGTGGTTTGACGAATGGACAATCGAGAAAATTCCACGAACTGATAACGTACATGCCGATGCCCTGGCAGGGATAGCTGCTTCCCTGCCCATCAAAGAAGTCATATTATTGCCCATACACGTGCAAACTGATCCTTCCATCACAGAAGCATCCACTTGCAATACTATTGAGGCGAGCCAAGGAGACGGCCAAGAATGGACGGAGGTCATAACAATGTATCTCCGGACAGGCACTCTACCCGAAGAGCCCAGGCAGGTGCATAAGATCCGGGTACAAGCTACTCGTTTTACCTTAATTGGGGAGCACCTTTACAAGTGATCCTTCACAGGCTCGTACCTTAGGTGCCTAGACCACTCGGAAACCCTGTATGTATTAGCTGAGTTACATGAGAGTGTGTGCGGCAATCATTCCGGAGGTCGATCTCTAGCACATCGGGCCCACTTGCAAGGATATTATTGGCCCATGATGAAGAAAGATGCGGCGGCTTATATCAAGAAGTGTGACAAATGCCAGAGGCATGCCCCCATACTGCATGCGCCATCTGAGACATTGAAGCCAATCTCTAGCCCCTAGCCTTTCGCGCAATAGGAAATGTACATAGTAGGACCTCTACCAGCTGCAGCAGCCTAGAAGAAATTCCTGCTCGTCGCCACAGATTACTTCAGTAAATGGGTCGAAGCTAAAGCATATGCTAGCATCAAGGACAAAGACGTCACCAAGTTCGTGTGGAAGAACATCATCTGCCGTTTTGGAATCCTTCAAACCATTATATCTGATAACGGCCCATAGTTTGATAGCATCACTTTCCGGAATTTCTGCTCGAAACTCAACATTTGGAATTTGTACTCTACACCACATTATCCTCAAAGCAATGGACAAGCAAAGGCAACAAACAAAACCCTGGTAACTGCCTTAAAGAATAGGCTCGAGCAAGCCAAAGGGAAGTGGGTAGAGGAGCTACTCGACGTCCTATGGGCCTATCAAACCACACCCGGGCGGCCGACAGGAAACACTCCCTTTGCCCTCGCATATGGTATAGATGCAGTCATCCCTACAGAAATAGACCTACCCACTATTCGGACTGAGGCAGGACGACAGAGTGATGCAAATATGGAACTAAGAAGGAATTTGGACTGGGCGGACTAAGTGATAGAGAGTGCATCCATTCGAATGGCCGACTACCAACAAAGGGCGACTGCTCACTATAATCGCAAGGCGCGACCCAGGAGCTTCAAAATTGGAACGCTGGTCCTTAGAAAGGTTTTCGAAAACACCGCTGAGAGAGAGGCCGGAAAATTCCAAGCGAATTGGGAAGACCCTTACATTGTGTCCAAGACAAGTGAAAGCGGATCCTATCATCTACAGAAGCTAGACGGAACCCCGCTACTCCGTCCATGGAATGTATCCAATCTTAGGTAGTATTATCAATGAAAAGAAAATAAGAATAAGCAAAAACAGAAGAAATGTAATGTATTCATAAATGAGTAAAAAGTGTCTTTACAAGAGTAGCTGCCCCATATGCAGCAAAACAAAGAAGAAAATTATAAAGTCTGCACAGAAAAAAGTCTCAGCAGGACGGATCCCCAAGTGCTGCATCCTTCTCATCAGAAGGAAGAGAAGGAATATCATGCATAATTCCGTTTTTCTTCATACAACAGCGGTAGTCGAAGAAATACATCTCGTCTGCCTGCCGTTGGTATTCCTCCTCCATCTCTTCTTCTGAGCAGCGAACCCAGCCTCCATCTCCTCCTTTTGAGCCGCCAGACTTGCTCACAAATCCTCTGACTCCTTCTTCTGGGCGGCGAGGCTTGCCCAGAGTTCATCCACTTCTCCCTTCAGCTGGAGATTCTCCTGCCCCGCTTCATTGACTTTACCTTCCAAGACTTCTTTTTCTTTCCTCAGCATGTCCGTCTTAGCCCGGATAACCATTTTCTCCTCTTCGGCCTGGCTCAGTTGCTCCGTCCCATCCGCCACAGCTTTCCGAACAGTAGCCAATTCGTCCTTCACCTTCTCTAACCGGGCGCGCAGCTCCTCAATGCCGCCTAGATGTTGGGAGATTAAGGCATGCATGGCCTCCGCCACTTCCAACCGCTTAAAAAGCTGCTCGCGGGTGCGCATCATATAGCGAATGTCGGCTACAACCTAGGCAAAGCAACAACAAAATAAAAGATAATGTTATGCGGAGAAATAGCAACTGCTAAGGAAGAAGAGAAAAACAGCACAGAAGTAATTACCACTTCTGTAGTCTCGGGGATCGTCCATTCTTGCAGATGTTGTATGCAAGACACGGCGGACTTCGGAGTGCTAAAAGGCAGTCGCGCCTTGACAAAGGCAAGAGGGTCACCACCCATGTTCACGGAGACATGTTTGGTCAGCGGAAAGAAGTCAGACATCCTCGTGGAAGGCGCCTCCGCATCCGTGAAGCATGACACCCCCTTCAACATCTCCATCAGTTCCTCCCATCTTGGAGGAACTACGGCAACGGGACTGCTCTTCTCGTCCAGAGCATTCTCATCGATCGACGCATCCGGAACCCCCTCTGACCCATGGGTCTCCACTGTAGTTGGGGCATCGCTGAGGGCAGCTGTACCTGATTGAGCAGCAGCCGTTGAGCTAGGCCTTGGAGCGTCGGTCTGAATCGTTGCCGCCGCGCTAGACCTTGCGGCATCCGGCTGAGTCGCGGAAGTTATGCTAATACCCGCCTCGTCCGGACGGGTCAGAGCTGAAAGTGGAACCTCTGGCGCCGGATTCTCCCCACCCGCTTCGGGCAGGCTTTCTTAGTTGAGGGAGGCCCGAAGTCGATGGGATCATACAACTGTTTGCGATGTCTTCGCAAAAGCCCGACCCTGAGGTCGTTCATATATCTCATTTCCTCCGGCTCGTGCACAACCCTCAAGTCAACAAACTCCGGCTGAGGCTGGGAGGGGCTAGGCCCCGGGCGAAAGGTTTCAAGCTGCGGGGAACTGGAGGTGGCTTCAGGCTCCTCAGGCTTCGGAATAGTGTGGTCCTGCCAACTGGGCCCAGACCTGCAAGACCAAGACGAAGGCTCAGGAGTTGGAGCCACTATCCAGAGCACCTACACAAAGGTCTTCTTCGTCTTCTTCTTCTCCTTTGTGGCCGGGGGACGGGCCGCCAGGGAAGAGTCGCGTCCTTTCTCACCAGGTGCTTTCCTCAATGTGCATGTGCCCTCCTGCCTTTTCTCCTCTCGCTGAACAAGGCGCTCCTGGCACGCCTTTGAGTCAGCCTCGTGAGCCCTCTCGTAAAAGGGCAAATCTTTCAACACAAAATGCTCCCCAAGCATTACAAGTTTTGGCAATCGCCTAGGGAGAATGTTGGTGACGTACGGCTAAGGCTCCTGGACAACTTCCAACAGGTTTCGGGCAGTGAGCAGCGTCTGATAATGCCTTTCAGCAGCAGTAATCTCGAACAGTTTGTTCAAGCGATCGAAGGAGGCTTTCTCCACCCACTCGACCAAGCGACCCCTCTTAGATGTACCTGCATTGCCCACAACCAAAGAAGTTAGCCATCTGTAACACAAAATTAAGAGTACAAGAAACGAACGCCGGACAAACTCGAAAAGCTACCCTACACGAGAACGCCGGTGAACGATTTAGGGTAAACGCCCTTTTCGGCTACTCCAACAGTCCAACCCAAACACCTTTGACCAGTACATGTCCCTTGGCTCCCCCCTTGTTCAAATCTGGAAGATTAGTCATCAATTGGAGGGACATGATATGGGCAAACAGGTTGAAGAGGTTAGTCTTCCCCTTCTTTATGGTGTAAATGAAAAGGACCTTCAGCAACGAAAAATCTAAGTTGAACAGCATGTTCAGAATGTTGCACCCCATCAGCACCCGGACTATGTTGGGATGGATGTAAGCCGGAGGGATTTGGGTGAAGTGAAGAAACTCTTTGAAGAGAGACAGGAGAGGGAATCGGAGCCCCGCATTGAATTGTTCCTTAGAGAAATAGATAGCGTTATCCGCAGATTTCTCGGTGGATACGGCCTCTCCGTCCACAAGTTGAACAAAAACGTCGTTCGGAATGCAGAAACCTTCACAAAACTGCCCCACGTTCAGCTTGTCAACAGGCTTCTCAGTGTATACCACCCTAAATGCATTCTTTCCGCTGGGCCCGACCGTACTGGACGAAGCCACATCCTTTTTCGCAGACATTTTAAAGCGTGGGGCCGAGATGGAACCTGCATGACGAAATGCCAACAGTAAAAAAGAAAGACCCGGCCCCACAGCCCTAAGAGCAAAAACCCCCAAAAGGCCTAAAATAGCCAACACCCCAAACTTAACCACTGACTCTACCCCAAAGGAAGATCAATCACCCGCAAAGGCAACAGAGGGCCAACAGGAACCCCAATGGGCCCAAAATGAAAGCAAAACCCCCAAAAATCCCTAAACACCAACACTGACCCCCAATTGCAAGCTACTTACCCAACAAGCAAGGGAAAATAAAATAAAAAAGAAACCCAACGGGAGAAGGTAGAAATACAGAACGTACCTGGCACAAACTTGCAAACGAAAACGAAGGTCGCGATACAGTCACCCTCACGACGCGAATGTCACTAGCAAAATCCTTAGAAGGTGACCCTTACTCACAAGCGCGAATACGCAGAGAAGCGAAAGGCAAACAAGAGCAATAGAAATGTAGAAGGAAAAAATGCAGTCACGGGGGCTGGGTTCACTATTTAAAGAGAGACAGCCCCTCGGTATCCCAAACGCCCAGCCGCGCCACTATTGAAACGACATGTTGCCTGCGAATTCCCAAGGGCGGCTGCTCGCCATAAATGCTCTTCCTTCTTTTTGCCTCCGCAACACCACGTGGCACAATAAACTCAAAAAGCAATCAAAGCCTCAAAACTATCATTTTTAACCAACCCATTCTGCTCGGGCAAAATCACCAGGTTAAAAGAGGGGCATTGTAGGGAACCCCCCAAACGTCCACGTGGCAACCCCGGGCAGCATCCCCCCATGCGACACGTGGCGCGCCAGCTCTATCCAGGTCCCCCTAGGGGGCACACGGCCCTCTCAAATATTCTACCCAGACGGTGCTCTATTTTATCCGGATATATTGTCCGGATCATTAGCCGTAAAATGCAAGCCATGCTGAGTCATCTCAAATAGCCTGTCATAACCCCCATTCCGCCGCCTGCAGAGCGAAATGACATGAGTGATGGCAAGTCACTTCCCACGATTTCTGATAGCCGCCTGCAGAGTGATAGTGATTCTGCCATCACCTCAGGAACATCATGACAAGCTAAAAAGTCTTCCCACCATTAAAGAGGGGAGCAGAACTTCTAACACTATAAAAAGGGCCTTCACGCAAAGAGAAAGGTAAGCTGTCTGCCTTAGGAAAAGAGTAGCATATTGATCCTCTGAGCTTTTTCTAACAAAACCATCGGAGGGTGTGTCCGAACACCCTGTCCGGACATCTTTTGCAGGATTGACTGAGCCAGAAATCACCTTTGGTTGAAAGTGCGTGTCCACTTGGCAGCTGCGTGGATCCCTGGGACGCGAGACATCAACAACGTTGGCATCAGTGGTTGTGGACATCATCGGTAGTGATAAAGAATGGATAGAAAATAAAATGAATAGAAGATTAAAATATCTGTTAAGTTTGGTTCCTCAAGAAAATTGTAAGGAAAAAAATAAAAGAAAATAAAAAATAAATTTAAAGTCAATAAATTATTTTTCTATTATATTTTAAAATCATTTCACTTATTTAATTATTCTATAAAAATTAAATAATTTAAAAATATAAAAGTTTCTTACAAATTTTATTTATATTTGATTTTTTTTTTCACATTTTTCATACTAAAACCAAAGATGAGAAAATCATTTTTTTATAACTTTCTATAAACCAAATATAGCTATATAGAATTATAGTATAAATAGAAAACATGGGTGTTCAAGATCAATGAAGAGTATTTTTGTATACTAATCTTTTACTTGAAAATAAATATTTTACAAAAAATATTTTTGTTATCTTGATTCAACCTAGCCTAGAGACTATTAAAATATACATTTAAGCGTACTTTTAAAACAATTATTCAAATTGATCCCTCTTTTCTTCCTATTTTTTATCTTTTGATTTTTAAATTTTTTTATTAGAAACAATAACTAGAAACTACAATTTTGATACAAATCTAGAAATCTCATCTTCAAATTATAGCTCTCACAATTAAAAAACCATAGTTAAAAATTATAATTTTTATTTTTTTAATAGAAATGGCATTGTTAAAATTAGATTTCAAATTATTTTCTTTAAAGGGTTACCAAAAACAATAATTTTATAAAATGTTTATAATTAAATTTGTATACTCAAAATGCCAATTTAATCCAAAATTTTAATGTGTTAGTGTTGTGCCCTTGTTTCGAGGGTGATTGTACTAGGCGTCATGCTCCTCTCATAATTAAAGAGATGAATAAGAAAATGATAGAACTATTTAGATCAACTCTTCTCTAACAATCAAGTTACCGTGAATGGAAGTAAGGATAACATATCTAAGATGAAGTGCTTTATGTTAGTTCGTGGGTCCAGGCAACCCAGTAGAAGTTGTACTATACCACTTTCTAATTAAATTGATGGTCAGTCTTGGCTATTGGAATGGATTTCCCATAGTGAGTTCACTAGTATGTATGGTTACACATTGAACAAGACCTACGATGAGTTATGACTTGAGGCTCTGAAGTAGTCATGACTTTACCAAGTTGCTTTATTGAGTTGTCTCTCAACCTTGAGAGAATATTAAGCTTGTACTAAAGTTAGTAGTGGCTTTGACCTACAACTTTGACCTAATACTCCTATGGGTCTTAGTGTTCCTCACTCTAAGCTTATATACCTTGTTGGCATATGTTATGAGGATCGAATTAGCTCTAGGTTTACTTTTGTGTATAACAATGTTTTGGTAATTATATAAGGTTGCATACAGGTAAGTGAACAAGGTCTTTGTATTGGGGTAATTGATTAATTTGTAGGCCTTATTGGGTTAATTAATCAATTAAGACCCATTTTAGGCTACATTAAGTGACTCAAGCCCTTAGTAGGCTTAAGTCACTTAAGTCCATTGGGGAACCCTATAAATATCCCATTAGGGGTTAAGGTTTCCATAACTTTTTCCATAGAGTTGTCTTCTACATCCAAAGAAAAAAAAAAAGTCATAGCCTCCACTTTCTCTTCCTTTCCATCGAAAGTACGTCAAGACCCAACGATAGCTACTTGACAAAAAATCTTGGGTTTACGAGACTTCTAACGACATTGATTTGATTTTTCAACACTTGAATTCAAGGTTTGGGAACCTCCAAACCTAAAAGTTAGTATTTTAACCTTAAAGGTCAATTTTTTTAATAAATTGATATTGCTTTCGTTGATTAGTTCTAAGATGCCAATAATTGGTATGAAATCATAATGATATATGCATGCTTAGATCTTTATTCAGGGTTACTAACCTCTTTTTTACAACCTTGATAAAAATTCTCCCATGGCCAAGCTGTAGACCCTCCATTTTGTCTTAGTAGCACATGTTATTCTATATATTTTCCTTCACTCGGTTGTATTTTAGGTTTAGTTCACTTAATTGCATGTTTAGTCTAGCTTAGTTTCATTTTGAGATATTCATCTAGATACATTTTAGTTCAATCCATTTAGGTGCATTTTAGGATAGTTCATCTAAATGCATTCTTAGTTCACTTCACTTAGGTGTATTTTAGGTTAGCTTATCTAGATGTGTTTTAGGAAATTTCTTAGTTGCACCTTAGGGTAAGCATTTCATTGTCACCTAGCATGGCATGTCCATAGGGAGAGGAAAGAGTTTCTTAGTACATGGCTGCCATTGGAAAGTGGGTTCCACGGTATTGAGGATAATGAAAATGACTCTTTTGATAAGGAGAACAACATTGGAAAGTAGGTGTGCATGACATTGGGGGACTTAAGTTTGGAAACAAAGAGGATTATTTGAGATTCACAACATGGAGATTTTTTTTTTAGGAATGACTTTTTAGAGATTTTTTCTAGGATGCATGACATTGAGTTGGAGCTTGAGGAGGATTCTCTTGAGTTGGATGAATTAGAAGGAAAGAACAATATTTTTAGAGAGATGAGGACTCTCTTTAGAAAGAGAGTTGGATATGCATGGTTTTGTGGAATTGGAGATTGACATTGAGAGGATTCTTAGGAGATTAAGACATACGACTGCCATATCTTTGGAGGACACATATTAAGGAGATTAAAGTTATGGAAGACATTCTATGGAGGGAGATTGATGCCATTTTGAGTTTGAGAGAGAGTAGGACTCTATAGGGATTGAGACTCACACCATTGAGATTGGGATAGGGATTTTTAGGAAAGAATACAACTGCCATATTGACGGAGTTTGATTAGTGACTGAATAGAGATATTGGAGGAAGCATTAAGAAAAGTTGAAGACACCATAGAGACCTTGGGAAGGGTTGATCACACCATTGGAGAAGGATAATATGACTGCCACTAATTGAGAGGAGAGAAAAAGTGAGATTTTGAAGAAAATGTGAGGTCTTAGGGAGAAAAAGTGAGATATTGAAAAGAAAATGTGGCATTTTGAGAGAGAAAAAGTGAAGTCTTAAGGGGTTAAGGGATATGGCATAGTGAAGAAAGATGAAGGAGAAGTAAGCTTCATCTTTTTAGATGAGAGGAATGCTCTCTTTAATTTTTTGTATATCTTGTTAATAAACATTTCTCCATCTTTCTTTTCTCTTTCCATCTTGCTTGAATTATCTTTGGTTAGTGTGGATGTATAGACCACACGAATTGTTGGCATTTATCGATTGGATGATTATTGAAGATGATTAATTGTTTATGAAAGCCTATTACCACTTAACTTACTAATCTTTGTGATGAAAATTTTGAATCAAAGAACTTAGGGTTTTTCAAAAAATATTTTGATGTTTGTATGATGTTCATAACTTCCAAAGCTTATCAAACAGATTTAATTGGGCCCTAAAATCATTTTTTAATTAGGAGATTTAAATTAGTTTTTTACATAGGTCTCGTTTTAACACTAATCTAGACACCCAAATTGATTTTGTAAAATTAAATTATTTTTCGACTTTCTTAAATATTTGGTGTTATTTTTCTTTGAATCTACACTTCTTAGAGTTAATATTAGGACCCTGTTTCATTAAAAATCAATTCACTAGAAATTTTTTTTTCCTACTCTTATTGCAGTGACCCCATTTTGTAATCAAGGAATGTTTAGCTTATTTTAAATATGCTCCTTATGCAATTTAATCATGTTGCCATTTTTCCTATAATATAGACATATTGAATGTTGTAAATGTTTAGCTAGGTTGGCAATTCCATAGCCCTAGGTGTCTCCTAACTCAATTTTTCCAAATCATTCTTCGAACTACTTGTCTAATAAAGATTAAGTTATTGAATTTGCTAAAGAGACTAAGGCATGTAGTTGAGGTTGAAATTGGATGGAATTGAATTAACCATATTATTTAAATGTTATTTTTCTTGAAATATTTTTTAAGGAATTAGGAGGCTTGAAAACCATTTTTTTACTAAGTGTTCAAAATTCCCTATTCCAAGATCAATCCAATTTTAGGTCGAATAGATTCAAGTTGTAATTTCTTGATGTATCTCATATGTTGGATCAAGGGTTTCCTTCATTTAAAAACCTAAAACTTGCTTCTTGTTTTGTAGAGAGCACCATAATTTAGGGTGTTTGGTTGCCAAGAAAATCCAACTTTCCTAGTGTTTTCCAAATTCTTTTCAACGAATTTTCTTGAGAAAAAATGGGTTGAATTCTTTCTTCATTCATCTCTCAATTTTGAAATTATTAGGTTTGGATAAAAACTCATTTTTTTTTTCTTGTGTGGATTCAAGAAGATGCCAAGATCGAGCTTGGTGTGAACTTTAAGTGTGCTTTAGAAGAAGTTGTGAAGCTAAAAGTGGAAAGGTGTTATTCAAGTGGTCCAAGAAGGATTGATAGGCTTGCGCAAGGTAAAACCTTGTATTTAATTTTTGTTCTTCATAGTGGACTTTTTTTTATTAGTGGTAGGCAGGTAGTTTTTTTTTTTATCTCTTCAATGGTTTTCCAAGTGAATTCTATTAATATTGTCTCTCTTTCCCTCATCCTACTCATGATTTATTTTAAGTTTTTTATATCATTAGTTACTTGGGTATATATGTTGAATGAAAGAAAATGAGTTGAAAAGGGTGTGATTATCCATTAGATATCTTTAATTTTTTTTTTGGTTTTTTTATATAGATATTTAATAGAGATCAAAAATTGTGTTAATGAGAAATGAATCTTATAAATTGTGTTAGGGAGTGTTAAAGCAATTCGCATGTGACTTGCATTTGAAAATTGTTGGGAGAGTGTTGTTGCATTCATATTGGTATGTGATTGCTACTTTGTGTTGGAAAGTGTTTGAAAACAAAAGGAAAAATTATAAAAATCTCTAAGGTTAGATAAATTGTGTTGGGAGACCTTTTAAATTGGTCAATAACACCTAATCACCCACCTACCCCCCTCCCCTCCCCTCTCCTCTCCTCTAGGTTTAGTCCATTTTTGAGATTCACTTTCAAAGTTATTGTATATATATATATATATATATATATATATATATATATATATATATATATATATATATATATATATATATATATTCTATCACACTTTTAGGGTAGTAAAATAAATTTGTTTTGATACATTATTGAAATTTGCTTTGTTTTTTGCTAATGTGATTGTAATTTAACTTGGCATTTATTGGCACCTAATTACTAATTAAATAATGTGGCCTTTTGGGTTTTAACCTAGACACATAAAAGATGTTGTCCAATTTTTTTCATGATACAATTCCTTTTCTAGATATTTTTTAGGATTTATTTTGCAAGTTCCTCTATTCTAGTCCTATGTTGATTGTTCTATATAGCATCCTTTATGATTTTTTTTCTAGTATTGATTGACACATAATTAAATAATTTGGGATTTTGAACTATGATTTGGACATATTAAAGATGTTGTCCACTTTTTATTTTGATCCTAGGTATTTATTTTAGGATTTATTTTGTGAATGCCCCTATTATACCCTATTGCTAAAAGTCTTGTTAGTTGTTATACTTTAGCTTCCTTAGCCATGCTTTTGGGTTGCTTTGACTTATGTTATAAATAGTGGATATATTATATATGCTATATGAGTTCTCCTTCATATCCCTATCCCTCTTTTGACATGTTATTTGGAATTATTTTGTGGATGAATATATGCTGAAATCTTTGATCTTATTATTATGTATTATTTCATCTTATTTCATTTCTTTGCTCTTTATTTTGGATTTGATTGTATGTAATATAAGACATTGTCTATGATGTTATATTCATTATTTAATTCATTAAGCTAATCCTTTTAGTCTTATGAAAGCGTTTTATATGCTATCAAGGTACATTTCATGCATCTCTTATTTATTTAATCCCATGGACATGTATGCCTTGTTTTTCATATATGCTTATATTTTATTACATCTTGTTGTACCTTAATCATTTCTCAGATTCTTGATTTGAATGGAATATATGTTGTGTATGATAGGATGTTTGTTATGTTATACTTGCTAAACTAACCCTATTATTTTACTTATATGTTTTGAACGAAATACTTGCTCATATTTCATTCTTGATTTGAATGAAAGCGCTTTGGATTGCAATTGAGGTATGTTCCTTTCATTTTCTTATATGTTTTGTTTCACTTGATATGCATATTCTATATGAGTAATATTATGTTAGGCTTTTGTTATTATCATCTTAGCCTTAGTCTTGTCCTTTAGTATCCATGATTTACCGATCAATTGTCATAATTACCTCAACTTGATTAGTAGAGACCTTTATTTAGGGCTTAGAATGGCACTACCATATGGCACCTTCTCGATAGGTGACCTGACCCTTAGACTCAGACTCGATTTTCAAAGACATGTTTTTTCCAAATAAAGAGTCATTTTTTAAGGTTTTATTTCCTATTTTATTTTCTTTTTTAAAAAATAAATAAAAAGAGTGGCAATTACAATTTTTACAAAAAAAAAAAACTAGTTTTTCACTAAAAAGTGAGTCTCACCATCAAGTAGGGACGCACGTGAAAAATGCAAGTCCACACAAGTGACTCATGTATGTTTCTTTTTATTATTACATTTTTTGATTGAAGGAGATAATTGCTTTCTTTCTTTGTTTCTTCATAGATTCGGTTGTAAGCTCCATTAAAGGAGCACAAGTTTTCATTTTCCTTATAAACTTTTAATCTTTTCCATAGATTAGGATGTAAGCTCCATTATAGGAGCATAAGGTTTAATTTATATTGTAAAGTTAAATTTTTTATTATCTATGGAGGTTTCCAAGAGAAGAATTCCTTGATGATGTCAATAAAAATTGGATCTTTATTACAGCATCTATGATGAAGCATCAAGGAGTTTTAAGGGTTGCGGAAAAAGGATTCATCTTTCCTTTGAATAAATAAATAAAAATGAAAAAGGAAAAAAATTTCTCTTTTGGATAAAGTGCTCTTTTGTTTTTTATTTTTCAAGTTTTTGAAAATTTTCTTATTACACTAATCCCTAATTTTGAGAGTAAATAATTTTTGTAAATTTTTAAAATGGATAATTTATTATTAAGAGAATTAGTAAAAGTTTTATTTTTGATAATATGATCGAATAGATTATTATAAAAATTAGTTTCCATGTTAAAGAATATTTATTAAATTGGAAAGGTGGAGGAATAAGGAAATTAAATTGATGAAAAAATTTGAATATAAGAACTCGAATTCTTCTATGGTGTAAGGTGCTCTCAAAGTTTCAAAATCTCATAAATTGGAAGTTTCCTTATTACACTAGAGTTTCCAACTTGGAAAATAAATATTATGAAAATTTTCCTTAGAAATGATTTATCATTAAAAGTTACCAAAAGGATATTTAGTAATTTGATAAAAATAAATTTCTTTGAAAAAATTTCCTAAATAAAATATTTATTAATTGGAATTGTGTAAAGAATGAGAATTTTTATGAAAATGAATTTTAAAATTTGAGAGTTGACATTTTATCAAGGGCCTGTTTGGTTCCTGTTTTCAAGAATTGTTTTTTGTTCTTGAAAACAAAAAACACAAAAAACTTGTTTGGGGAAAGGGGTGTGTTTTTGTTTTTTGTGTTCTCAAAAATCACTTTTTTGAGAACAATAAAAATATGATTTCATTGTTTTTTCATTGTTCAAATAATAGATTGTTTTTCATGTTTTCTCCTCATTCTTTTTGTGTTTTCCTAGTTGTTTTTTTATGTTTTCATAAAGGTGAGCCCTACCCAACCACCACACCCCCACCAGCAAGCCCTTTCTTCTTCCTTAAATTATTGAAATTAATATACTTATACATGGTTACAAAGTCATCATTTGTTTAAGAAAATTATAGCTGGTGTAAAAATTTCAAAATGAAATAATTTTCTTAATTTAAATGAATTGTGCATCTGAAAATTATTTATATATTTATAATATCAAGTTAATGGAAGAAAACACTTTATTAATTTAAAAAAAACTTTCAAATATGTTTTTTGTTTTACTTATTCTAAAAAAAAAATTTATTAGCTCAACCAAACATGTTTTCTTTTTTTTTTTTAGAACAAAAACTGTTTTCCAGAATTCAGTTCCCAAACACAAATTTTTTTTTTTTCTGAAAACAAAAAAACTATTCTTAAAAACTGTTTTCCAAAATAGTTTTCAAAAACAACAACCAAACAGGCCCCAAAATTTGTTTTTGGAAAAAACCCTCACATGGAAATTTTTAAAATTTTCATATGGACATTCTCCTATTACACAAGATTTCTAATTAAGGAATAAATATTTTTTGAAATTTTCAAAGAAGATAATTTATTCATCTAGATAATCACTAATGTCTTAAAAGTCTCTTTTACAAAATATTAAGTGAGAGAGGGCCATAGGCAAGCCCATAACCTCCAAGATCAAGGTCATCTTGATTTCGGGTTCATTACCATCCTAAAGATGGGTGGCCCAATGAATTAAACAATATGGAATATCCTATTTGGACTAGACCATATACGTTTGTAGTGGGAGTGGTCAATCCTAAAGATGGAACTCTTCACTTGGTAATTGAAAAAATATGGGTATTGTTTTTACTACCACTTAAATAACCGAAAGTCCAATAGGAAACACCCAAGGGGGGTGAATGGATGATTTAAAAAATTAAATCAATATTTGTGAGATAATTACTTTTTCTTATCTCAATATATTATAGGGATAACCTGGATATTCAAAAAGGATTTCACCCTAATAAAAATCTGATTTTTATGATTAAGTGATATCCAAAGATTAACAATATATGTTGAAGAATGTTATGGATAATAATAACCACAATAATAACCAGCCTAACAAACTCAACAACCAATTAACCAATCAATCCAATATATTCAATATTTTCAACCAAAATATATGCAAGAATAAATATAAACTTTTTAGAATAGCCCTACAAGATATTAGCTTAAAACAAATTAACTTATTCTGAGTAATTAAAACGTAATATCAAACATAAAAAGATAAACAATGAGGTACAAGATTTTTACATGGAAAACCCTCCACAAACTATGGATGATCAATTGGTTTTTCATTATTTATCACATCAAAACAAAATTTATAACCTAATTCAACTATGCTAAGGTAACTCTTGCCCGACCAAAAAGGTTTTTTTAGCAAAAGCTACAGTAGTTAAGCAATCTTAGGTCTTGTCCATTGGGATGGATTATTCTCGGTAATTAAGGTTTAAATGGGAGGAAAAGAAATGATTGTGATCAAGTAAAATTGATTTGACAATTCATGGTGAAAAATCAAAATAACAATGATTTCTAATTGAGAATAACAATAGAATGTAAAATATAATAAAATTAATAAGAAAAAGGAATTCTCGGAGTTAAGATTTTCTAGGAAACAATTTCCATGCCAAATAGATCTTGAGATTTATTTTTCATCAAGTTAGACTGAAAATCAAAATATCATCTAAACCGATTTTTTATTTAGCTTTGGGTCTAGATCTAATTTCTCTTCAAATTAGATTGTCTAATCCAATAGATCAATTCAAATAATATATTCAATTCATCTTAAATTATCTTCCAATGATCCACACAATACATCTATTCAATCTCATCCAATCTAGCTTTAAGAATTTAATGAATCTACCTAGTTTGCATTGTAGTAGTCATCCAAGACAATTTGAAGAGAAAAATCACCAAAATTCAATTAATCAATCAATTTGATCAAATTACCTTTGCAATTAAAGCTCATTTATCTAATTCACTATAAATCTTGTCTCTAGATCCTCCTTCCTACGAGAAAAACAAGATTTAGCCACTCATGCTTGGAGATTTGGTCTCACAAGGCATATTTGGTTAGTAAGAAAATAAGGGAAAATGAAAGAAATAGAGAATTTTATTGAGAAAGATAATCTAGAAAATTCTACAATTAAAAGTATCCAAAAACTTTTTAATGAAATATTCAAGTTTCTATTTATAGGTCAAGGTCAAGTGGACACTTGACATCATTTAAGAGGTCTTCTGGAAGCTTCTCCATTCAGCAATCTAGAGTTTAACAGCAAAACAATCATTTCACACGAGCTCAGCCAATTAGCATGAAGAAAACCAATTTCGCATGGTCATGCAAAATCAATGGAGCAACAGTAGTAGTCACAGCTTATTGGACCATTTTGCATGACTGTGTGAAATTTTCACATGATCATGCGAAATCAACTTGCAAATTCTCCTTGGACTGCAATACAAATCCATTTTCTAGTCCATTTCGCATAGTCATGCGAAATTTTTGCACAATCATGCTAAATTTTTGCATGCGAATCTGAAACATTTGGTTTTTAAGCTTCTCTTTGTTATTTCTTCCATTTTCTTCTTTTGATTCCATCTTAACTACCTCTAATTAGCCCAAATCTCGGTCCAAACCAATTGCATTACTTCTTCCATTATGTATTTGGATCATCATCAATATTATTTGTTCTTTTCAATTCTATTCATATCTTTTGTCACCAATTTGTCAAAATCATACCTTGAAATGACTCCAAAACTTCATAAATTTGTTAGTAACTCTTGCAAGGGCAACAACATGTTAATTGAATGTTTTAGGCATAATTACTACTCAAAAGATGTGAAACTCATGAGAATTATTATCTAAAATATACTTTTTTAAGTAATGATTAGTGGAGATAAAAAAAAAAAAAACATGAGGTCTAAGATCTATCAATCGAAATCCACTATTCAAAATCAAGTCACATATATTTACCTAGTCGTTTGACCCTAAAGACTTACTCTCTAGTACTGATAACTTGATCTACGTCTACAATGCAACAACTACTTGTTGCTCCCTAATAGATCCTTTGGTCCTTCCAAAGGGATTGCAATCTTCAACCAACAATTCAAAGAATCAAATCCTTAAATGAGAAAAAGGGAATGATGTGGCAAATAAGGTTTTCCCCTCAAATAGTATCTCTAAAGAATGAGAGATATCTAAGACGCTAACAAACTCAAAGATCTATATGATCTTTCTAATCTCCAATCTATTGGATCTCTTAACCCAAATCTTTAACCCTCAAAGTGTTACAAGGGAGGTTTTTATAGGCAAAAGTCATAAAGATTTCAGTATCTCAAGTTTCCAATTTAGAGTTAGATTGAAATTTGTTCAAAATACATTTCTAAACTCGTCAAGACTATCAAGACTACTTGAGCAAACTTAGATCGCTTAAGTAGAACTAACCGCTTGACCAATCCCTACTTTTTTTTGAAACATTTTAAGCTTAAAAATGATACTGAAACTTTTATACCTCAAATAAGCCTTTATATGCCACAAGTCAAACTTTTTTAGACGTACTTGTGATTTTCTGATTGGATGAACAACAACCCTTGATCTTCAATGGAGAGTAAGCCATTATCTAAAAGACTTCTATGGCCAAACATAAATTGGAACAAAATTGTCAACATATAAACAAGACTCAATGTCCTAATAGTAACATTAATCTTAAAGATCTTGGTTACACACTTAACTTAGATATGAAAGGGTAGACTCACCGTCGTCCCACTTGCATGAGTTAAGGGCTAAACAAAAGGGTATGTTGATCAATGTCTTAGGATAACTTTTAAAGTTTATGGCAAGTTGATCAATTAGAGAAGGTCTCTACCCTAGTAATAAGAGTCATGACCTGCCTAAAGTAGGCTTAATTCTTATGATACTTGGATACTTTCCAAAAGAACATGTAGTTTTAGAGCACCATATTTTTACTAAATTAATTACCAACATGTCTTGAATGCTTAGTTCTTTTTATGAATGTATGGAATTATTTTATTTGTTAAAGATTTCATGCCATTAACTTAATCACCTCTTATCTTTTGTTTAAATTGGACATAGTTATAGACCAAAGTTTAATTTGGGCATAATATTAGTTGCAATGAAGCCAATTTAGGTAAAGACAACTATTCCTTATGAACTAACCTAGTAGGAAGAAAAGTGGTACATCATAGTTGTCACTAGACAAGTTAGAAGACCAAGTGTGTCATACTTAGGTCTTTGGATAATGTGTTGCAATAACAACACATGCCTATTATCATGGTCTATGATATTCTCTTTAAGATTGCAAGGATTACTTGGTGATAAGGGCAAGTCTATTAGATAAGTTACCCTTAAGACTATTATGAGCACAAGGATTCATGTGATCTTAGAGATCTTACTAAAGTCCTTTGAGATGGATAAGAGAATTCTCAAAGATTAAAAGGGTGTTCATATTGTAGTCAAGGTCTTTCAAGCTCTTCTACCAAAAAGAAGAAAAAGAACACCAAATAAAGAAAGTTCAAGAAAATGAAAAGAGATAGTAAGCTCAAGGGTAGTGATTCCTTTCTAACTCTTTAGGATATTGAAAAGCAATACTCGATTTACCTAGGAAAAAAAAAGTACACATTATGTTCTCGTTGTTGAATACTTAGTTGTGGGTGTCACTAATTATGGTGGATAGATTCCAAGTCAACTATATATAGTTCTTTATAGGGTTTTTCAAAAAGTGACAAAGTGATATGATGGGACTGTACTTACCTTAGTTTCAATTGTAAGGATAGTTGTGTAGGTTAGTGGGAGGCATTACATCTTTTATGTGAGACTCCATCACCACTTTACCAAGGAATGAGAATAGTCAAATCTCACTAAAAGAAAGAACTTAGCACAAATTAAACATTTAGATTTTAAAGCCTAGGTTATTTGAATCTAAACATGATTCAAATACTGATTAAATCTAAACATTGTGATTCCAAAGGATCTTCTAGTTTGTGAACCTTGCATAAATGGTAAAATGACCAAAAATCCCTTTATTGCTAAAGGACATAAAACCAAGGAATGTATAGAATTACTGCATATTGATGTGTGTGAAATTTTTGGAGTTCATACTTAAAGAGGGTATGGGTACTTCATCATTTTTATTGATGAATACTCTGGGTTTCGATATGAATACCTAATACACCAGAAATTTGATTGCTTGAATACATTCATTTAATTTAAAGTATAATCGGATAACTTATTGGGTAAACATATCAAGGCACTTCGATTAGATCGAGGTAGTGTATCTAGTGGGTTTGATCCTTTTCTTAAGGAGCATGGGATAATACTCCAGTTGTGTGTATCAAGGACTCCATTGCAAAATAAAGTACTAGAAAAAAAATATCAAACTTTGATACACATAGTGAGATTGATGATTGGTTTCTCATCACTTCCCATATTCTTTTGGGGATAAATCTAGAAACTATGTTATACCTTCTTTACTTAAGAGGTATATCAGTTTATAAGATGTCTAAGAGAATTTTGGTGGTTATTACATTTATAGTCAAATCATCAGGAGATATTTGTTGGTACAAATGTTAGATTTTTTATGAAGACTATATGATAAGGAATAAGGCAAAGAGTGATATAGATTAGAGAACATTTGAAGATAGTTTCATAATACACAAGATATTATAGACCCAGAGATATAGAGACAAACCATTCTTATTACTTCTACTACACAAGTACCTTATCATAATGGGAAGCTTATCCCACAAATTATGATAGAGGAATGAGTAGTGTTAGTGCTCATAGTTTGGCAAGGAGCTATGAAAGGATAGTTAAATCTATGCATTCTAACATAGTTTGGGTTCTTGTAGAAGTACCTGAAGGGATAAAACCCATGGTATAAGTTGGTCTACAAGATGAACAAATGAGTAAATGGAAAGATTGAGATTTATGTGGCTAGGTTGTAGCTAAAGGTTATGGTTTGAAACATCGTTTCTACTATAGGAAAGCCTTATATCGGTAGCCATACTCAAACCCATCCAAGTACTCCTATCCATTATGATGTATCTCATTTATAAGATATTGCAATAGGGTGTTAAGGATATAACTAAATATTTTCATAACAAAAGGCCTTGTGTGTATAAGAAAGTGGAGGGAAGCATGGTGATGCTCATAGATCTTGTAGGTAGATAACAATTTACTCACAACAAATGATGTAAGGATATTGTCATCAGTAAAGATTTGGTTGTCTACTTAGTTCTAGATGGAACACAATATATTCTTGGGTTTAAAGTCTTTAGGGATTATAAGAATAGGAAAATTGTGTTATGTCAAGCATATATTGAAGCATCCTTGAAGAACGAGGGATTATGTGCTTGTATTCCAAAGTGTTGAGATGGTATATAGGGATGATGTGATGGTTGACAAAATACCTTCTGTGGAGAATCTAGCATATCTCTTCACTAAGACATTGACAGGGAAAGTTTTTTTTGGTCATAAGGATAACATTGGTTTTAGATGAGTATCTAGTATGCTTTGATAACATAATACTTTTAAGATTAGAGGGTGATTTTTAGGATAGAGCCCTTAAAAGCATGACATGATGTGATGGATTTGAAATTCATTATTTAATGATATTCCGGTTTCACTTTTATCCATCCTTATTCCATGTATTACACTTTATGAGCATTCTTGTCTACAACTTTTGCAGTGCATATGACTTAGGTGCATTAAGAGTTGCACGGAAGATCCAAGTCACGAGTTCTTTGCAAATAAATGACTTGTTCACAGTTAGTTCGTGGGTCTAGGCAACCCATTAGAGGTTATAGTGTGCCACCTCCTAATTGGATGGATGGTTGGTCTTGGTTATCAGAATGAGTTTTCCATTCTGAGTGCACTAGTGTGTATGGTTATATATTAGATAGGACCTATGGTGAGTCATGACCTAAGGCTATAAAGTAGTCATGACTTCACCAAGTTGCCTCTGTGTTGTCTCTTAACCTTGAGAGAATATTCAGCTTGTACTGAAGTTAGTAATGGCTTGGACCTATGGTGAGATTGTAAGTTGATCATATATTCCCTATGGATTGGGTCATTGTTGATGGAAGTTGGTAGCAATTAGTATTTAGAGACACCATGATATCTCATAGAATTGAGACAGAGTGTCTCCTTAGGTGATCCTAAGGAAGTGTGTTCATAAAAACTATGGTCATAATAATTCTTTAAGTGGAACTTGACGTAGGCTCTTTGAGAGCTAAGGCATTTCAGTTGAACACATGATAAGAGAATTTGTAACTCAAGGATAGTAGAGGTAGTCTTGAAAGGTTGATAGTTTTCACCTTGTTAAACTATGAACACCAGTTCATGGGGAGACTAAACATAATGGATAATAGGTCACAGACCCAAGCACTTAGTGTCTCGTTGTTATTTATATAGGGTATTAGAATGTAGTTGATTCTCTGTAGTGGGATGTTGAATCAACCTCAAAACTAGATTCTGAATGAGTCAATACTCCTATGGGTCCCAATAGTCCCCACTCGATCTTATGTGCCTTGTTGGCACAGTTTATAAGGATTGGATTGACTCTAAGTTCACTTTTTTGCATAAGAATGTTTTGGTAATTATGCAAGGTTGCATAAGGATAAGTGAATAAGGTCCCTAAATTAGGCTAATTGTTTAATTAATAGGCCTTATTAGGTTAATTAACCAATTAGGACCCGCTTTGGGTTGAATTAAATGGCCAAAACCTTTAATGGGCTCAAGGCACTTAAGCTCATTGGGGAACCCTATAAATACCCCCTTAAGGGTTAGGGTTTCCGTAACTTTTTTCATAGAGTTGTCTCCCACCTTTAGAGAGAGAGAAATAGTCATAGCCTCCACCCTCCCCTCGTGTCAAGATCAAGGAAGAGCCATTAGACAAGAGATTTTGGGTCTACAAGACTTCCGACAATATCCATTTGATTCTTTAACACTTGGATTCAAGGTTTAGAAACATTCAAACCTAAAGGTTAGTATTTTAGCTCTTAAGATCAATTTTTTTTAATAAATCAATATTGTTTTTTTTTGCTTAGGTCTAAGATACCAACACAACCTACTTAGATAACTCAAATTGTGTGCTTCTTAAGTGCCTTGAGCTAAGAAGTTGTGCACCTCTTCGTCTAATCAAGTAGGAAGCTTATCAACACACCTCCTCTAGTCCTAAAATGTGCAATTCTCCTACCAATAACAAAGCACACCCTTGGATTGGTAGGAATCCGGATTATTACATTTTATATTTGATATACATTATATGTGATCTTATTATTATATTATAGTATTTATTTATTATTTTTTACTATATTTTCCATTTTAAACCGATGTTATAAAATATTATAATATACTTATAATTAATCAATTAAAATGAATTAATTTTTAATATAAAATTTAGTTTACTTACAATAATATATATTCTATAAATTAAACCAAATACTTATACGAATCTTTTAAGATAATTTAAAAAAAAAAAAAAGCTAATGATTTAGTAACTACTGAATTTGTAATCTCAAGCATCGACAATATATAATGAAATTTAGGTTGGTGGATGAGAATACATTTATATTAAACCAAAATACAAATAAATAGGAATAAAATATAAAAGAATAAAATTAAAGTACAAAGTTAAGAACAAAGCAATGAGACCAAATTATATTGGCCTCGATGAGATCCTTACTTTTTATTTTAAACATTTATGAGATCATGTTTTATTTATATAAATATTTATTTTATATTTGTAGTATTATATTTCTTTTATATTGTGGTTTTGTAAGTTTTTTTTTTTATATATGATTTTATTTTCCTATTTGTTTTCATATTTTTAGTAAACAACTTTCACTTTTCTTAAGAAAATTTTAGAAACAACAAATTCGTATTTTCACTTTTTTTTTCTTAGTTTTCCAGATAAAAATATATAGAAAAAGAATGTCTAGACATGTTTTTCGATTTAGGGATTGTTTGGTAATTGTTTTAAAAAAAAATTTTTAGAATGGTTTTTTGAAAATTATTTTCTGATTTTTGTATAATAAAAGTATATTGGGAAACCTAAAATGTTTTTAAACTATCTTTAATAATTTTTAAAAATAATTTTTATATGTAGTATTTTATTTTTAATCATTATATTTGTTTGTATAATTATTTCTTAAAATTGTCCTAAAAACAAGTAAAAACAACTAAAAAATGTTTCCTTAAAATACTTTATTTTATATTCTTCAAACTATAAAACAAAAAACAATTTTTAATTACCAAATATATTTCTTGTATTTTTTATTCTAAATAATAAAAATTTGTTCTAAAAAAATAGTTACCAAACATGTCTTTAATTTCTAAGCCTGCTTAATCTTTTGTAACTCATTGAAGCTCCTTGTCCAAATTAAAGTGATTTAGAAGGGATGCAAAAAATTAATCTGTCGGCTCAAAAATATATGAATCGCTCACCTCAAGTCACAAAATGGCCCAGCCCAATTAGCACACAACACATGGAAGCTATGCTGGGTGGGAAAGTTCCAAGAAAAAAAAAATTATAAGAATAAAAGGAAAAAAATATAAATGTTTTTCTTTCATCTTGATGATCATAAAAATATTGAAGGATAAAAATATTAAATTATTAAGGAATACTTTTTTCTTAAAATTTTGTCCATTCTATTTTTTCGAAAGCCAAACAAGGTGGGGAAGGTCACCTCTACGTCAAGCCAACCATCACGTGATTTTCATGTGGGCCTAAGCAAGGCCCAAAGCCCAAGCTCAAGCCTCTTAAGTAACTCGGCCCACTAGACTCCATAATAAAAAGTCAACCAACTCTTCCTCAGTCCCCGGCGTATATTCGTTGGGACTCACGCTGTTGGAGGCAAGGTTCCCCCGCGCGCGAGTACAGAACACAAGAGAAGTCATGGCAGCTGGTCTACGGCGCAGCCTTCCGATGTAAAAACTAAAAAGAAGGGAGCAGTGGGGCCAACGGGATTCACGCGCTGTACTGCCTGAATCATAAGTCAAATTCCTATTATATCCTCGTAGTAAAAAGCTTGAACCACGTCTACCCTTTTATTTTAATTTCAATTTTCTATTCCAGATCTTAATTAATAAATTTTAGTTATTAGAATTCTTTTTGCAATCATATCCTTGTTAAATGACCCGCTTGTGAAATAAATAAAAATAATTAATTAAATGATCGATTTATTTCTAAAATAAATAAAGAAAAATTATATGGTGACGTGTGTATGTAAAAATAAAAACTACTTTTGGTTTAGGATAAGACATCAACACAAATAAAAGTATTAATATTTGAAAATTGGTAACAAAGATTATCCAAGAGATGCTTTTCATGTGTAGTAACAGTTTTTGGCCTTTAAACAAGTTCTCATTTAGTTGAAGGGAGTATGACTGATTTACTAATAATTGAAACATTTGTTTCATCTTTCTTTTGTTAGTTAATCAACTTGTTTCTAAAGTAGAGTATCTACACATTTGATTGAAAGAAAATCCATAATAATCTTCAAAGCTAAACTTTATAACATCTTTAGGAAAAATTGACCTTCAAGTAAAATACTCTAAATTATAGATACTTTTTTTAGTTAAACAATCTATTTTTCTAGTTGCTTCTTTATAAATATGATGATAAATAAAAACATTAAGGTTTTGAGTTATCTTTCATTATCAACATATTAGAACTAAGAATGTTACTCTTTTGTTATAACAATCTATCACTACTTTTGAATCACCTTCAATTTCTAGATTTAAGAATCCATTTTTCTTAACAGTTGACACACAATCTCTAAAAGTCATATTCTACAGTAATCATTGACGCATTGCTCATATGCCTACTTGCAACCACTCTTATTATACCATTAGAATATCTAATAATCCATTCTTATGCACTTCTATTCTCTACCCTTGAACCATCAAAGTTTAGTTTGAAATCCCCACCAATTAAAGGAATCCAATGAATCCATTTTTCAATCACTTGAGAGACATGACGTCCTTCGTTTTAGAAATGAGATTCAATCACATATTCCTGTAGTTTTGAAAATTAGAGGTTGATTTCTCAATAATGAGAAAGGGGTTGGGTTAGATCTTCTTAAACACTATTTGATTTCTATGCATCCATACATTTCACAAGATAATGGCAATTTTTTCCATAGGACGGTTGAAAATTTTGCAATTAATTTTATAGTTTTTATACATCATTTCAATCCATGAAAAAAAAAAATCACCTTCAAACAAAAGACCTGTAGAACAATTAAACTTGATGTAATCCCAAATTCCTTGGATAAAAGGACAATTTTTAAAAATATGGTCAATATTTTGATTGCATAGATGACACATGTTTGAAATTTCCATTCTTCTAGCTATTAGGTACTTGCAAGTAGGAAAAACATTTCTAATAATTAGCCATAAGAAAAATTTTAATTTTGGCATAAGATTTATTTCCAAATCCAATGTAGAATTTTGGATCTAGGGTGCATCAAAGGCTTTCTCATTGCCCAAGTAGTTGACTTAAGAGTGAACTTACCATCTTGTGAGAAGGCCTAAAAAATCCTATCACATAAGGGAGAGGAAGGAATTGAGATTACTTTAATGTTTACTAGAACACTTAGAGAGAGGATTGAGGAAATCGACTGTAGATTCCACTCTTTGGAATCTTGATTTATAAAGTCATATACTTTGGCATCCTGATTGATGAAATGTAAGTGATTTTCATCCACAAAAGAAATAAGAGGCGACATGTAAACCCAATAATCTGTCCAGAAATAGACTTTTCTCCCATCTTCTATGCACCATTTTAGCCCAACTCCAATATATTTTCTATAGTTAATAACTTCATTCCAAACAATGGAATCTCCTTTCTTTTTTGAGATCTTGAAAATTTTGTTATTTTTAATATAATTTTTCTCTCATGATCCTAGACCAAAAGCTATCACTATTCATGAGGATTCTCCACCCTAACTTAGTAATTGTAGCTTTATTAACATCTTCATCCCTCCTAATTCCTAGTCCTTCTTTAGATTTAGGTCTACAAACCTCTTCTCAAGCTACCAAAGGAAATTCTTTAGACTCATTAGACCCTACATTTGGTAATCATAAGAAGTTTTTGTTGATTCTATCTAGATCCACACTATTTCTCTTTGTAAGTTTGAAACAATTCATAACATGAAGAAAGGAGCTAGCAAAATTAGCCTTTATTAAGACTATTTTATCAACTCTTGAAAGAAACTAAGCTTTTTTTTAGATTTAAGAATTACTTTTTTTTTATTATTATTAAAAAAGAAAAAAGGTGTTTCTTTTAACTCTACCTTAAATTATTGGACAACCAAGATATTTGCTAATGCCATTAGAAATAGGAATGTTTGGAGCTTTCCCAAGCCTCCTCTTCATAGTCCCTTGAATATTACTAGAAATTTAGACTAAGGATTTATGAAAATTCACAAGTTGTCCTGACATGGCACAAAAATTATTCAAAATCCTATTAATATTAGAACAAGCATTTTGAGATGTTTTAGCAAAGATGATACAATCATCTACAAACATAAGGAATGGAATTTTAGGTCAATTTCAATGAGTTGGGATTCCTAGATGATTTATAGGGTTCTCCGTTTCTTTTACTAACTCTCTACCCAAATATTTTGTACAAAGAATGAAAATGTAAGGAGATAAAAGGCCTCATTGCCTAATACCTCTTACAGGTTGAATTTTTCCATCCAAAATACCATTAATCAAGATTGAGTAAGACATCATGGAAATGCTATTCATAACCCATTCAATCCATTTTAGGTGAAAGCCTATTTTGGATAGAATTGCCCTAATAAAACCCATTCAAGCCTATCGTAGGGTTTTTCCATGTCAAGTTTAACTATCATATATCCCAATTTGTCTTTTTTTTTTTTTTAAATGAATGCATGATTTCATGGGAGAAAAGAACATTATCATTAATAAGTCTTCTAAGGGAAAATGCACCTTTCAAAGGAGATATAATTTTGTTTAGGAGAGGTTTTACCCTATTAACCAAGATTTTATCTATTATTTTGTAAACTAATAAGTCTATAATGATTTGAAGACTTTGGGTAATTAGATTTAGGAATCAAGGTGATAAAATTCTTATTCTCTTTGATCATATGATCATTAAAAAATAAAGCTTTGACTATTCTACAAACAGATTTTCTAATTTTTTTTTTATAAAAACTAGCTTGGAGACCATCAAGCCCAGACGCTTTCAAATTATTGATTTGCGAAAGAGTTGTACAAATTTCTTCCCCTATGACTTCTTTAATTAAATATCTAATTTTCTTGTTCTGAGATGTAGTGACTAAAGGTATCAAATAGTTTATAAGTTATCATTGGATTTTCAAAAGTGAATCTTTTAGAGAAGTCGTTGATGAATACTTTTGAAATTTCCTTTTGATCATCATACCATATTCCTTCCGAATCTCTAATTTTCCAAATTTTATTTTTGTTTCTCCTATTTAGGGTTAATGTTTGGAAATAATGATTGTTTTTATCTCCTAATTGGGTCCAAGTTTGCCTTGCTTTTTGGGCCTACTTGATCTCTTCTAATTTCAAAACTTGGCTAAGTTTTTAGGATAGATAAACATTCTTCTTTGATGGATTACATTATAAGGGTCTGCCATTAGATTTCCTTGTACCACATCAATTTTTTTTTCAATTTGCTTTATATTCTCTTCTAAATTACCAACTCTACATTTATTCCAAGCTTTAACATTTTTTTTCTAAAAACTTGGATTTTTATCCAAGTGCAAGACAATAGCTCCATGATTAGAGCCAATGATGGGAAGATTTTCAACTCTTGCATCCCTAAAAGAGTTGAGTCATTGATCATCTATAAGAACTCTATCTAAACTTTCAAAAAATGGATAAGGAATCCCTTCTCTTATTAAACCAAGCATAAGGTAATCCAAATGACTCAAACTCAACTAATTCACAATCATTAATAAATCCAGCAAAATTTTGCATTCTAGAAGAGTTGCAATTGGTTCTCCCAATTTTATCATGAGGGTACAAAATTTCTTCAATATTTTCATCATTAGGATTATAATGTTCACTACTTCGATAAAAAGCAAGCATCTAATCAAATAAATCAAGAGATACGGGTTCAGTCAAACATTTTTTTCCTAAGTTAAGATGTAATTGTCGAGTAATAATTGTTTTATCCCTTAAAAGGGAGAATTCCATCACATCATGTAGTTTGGTACAAATAGGCCAATAAAAAATAAGTGAAAGTCAATTAAAGACGAGTTGACAGGGCTAAATAGCATCAATGCAACAATACCAAAATTCAACATTACAGTCTACATCTACTTCAAATAAATCATTACTATAACTCAATTGCTCATAGTCATTGTGGAAGAAAAAGATTCATATCTTCATTGTCTTCCTCATCTCTCACCTTCTTCAAAATATGTTTATCTACTTTAACATCTTATTCATCCACTTCATTTACACCACCCGTGATAGATTGTTGACTTTCAATAAACTAATTCACAATCATTAATAAATTCAGCAAAATTTTGCATTCTAGAAGAATTGCAATTGGTTCTCCCAATTTTATCATGAGGGTACAAAATTTCATTAAAATCTCCAATAATAGCCCAAGGTCTAATAATAGAATTTTTTATGTTAAGTAAATTATCCCAAATTTCTTTTTGTTTGAAGCGTTGAGGATATCCATACAAGAACGTAATAAAATAATTAATGTTGAGGTTAGAGACATAAACCATGCAATGAAACATCCTATCATTTTTCAAAATAATATCCAAAGAGATAACATTAGAATTCTAGTATAATCATAATCCACTAGAATATCCAATTTGATTCATAAAGTCATAATAATCATAATAAAACTTAGGCAAAATATTAAAAGTTCTATTATCATTAACTCAAGTTTCAGATAAAAACAAAATATCATGAGCTATATTTTTTATAGCTTCATAATTTGAGAAACAAAATCAAGGCAACCAAGCCCTCTAACATTACAAGCTAAGACCTTCATGGGATAGGATTAAATGGTTTATAGGCTTCTTACCTCTTTTCTTCATTTTTCTTGCTCCTTTGTTTTTTGATTCGTTTTATATCCTTTTTTGGAAGAGTTTAAGCCATCAACTCTTTTCTTTTTCCCCAAAATAGGTCCATTATCATAAGTTTCTATCTTGGTTGCAAAGTCACTAGCTTCAGAGTCTCCTCGTAGCCTCTTTTCCTTTTCTATAGCATCTTTACCTTCTTCACCATGCAAATCCATTTCCATTGGTGAATTACAAGGAAGAGATTCTAACATGGGAGAACTGTTGCAAGGAAAGACTACTTCAACAGTAGTTGGACTAACAAGGACTAACCATTTTCTCACTTTTTTTCCCTATTGAAAAGTATCTTAATTTAGATTATTACCTTTCTAGACTCTATTCTCAGGGCGACCAACAAGGATGGTCCCCAGAATTTCAATAGTAGAAGCAACAATGGCATCCGAGTTGTTCCATTTTTTGCCCTTAGTTTAACCTTCTTAGGCAAAGTTTTGTCCCAAACTAATATGACTCTTACTAGGGTTTAAACCAGCCTTTGACCCCAAAGTCTTGGTCTTTCTCTTTGGTTGTACATCAATTTAGGTTTCTGACTTCCTTAAGGAAGTATTTTTCTCAGAAGGTCTCTCATTTTCACCATCTACATCTTTGAAATTTATATTCTTTTTTTCAATTTTGATGTTAATCATTTTCTCCATTCTAGGACATTCTTCAAACTTGTGATCAACAAGACCATGACCAAAACAGCTCTCTAGGACCTCTTCATAATCAATTCTAGCATATTTAATCTCACATCTCATATAGTACTTAAATTTAGATTTAAGCAATTGGCAATCTCTTCACTCATTTGATCAACTCTTAAAACCACCCTAGTTTGAGACATGATTTTTTTAATTATATTATCCCCTCACCCCACCCCCATCATAGTTTAATAGGATGACCAATCACTCAAACCCAAAGAGTGGCTGAATTGAGGGTCTCACTAAAAAGGTCAAATTCCTCTCTCCATCTTTGAAGAAGAATAACTATTTTTTTTTATGAGAAAAGGTTTTTCTTCCTACACCTTAGAAATTTCCTTCAAAGTAGAAAACTTAATGAGGAAGAAGTCATTATCCAAATCCATGAAACATAACTCTCCTAAAGTTTTCAACTCTGCTTTCATTTTTGGAAGAAATGGATATCAGATGAACTAACTCTCTCAAGACTTTACCAATAAGGTAGTGATTACTACTCAAAAAGTGCTATTTGATAGCTTATAATTAATCCTTTTAAACACTTTTGAGTAGTAGTTAGTGCCTTTTAACCCAATTAGCATGTTAAGGCCCCTTTCAATCAATTCTAATCAAAATGTGTAAGTTTTGGTGTTTTTGTTAGTATTTTGATCACCAAAGCATTATGAGATTGAGGAGAGTTATATGGAATCCTTAGAAAGCTATGGGAAGCTCAGAGGCATGAAGAATCAAAGCCTTGAAGCTCTTTTGCCATAAGCAAAGTGGAAATGCAAAAGGGGAAGCAAAGAGGATTCAGCCATGGAGCATTCTTGATGACAGTCACTGCAGCTAGTTTTGGAGAACTTCCTGATGTCCAATTTATGCATACAATATGTCATTTGAAAGCTTAGGAAGTCAACAATCCAATGCTTCAAACCGTGTGCAATTTGGATTTGAAATGAGGAAGTTACGGCCTTTGGAAGATAACTGCTCCAAGCTGAAGGAAGGAAGGCTTCAGAAAAGTGCTGCGAAATCACCATTTTTTGTTGCGAAGTGATTTCGCAGCCTTTTTGCACAGTGCTATGGAGTTCCCCTGAAGCTTCACGCCGCAATGGAAGCCAAACACCACATGATGGAAGTCCACTTTGCAAAGGTGTTGAAGCAGCTGGTTGCTATGAAGAAATTTCGCAGCTCTTCTTGTGCACCTGCGAAATTTCGCAGACCTCATCTTTCACCTGCGAAGTGGTCCTTAGTGCTTCCCGATATTTGTAACCGACACTTGGAGATATTTCTCATTAGATTTTTGTTGCCTAAATGCCTAAATTCTCCTTGTAAGTTACCAATGATAGATTTCCTTAGCTTTTAAGTTAGGAATTTGGCAAAATATCATGGGATAGCTGTAATTGTAATTTTGGTTTAAATTAGAGCCCGAGGAGCCTGTTCTGAGTGTGTGCTGGTTGTTGAAGCTTTTGTAAGTTCCAAAGAAATAAATACAAAGAGCTTTAGCTCTTTACTGCCTTACCTTCTCTCTTTGATTGTGTTTTTACTTATTTTACTAAGTTATGCACTCTCTGAGGAGTTTTCCCCAGAGAATGAGTAGCTAAACCTTTTAGTTCCTTGGAGTTAAGGTTGCCGGGAAAGATTCCAAGTGCAAGAATCAGAAGCTTTGTGGTTTCAGCTATGAATGAAGAGTAAGTGTGTCCCGTGAATGGTTTCTAATGTTTTTAGTTAACTTAAAACGTCTTGGAGTCACCTGGGCCAACACTTGGTAAGGCAAGTGATCTCTAACCATGGAGATGCACTAGTTTACCCCTTGCGAGCCTCTGGTAGGTGACTTGAAGGTAGGATTTTCTAGAATAGCCAACACTTGGTAAGCTTTTGGACTCTTAGGAGACATCCATTAGTTACCTCTTGCGAGCTTTTGACGGGTAATCCAAGGTTAAAGATCACCTTGAATGGTTAAAGCTAAGTGAGAGGCTCAAACCATTGCAAGTTGCATCAGTGAGAGAATTAGAGCTGAAATCCAATTGAGGGATGCATTTATGCAGCACATGTTAGAGAATTGACTTAATGTTAAGTCTCTAATGTGAGGAATTGAACCAAGTGACCGGAGCTATGCTTTTGCATGAGGAACCTCCCCTGTATACCTGAATCTCCAAGGAATGCTTTTCTTCTTAAGTTATTTTCATCATTTGTTGTGTTGTTAATCTAAGTCCAAATCTTTCTCAACCAAAGTTTGTGTTTTATTTCTTAAGCTAATCTTGAAATGAAACAACACCAATTCACTTTGAATCGGTATCATTTTCAACTTGAGTACCCTTCCCAGTGGAACGATCCTAGAGCCACTATGCTATAGTAGCTTTGTATTTGCTACCCTAGTTCATGGTGTTATAGGTTATAAATATTGTTGATTACACCCGCCATCAAGGAGCACCAGCTGGACATACATCAGCTGCGACACCAATTAGGCATGAATCAGGTAGAGCTTGGAGAACTCTCACAACAAACCAAGTCTTCTTCATCCATTAAAGGGAAATCCTCTAGACAAAAACTTGAGGTAAGCTCAAGACCAGGAACATAATATATAGAAAGGGCTTTAAGCCTGTGGGTAAGTGTAGCTTTGAAATCCATTTTATGAAGGGAAAAACTGGTGGAGAAAGTGAAAGCAAACAAAGGAAAGTGCCAAATATTGGAATCAATAAAGACTAGGAGGAAAAACTTGTCTTTTGTAATCACCAAAAAACAATTTAGCCAACAATGTAGGATTAGGTAGCTTTCAATGGTCTTAATCCACTACTTCCCTTGATAAGCAAGGAAAGAGCATGCATAGTCAAAATCCAAAGCTATAAGTACATTAAATTCAAGAGAGAGAAACTCATTATAGATCAGAAGAAGTTTGTGCCTACATAAAGCCTACCCTACCAAGTGATTGTTGCCCAACTCAATCACAAGTGGATCAAGTCCCTGACCCATTAAGAAAATAAAAGTTCTACTGAGCTTATAAAAATCAGACCTATCTAACTATTTCCTCGACTTAAAAAATAAAAATGAAATAAAATTAAAATTAAAAAAAAAAAAAAGGCAACAACCCAAATCAAAATAAAAAACACAACATGGCCCAAACGAAGACCCACAAGCAAACAAAAGCAATCCAAGACAAACTTCTTATCCCAACTCTCATGCCCTCACAGTCTCCCAAACACAACCATCTTCACCCAATATTTGAATTCATATTACCAAGCATGCATAGGAATTTTGTTTGCACAATAATTATAGAAATGAACTTTTTTGGAACATGACAAAACCATTTCAATTTCAATTTTGGGTTTTTCAAATAACCAAATCCCCACACATCCAGGTGGTTGAGAGTTAAATATCACTCCAGGTTTCTTCTCTTTTCACTTCATTTCCTTTAGCAAAGCAAAACCAACAACCAAAGCCAAATCTACACATACAGAACAAAGAATAAGAAATTAGTCCCACAAATTTTAGATTATGTTGGTCTCAGTCACACTTAAGCACTTAAAAACCTAAACATGAAGCTAATGAGTTCAAAAACAACAATCCAAATACAAATCAGAAAACAATCCCTAAAGTTGAAGAGGAAAAAAAACTCATTTTCATTAAAGATCCATTTTTTAATATAAGCAACCCAAACCAAAGTGAACCATAGTAGAAGCCTTGAGGATCTTGATTCCTCTAGAGCTACCAAAATGCCCAACAAATTCTTGAGAAATTGTGAACGTCACCCTTCAAATCAACGTGGATAGAATCATCATTCTGATTGTAGTCGTCCTTGTAGCTAAGATTGCCCTCTTTCTTCCCCATTTTGCTATCCGAAAACCCTAATGACATTTTCTCTCTCTATGTTTTTAGAGAAAGAAGTTCTCGAGTATTTCCAATCATCAACTCTAGTTTTATACTACTTGGAATGGTCTTTTCACAAGATCATAGTTTATTATCTTTCTAATAAGCCTTAGGCTGAAGTAACAACATTATAAACACTAACCTTATTAGTTCTAAAAAAGCAACATAATCAATATCATCAAGTAATCAAAAAATGGTCTTATCAACATTATCAAACAACAAAAAGAAAAATCCATTTCATCATCACAAGAAAAAAGAAGACATATAGAGAACATAGAATTATTATACCTTTAAAAAATAAAAATAAAATGGGGTTGTTTTGATGGGGAAAAAATTAAATTGAACTATGTATCAATGGGAATTAAAGTCAAACTAAACAAGAATTCTAACAACAACAAAATTAATATAAGGTCTTGAAAATGAGGGTGAGGCTATGAATCCTGTGAGTAGTATTGGAACTAATTAGGGTGTGTGCAAGACATCAAAGTGAGAGCAAAGTTATTAGAAATTGCATGTATCAACTCTAACTAGGCATTATCTCTATCATCTTTAATATCTATTACTCATTCACTCACATTTTGTTATATGTATTAGAATATCTAGATTATTTCATTCCAAACTTTTGATAATTGGGATGCATGTTACTATAATCCTAGGGATTTAGATCTAGGCAATAGAAGCATAAAAAAACATGAATCTTATATCTAGGTGTTGAGAAAATAATACATGTGATCTAAATGTTCCTATATTTATTTTAGTTGGTGAAAAAGGTTAGCATGGATCTCGAATACCTTGTGATCTTTCGCTCAATGGCTCTCTTCCCTAAACCTAGGCATATGAGAATGATTGAATCCTCTCTGTAGGGATGGAAGTCTTAGGAATCCATATATCTCTCCATTCCTAGTCCAGATCACTTAAGGTGCATGCTGCTAGTCTAGGACTTTATATCTAATCGCAACAAAAAAATATGTCAATAAAAACCATAAATAATATAAATCTAGAGAGAATAGAGATCATACTTATGATATGAATGTTTTCAAATCAATTCTAATCTAATAAGTCATATAAAGTGAATAGCAAGCCCTGCTAAGCAAGTAGTCTTCTGTCTGATCACTCTCTCTCACATATCTAAGCACTAAAGAAGGATGGCCTTCTCTCTAGAAGGGAAGGCTCAACTTTTCTTTGGAATCTCAAACTAAAAAGCACAAAACTAAAACCTTAAACCCTTAAGGGGTTTATATAGTTTCCCTATAGGCTCAATTGACTTGAGTGCAACTTTCGCTTAGGTCATTTAATCTAACACAATTGGGTCCTAATTAATTAATTAGACCATGGATTCCAATTAATTAATTAAATAGTCTAAAAAGACTATTCATATGATTCAATGCAACCTTGCCTTTTTAGTAAAACATCCTTATGCACACGTGAATTTAAAACCAAAAAAATACCCTCAAAATGATATTGTGGACCCACAAATTTCACGATACGTTCCTACTCTATTGGCAAAACTCACTTTTGATTAAAGTGAAAATTTGATTTTTATAAAAAGTTGGAGTCACCACTTACTTTTATTTATTTACTTTTAGAGAGGATAACAAGTAAGAACAAAACCCCTAAAAAGACTCCTATTTTTTTTTTGGAAAAGTTGTCTGCAAAAAACCCGAGTCTGGGTCCGGGGATCAGATTACCTATCAGGAAGGTACCTCCAAAGAGGTGGCACCCCTTTAAGCCCTAAATGGTCTCTACTAGGTTGGTTGAAGGAAATATGATAATTAATTAGTTGATTATGAATACCTAGATGAGTTGAGGTGATTTCAAAAACTCTACTAATTCTAACATGCCAAACAAAGATTCAAACCACTATCATAAAGAAATGATAATATGCATATCTAGATCTATAACTTCTATACTATCATAAAACACCAAAGTTAGTTCAGGTATTATATTACTCAACATGTATTTTATCTAAGGAAATCAAATGAACATCAAGTCACCCAAAGTCAATATCAAACGAGGTTATAGTCCTTAATGACATACATATTCATGGAACTTTAAAATGTGAAGATAGAGAGTGTACCTGCCTAGCAAGCGTCAGTGATTATATAAAAATGAGGTTAATTCACCAATAATAATGATAAGATTAAAGAATAGTAATAAAAAATAATTAAACCTATATATATACACTTAGCATGTCTCAAGTCAAGGAAAGTTCACAAGTATGATCAAAAGTGACTAAATTATCAAAAGCCAAGGAAATATCATTAGAAGTGTAGAATATCGGTGTGGACCCTGTATTTCTAATTGGATGCGTTCCCACTCGATTGGTGAGACTCATTTTTCATTTATTTGGTGGAAAATATGATTTTTAGAAAAGACTTGGAGTCGCCACTTATTTTTGTTTTATTTTTAAAGGGAAAACAAAATAAGAAAGAAAACCCTAAGTGTGTTTCCTTATTTGGAAAAAACGGTCTGTGAAAAACCAAAATTGAGTTCGGAGATCAGGTTACTTATTGGAAAGGTACAGTAAAGACCATATGCACCCCTCTAATCCCCTAAATAAGGTGAAGCATGCATGACAATTAACTAGGAGATAAATGGATATCAAAATGATCATAATTCAAAAACAAGTCATGATAACGAAATAATAAACAAAGTGAGGGTGAGAGTGTACCTTAGTAGCAAGTAATAAAGCGTTGTCATGAAAACAAGGTTAGTGTATAATGACAAGTATATAAAATAAAAAAAAAATCTCACACAAAACCAAATCAAAATCAAATAAAATTGATCACACAGTTTACTTGAATTATTTTCGAAAGAAATGTTACAAATGTTGGGCCCCCACCAAAGCCCAATTTATTTTGTTATGAATTAAATCTTATAAATTTCATCATTTTGGAATTATGAGAACTTAAAAAAAAATGAGAGTTTTGAAAATTTTATTTGAAATTTTGGAAATTTTGGAAATGGAATTTTAAAAAATAAGTTTGGAATTTTGGAAATTTTGATTGAAGATGGGATTTTAAAAAATTAAATTTGGGATTTTTGAATTTTGGAAAATTTGATTGAAGATGACATTTTTTAGATCACACAATTTATTTGAATTATTTTCGAAAGAAATGTTACAAATGTTGGGTCCTTACCAAAGCCCAATTTATTTTGTTATGAATTAGTTCTTGTAAATTTCATCATTTTGGAATTAAGAAAACTTTAAAAAAAAAATAATAATAATGAGAGTTTTGAAAATTTTATTTGAAATTTTGGAAATGGAATTTAAAAAAATAAGTTGGGAAATTTGGAAATTTGGAAATTTTGATTGAAGATGGGATTTTAAAAAATTAAATTTAGGATTTTGGAATTTTGGAAATTTTGATTGAAGATGGTATTTTTAAAAAATTGGAATTTTGGAATTTTGAAAATTTTATTTGAAAATGGAATTTTAAAAATTAAATTTGGAATTTTGGAATTTTTGAAATTTTGATTGAAGATAGGATTTTAAAAAATTGGAATTTTATTTGAAGATCGTATTTTAAAAAATGGAATTTGGAACTTTGGAATTTTGGAAAACTTATTTGAAGATGATATTTTAAAAAATTGAAATTTTGGGATTTTATTTGAAGATTGTAGTTAAAAAAAATTAGAATTTTGGAATTTTAGAGTTTTGAAAAATTTATTTAAAGATAGTATTTTAAAAAATGGAATTTGGAATTTTGGAAAATTTATTTAAAGATGATATTTTAAAAATTAAATTTTGGAAATTGGAATTTTTGAAAATTTATTTAAGAACGATATTTTATTTAAAAATAGTTTAGAATTTGGAATTTTGGAAAATCCGAAAATTTTATTTAAAGATAATATTTTAAAAATTAAATTTTGGAAATTGGAATTTTTGATAACAGAATTTTAAAGAAATCAAATTTGGGAAACTTAGAGAATCGAATTTTTAAGAAATTAAATTTTGGAAACTTCGAGAATTGTTTAAAAATTGTATTTTAAAGATTAGATTAAAAAAAATTAAATAGTTATTTGAGAATGGAAAAAAGAAGAATAAATAAAACAAATGAATAAATAAATTTTTAACCTTAAAAGAAATGAAAAACAAAAGGATGGGACAATGCCACTGCATGTGGCGCTGGAGGGTGGTCGGCGAGGCTCAATCCTAAAAAAAATACCCTGAACCCAAAGGTAGTCTCGGCAAGAGTGGTCGAAAGAGCGCCGCCCATGCCATGGCAACAAGAAGAGCTGCCACAGCCGCTGGTGGAGCAGCAGTCCTGGATTATTGAGTTGCCCATAACTCTTCTAACTCTTCTTGCAACTGCACATCAGTCTCAGACCGTGTATCAGTTTCAGACTCATCATCAATGGCAAACCTCACTCTTCTTTTGGTAACAGAAACGGGTTCCATCTCAATAACATCTATGACGCTTTCCATGGTTGGGAAACAAATACTTGCTAAAGCATTCTTGAATACCTTCTCCATGAGGAAATTTACAACTTTTCACAAGTTTATCTACAAAACTGATAGCATTGCCTTGTCTACGAAAGTACATGCCTTTATTTTCTGCTTCTCTGTCCACTTCATGAATAGATGCAATAAGAATATTTGAAATACTAGCATCATCAATGTTGAAATCAATCAAATCAACAACTTCCTTGTCTGACGAGGCACCAAGCGCAAAAAAACAATATCCAAACAGGAACCTCTGTTGATGAAAAATACACTGAAGTAACATATACTTTTTTCCTTTTCCAGATTGGCCAGTATGCAACCATCCAAGTTGGATTACTAGAAACCCACAGTCTCTTCAAACAAATTTGTTCTTGTGCAATGAATGTTTTCTCTGCACCCTTGACAAAAAAAATATCCTCCATGATCAAATTCACAATCACCTCTCTCGACACCATTCATCCAACATAGTTATGACTTTACCATCATAGGGATCCTCCCAATTAATATCTCCCTGTTATCTTCAAATATAACATTTTTCTCAACATATTTGTTGTCTTTTCCAGTTTTGTCCTTGTCACTTCTTATAAGTTTCTGAGTATACACCTAGAAATGAACTTGAGCTTTCATATGAGATGAGTACGTCATGTTCTGAAGACGTGCATGTCTCGACAAAAAATTCAAGGACTCCTTACCACCTGATTCACCAGCCCATATCATGATACCCATAATGGACGATGCACCTGAACCACCTTTCCCACGTGGCCTTTTTAGTAACAGCTTCTTCTCTCGCCTTCTCCTCTTCCATTGAAAATCTAAGAGCAAAATCCAGTTCAGGATCTAAGTTTGAATCCGCACCAAAACCAAAACCAGCTACACCGCCAACTGTTATTGCTACGGCAGCTGCTGTAAAACCACTTTCATATTCCCCATCCCCAGTGAAGATGGGTGTAATTATAAGCATGTCAAAAAGAGCATTTGGACCAGCAGGAAAATGAACTATGTTGCTACTATCATTGCTATTTACAGCACTAAGAAGAGCATGAATCCTAATTGCATCAATAACAAAGCTAGCTGCCAAAACAGCAGCTAAAGTAGCACATATATACATCTCGTCCACTGGGGGTCACGAATCTATGGTAGTAAGCCAAAACGCAACCCTCTCTCCTCAAGCGCATATCAAAACACAAAACCAATCATCTAGAGCAAACCAAAAGTGTGGACCCGAAACAAGGATGGGGGTTGAGATACCGGAATTAGAGAAGTGAACATAACAAGATACAGCGTACCCAGAACAAAATAAACAAAGTGTGCAAAACATTAAGTGGGATCCCTTTTCATGTTGAAATCAAGGGGTTCACAGACCGGTGATGTAGTAGGAAAGTTTAAGACAAATATCAAAATGAGGTCATTAACAAATTCCAATTGTAAGTGTGAGCCATATTCAAATAAATAAAAAAATCTATGAGAAAAGTATTACAACACCACATCCATATCCAAACAATTAAATAATGCCTATAAAATTAGAGATAACTAGAGAGAATGAAAGAAAAATAGAGTAATGAGTGAAAATGATCAAAAAAGCTACAATAAACGCACCTGGAAATGCTCCTTCCAACGAGAACAGCTGGGCTCCAAGTTGCTATGTTTCTTATTTTAAAATTATATTGTATCACACTAAAAAATAGGCTTTCATTTCTCTCCCCTGCTCTTCTCCCTCTCATGCTCTGTTTATCTTTTCTCTTTTTCTCTCTAAACCTCCAGGATGTTCTCCTCTCTCTTTTCCCTCTCCTACCGATTTTTAACCTCCTCAAGGTTCCTTCCTTCAGGCTTTTCCACTTTCTCCCTTAGAAAACCCCAGTCTTCCTCATTTTTTTTCTTTCTTTTCTCTTTTGAGACTCCCCACATGGCTCCATTTTCCCACAGCCCCTCTCCTTTGGAAAACCCCCCAGCCTTCATTCTCTTCAAAACTCTTTTTTTCCCATGTCTCATTTTTCCACCTTGATTGTTTCCAGAACTCCACTTTTCCATGCAGCCTTTTTTATTTCCCATGGTGCAACCTTAGTTCTCTGATACAATTCCCCCCCTACACCTCTTAACTTGGCAGCCTTCTCGTTGCATTTTTTTTAAAGTTCACAACCCATGTTTGGTGGCAAAGATAATAGAATATAATAGAAAAGAAAAGAAAAAAAAAAACCTGAAGATCTACTTAAGAATTGAAAAAGAAGAGTTTAATCTCTCTCACTCTATTCTTTCTTAATCTTTTTTTTTAAAAAAAAAAAACTATAAAAGAAAACAAATATATATAGCCTAACACTAAAACAAACATGTGATTGTGAAACTTTTTAATTTCTCACGAGGATCACCAATTTCTCATGATCATGCAAAATCAAAATGGATTGACAACACTTCAACAAAATTATGGTGGTTTTGTCACAGTCATGCGAAATTAATTCTCATAGATTTTTAAGCTACTACAAAATTTAGCTCTTTGGTCTAGTTCTTATGTTCATGTGAAGATCGGATGATCATGTGAAACTAATATTTCTTCTCATTTCAGCTTTGCACATTTTGCTTCAGTTGCCTATATCTTTATTGTTAACTCCAATTTGCAAACCATGTAAAGTATTGGATTGATGACTTCTTTATATTTGAAACCATATGTGGCTTATCCCAAAAAGATTATGGTAAATAATTAAAAAATCACATCAAATTTAGGGTGTGAGTTGTTATCAGGTTTGAATTCCAAATTCCATTATGAGCTTTATTGCATTTGCTTCAAACCTTCTCTCTCAGGGTTTCTTACCTTCTAACTCTATTCATAACATTTGTTGCTCTTCTTTCATGCCAATTATTGACTTTTTTTTTCCTTGCTTAGATCTCCTCATGCTCTATAAGTCATAAATCTCTCTTTAGATATAATTTACCCTTTACTCTACTTTGGTTAAAAATGACTTTTGTACTTAACATTTTTTTTTCATCTCTTAAACCGGAACTTAAGCTTAAAATATAAGTTAGATCTATAACTAGGGTCTTAGCATCAATTTAAGTTAAGTTGGGCAATTCAAACCTTTTATAATACATAAATCATAGCATTTATGTGTCATTTCAGCAAATATTTTAACTCCAATCAATAACTTGTCCTTAAGATCACCCAAGGGAATATATGTTGGGATTGAGCCCCTAAAGGCAAGACATGATGTAATGAAGTTAGACTTCACTATCCCCTTGCTATCCCTTTGATGCATTGATATTGATTTGAGCATTCAAACTCATAACTTGCATTATAAATGACTTAGGTGAATTAAGAGTTGTACAAAGGATACAAGTCATAGACTCCTTGTAAGATAATAAGTTATTCACATTCGTGTAGACCCTCCATTTTGTCCTACTAGCACATGCCCTATTATGTGTTCGTTTGGTACTTTACAACAATTCCCTAGTAGCCCATTACTACTCATGTAGCTTATTTTTTCTAAGCCACCTTGGGGACTTTGGTTGAAGGATTTATCTAACCCCATTGTGACTCTTGGTAGCCCTAATTTAGACTTAGGCCCACTTAGGCACCCTAGGCCCATTTAGACACACCTGGCTCATTCGGCACCACCCTAGGCACCCTAGGCTCATTTAAGCACACTTGGCCCATTAGACACACCTAGCCCATTATGCACCATCCTAGGCCCACTTAGGCACCCTAAGCCCATTTAGACACACCTGGCCCATTAGACACCACCCTAGGCCTACTTAGGCACCCTAAACCCATTTAGGCACACTTGGCCCATTAGACACACCTGGCCCATTATGCACCACCCTAGGCCCACTTAGGCACCCTAGGCCCATTTAGACACACTTGGCCCATTAGGCACCACCCTAGGCCCACTTAGGCACCCTAAGCCCATTTAAAACACCTGGCCCATTAGGCACCACCCTAGGCCCACTTAGGCACCCTAAGTTCATTTAAGTACACCTTGGGTCCATTTAGACATACCTGACCCATTAGGTACCACCCTAGGCCCACTTATGCACCCTAGGCCCATTTAAGCACACTTGACCCATTAAACACACTTGGCCCATTATGCACTACCCTAGGCCCACTTAGGCACCCTAGGCCCATTTAGACACACTTGGCCCATTAGGCACCACCTGAGGCCCACTTAGACACCCTAGGCTCATTTAGAGACACTTGGCCCATTAGACACCACCTTAAGCCTACTTAGGCACCCTAGGCCTATTTAGGCACACTTGGTCCATTAGGCACCACCTTAGACCCACTTAGGTACCCTAGGTCTATTTAGGCACACTTGGCCTATTAGGCTCTACCTTAGGCCCATTTAGGCACACTTAGCCCATTAGGCACCCTAGGCCTATTCAGATCATTTTTTACATGGATGCATGGTTTGCATAGCTTACATGGTTGCATGGCTTATATGGCTTGCATGTGCTTGATTTTACTTTTTGTTTTTTATCTATCTCAATTTATTATTTTTATTCATTTATTTACTTATTTTTAGAAAATTGCATGAGCTTAATAATCATATTCATTTCATTTTTATTTATCTATTTATTAATTTATTTTGATAGAGAGTTGCTTGAGTTGATAATTCATTTTAAGTTATGCATGTGATCTAAATTTTTTAATTTCTTTTAAAATTACATATTTTGGATTTTTAATTCTTAGTTGCATGTTTCTTTTTTATTTATTATTCTAACCCTTAGTTTTCTTTTATTTGTATTTTTATTTTCCTTTTTCTTTTTTTATTATTTGTTTTGCATGGTTCCCACGTGCTCCATAAAAGAAAAGGAAATACACCATTAGAAAGGAATAATGGAGGCAACCGGTAATTGGAAAGATAGTAAGAGAGAAAAGGAAAGACACCTATAGACATAAAATAAAAATAAAAAAAAATTAGTGGATAAGTTTAAAAAATTAGTGGATAAATTACCACTAATTTAGTCTTCAAAATGAATAAATTTAAAAAAAAAAAAAAAAAAACCCTCTTATGGATAAGTTTCCCTAATCTCCGACTATAAAAGGGGTAATAATAATAATAAGAAAATTATTATTAGTATTATTATTATTATTATTATCTTGTTGGTAAAACCTCCCAGAGAGGAAAATTTGCTAAAATCAGGGAACTAAATCCCTTGAATTAAGCAACTAAAATTCGGGAATTTAAAATTCAAATTCCCTATCTTCACCTATAAATAGAGATGTCTTTTATTTAGAAATGATGAAGGAAATTGAGAAATCAAAAAAATCCAAAAAAAAAAATGGAAAATCCTAAGGAGAAAATCCAAAGGTAACTTCGTACGAGAAAAAAGGCTTCACAACAAAAGAAAGAGTCTCATCAAATCTCCCTGCAAGTTCGATAAATGGCAAAAGAACTGCTACACGTGTTATTCGTCATTCAATAAAGTCATTCGGGAATAAGCCACTTGTGGCCCTCGATTGATATTCGAAATCAAGAAAACATCATCGTCGTTTTCCAAAGTGTGATCAAGTCAAAAGAATCAGAGGGAAAATATTTTTTTGAAAAGAATATTAATTTTTTTTAGATTGTACCCACTATATTTTCAATTTCAATAAACATCTTGTTCGCATGATTTTCCTATTTTGTTTTGCTAATTTTTGCATGACTAAAATTTACGAAATTTGTGCATACAAATTTATGGCACGCCCGATGGGACATCTTTGCCTCTCATCTCTTTTGTTGAAAAATTGATCTCTACTACGTCGATGGAACCTAAAAGAACTAAAGTTGTGCATGTCAAAAGGGCAATGACAAGATCATCATTGCACAATCAAAACATTAACCCGCTACGGCCCCCATGACTCTTAGCAAAGCAAAATCAACATCTTCACTCTCAACAAAACAAACAAGTGAGTCTACTTGTTTGCTAAAACAGGTAAGAACACGTGATGAGTACCATCCACTCATCACCTTGATCTCTCTAAGGGCAAAGAGCCATAGTCCTCGTAGCAGGGGAAAACTCCCTTCAACACTACAGGACTTTGGGGATAAATCTCATTTCTCTGTTACCAATGCCAACTCTAGAACCGACTCACACCCCGGATCACCAACTGGAATGTCAAATGAGAAAAACTACTCTAATCATTCCGACTCTTTTACTTCTCTTTTCTCGATGATTATGTCGGTAATGGCAACCAGCACTACATTTGTAGAGGAACAATTAGCAGAGATGGCTCATGCCATCGCCAAACTCACCAGGATGGTTAAGGAGAAGGATATGTAGATAGCCTCCCTCATAAACAAGGTTGAGGCACAAGTACAAAATACGGGTGATTCAAGTCAAGGACTCAACCACCTTCTGAATGTTGCATCTCCTCTCGATAATGCACCACATACGTATAGGACAATGGAAGTTGAGAAACAAACAGCGGAATCTATCTCATTGGCTTCATTATCTATCCAACAACTTTAGGACATGATAACTAACACCATTAGAGCGCAGTATGGTGGACCTTCACAGAGTACGCTCATTACTCTAAAACTTACACTAAGAAGATTGATAACCTATGTATGCCTGTGGGTTATCAACCTCCAAAATTTCAATCATTTGATGGGAAAGGAAATCCAAAACAACATGTTGCCCATTTCGTTGAAACTTGTAACAATACAGGTACAGATGGTGACTTATTAGTTAAACAATTCATCCGTTCTCTCCAAGGGAATGTTTTCGATTGGTACATGACCTTACACCTAAATGTATCGATAGTTGGTACCAAATGGAACGTGAATTCCTTAACCATTTCTATAGCACCCAACAAACTGTAAGTATGATGGAACTTACTAATACTAAACAATGGAAAGATGAGTCGATTGTAGACTATATCAACCGTTGATGTTCCTTAAGCCTTGACTGCAAAGATAGATTATTTGAGGTATTAGCTATGGAGATGTGTATACAAGGAATGCATTGGGGTCTCCTATACATTCTCCAAGGGATACGACCTCGTACCTTTGAAGAATTAGCTACCCGAGCACATGACATGGAGCTCAGCATAGCCAACTATGGTTCTAAGAAAGGCCTTACCATTTATCAACAAAGAGAGAAACATGATGGGAAAAGGAGTGACAAGACCTCAAAGAAACCCATACAGGAGTCAATGATGATAAATACGGCTCCTGTCAAAATCTCAACAAGGGATAAAAAAAAAATGAAGTAAAAGAGGCTAGACTAATCCAAGAAAATGAGAGGCGTCAATTCACCTTAAAGGAATTAGAAGAGAAGAAGTATCCTTTTCCTGACTCTGATGTGCCTAACATGCTGGAAAACTTGCTTCTGAAAAAGGTTATCAAGTTACCTGAGTGCCAGCATCCAGAAGAAATGGATCGTGTTAATGATCCAAACTACTATCATTACCATCGAATTGTCAGTCATCTTGTGGAGAAATGTTTCATTTTAAAATATCTCATAATGAGACTTGCGAAGCAAGGAAGAATTCATTTAGATCTAGATGAAGTAGTAGAGTCAAATCATGCTACAGTCACATTTGGGTCATTTGATCCTATTCCATTACATGTTCCGCTTAAGAAACTGGGGGCATGTCTCAGTACTATTCAATGTGAGTCACTGAAACCAAAGCAAACACAAGTGTCGTGTCAGGATAGCTTTCTTCGTCTTTGCTCTGATAATAAATCCATGTCATATGATGAAGAAGGTTGGACATTAGTGACACAAACAAAACCTCGCAAGAAGCAAGTGTCACATTCATACCCTAACCTTCCTAGGAGGGGACGACATGAGTGGAATACTTGTCAACATCTAAAAAAGAAAGAAAAAAATAATTCCTGAGAGAAAACAAGCGATTGTACAAATAAACAACCTTTTGATCTAGAAACTCATCACCCCTATCACCCTAGGGGAATACTTTCCCCTAGGGTTCTTTGATAAAAGGGTGACAATATCAACTCATATGGTCTCTTGCAATGAGATTTCAAAAGAAGAGAGGTTAAGTGAAGATGAGGAAAGCATTCTTGGTGTTGAGTCAAGAAAAACTAAGGAAGAAGAGGGGGCAGTAACAAGCTTACAACACTTACCCTCACTATTTAGTAGCCACAAAATGCTACAACTTCCTAATGAGATGCGAAATGCGTTGATTCAAGTACTTAAGAATCCAAAACTCTATGCCACCAAAATAAAGGGGGCAAAAGGACTTGAGGATGAAAGCCACAATTGTGCCAAATGTTGTGCAGCCATCACCTTTACCGATGAAGACCTTCAGTTAGGGTAAAAACCACATAATCAACCTCTATTTGTTACCAGGTACATACGGGAACAAAATATCACTCGCATCTTAATTGATGGAGGGTCTACAGTAAATGTCATGCCCAAAACAATAATGAAACGACTCAGGATTGCTACGAAAGAACTAACTCAGAGTCGCCTAATGATCCCGGGCTTTCATCAAGGAGGACAACGAGCTATTGGTATGATTTGCCTAGAGCTTGTTACGGGTGAATTGAGTTCAAACACATTGTTTCATGTAATTGATGCAAAAACATCTTACAACGTATTACTCAGGTGACCATGGCTTCATGAGAATGGGGTAATTCCTTCAACACTACACCAGTGTTTCAAATTCTATAAAGGAGAGGTAAAGAAAGTAGAGGTTGATGCTAAGCTATTTACAGAAGTTGGGTCTTATTTTGTTAATGCTAAATTTTACATGGAAAATGATGCTATAAAGGAAGTCCTTCTACGATCATTCCCTCAACTGGGAAAGCTAAATTTAAGGAAAAAGTTTAGCAGTGTAAGTCGACATTAGTAGAGGAAATTTCACAACCAATGATGACTTGAATTGAAGAAAAAGAGAAATCCTCAAAAAAAATTGACACTGGACTCAATGATTGTCACTACTTCCCTAGTTTTTAGATACATCCCAAGATCTCGACGAAGTGAGGGTCAACCACCTTTCATAGAAGACAAAAGTGAAGTACAACCTCGAATATTGGAAAATGGGGACCTTCAGGTCTTGAAAGAAGATGCAACCATTCTCCTTCCAAACTTACAACTTATCTCTAGGGCTGAGACACAAAAATCCATCAAATCCTCAAAAGATAAAAAAAAAAAAAGCAAGAATTCATTCATGGTAAAAAAAAAATAGATGAGGGGTTCAACCCTAAGGCTTATAAGTTATTAGCCAAGGCAGGGTATGACTTCACTTCGTCATCAAAATTAAGAGAACTTAACCCCGAGACTACAGGTGAAAAGATGCATGGCCTTAATGAAACTATCAAAATTTTAGCTGAAACTAAGAAGACTAAGGCAAGTACACAACATATCACTCTAGAAGACATGGAAGAGAGTAGTGGGTCAAATTCTCCTCCTCGAATTTCAGTATTTGATCGGATTGAAGCTCCAATTACACGAGCTTCAGTGTTCACTAGGTTGGGCGATTTTAACCAAGTAGAACAGAATTTAGCACATATTTCACAAAGGTCAATGCAACAAAGGATTGGGACTTTACCTCGAAAGTCATGGCAACGAAATCCCAATAAGAAACGGTGTATTGAACTAAAGGAGGATGCAAAGACAAGAAATTTAATCCCATCAAGGATGAAGTGCCATTCAACTTGGGAAATTTGTACTAATGGTTCGTTAAAAGTAAAACAATGTACCATTGTGATCACCAAGCTGTCGGACAAGGGATACCCTAAAGATGTTGAAGAAAGTTCGACGCACACTAGATACCATGTTACAGTGCAAGTTGACTCTAATTCTGAATTTTTCAGAAGATGAACCAGGGGAAGCTCCTCAAGTATTTGAGAACGGGGGGCAAGCCACTATAGATGAGTTAAAAGAGCTCAATTTAAGAACAAATGAAAACCCAAGGCCAATCTATGTAAGTATGCTTCTAAGTCCTTTTGAAGAGAAAAGTTATTTTGAGTTGTTACTTGATTATAAAGATGTCTTTGCATGGTCATACAAAGAAATGCCAGGTTTTGATCCAAAAGTTGCAGTACATCAACTCATGGTGAAGCATGGTGTCCGACTGATTAAGCAAGCCTAAAGACGATTTTGACTAGAACTTGTTTCGCAAATAGAAACCAAAATTGACAATTTGATTAAAGTTGGTTTCATTAGGGAGGTAAAGTACCCAACATGGATTGTAAACATCGTTCCAGTTAAGAAAAAGAATGGGCAGATCCATGTTTGTGTGGATTTCAAAGATTTAAACAATGTTTGCCCAAAAGATGACTTCCTATTACCAATCATCGAGCTTATGGTTGATGCAACTATTGGTCATGAAGATTTATCCTTCATGGATGGATCATCGGGGTATAATCAAATACAAATGGCACCAAGGGATGAAGACCTTACTGCATTTTGTACCCCCAAAGGGTATTTACTATTACAAAGTGATGTCTTTTGGACTAAAGAATGCAGGTGCAACATATCAACGTGCTATGCAGAAAATCTTTGATGATATGCTCCATAAGAATGTCGAGTGCTATGTTGATGACCTGGTTGTAAAGCCTATGAAGAAAGAAGACCACCTGCGAGATCTCTGTATGGTGTTTGACAGGTTAAGAAGGTACCAACTCAAAATGAACCCGCTTAAATGTGCTCTTGGTGTTACTTCTAGTAAGTTTTATAGGGTTTATTGTTCGACACCGTGGCATTGAAGTGGATCAATCTAAGATCGTAGTCATTTGAGGTATGCCAGAGCCGAGGAATCTTCAAGAACTTAGAAGTCTTCAAGGACGTCTTGCTTTCATTCGACCATTTATTTCAAACCTTGTAGGACGATGTCAACCCTTCAACCGACTTATGAAGAAAGATGTCTCATTTGTTTGGGACGAAGCTTGTCATAATGCCTTTGAGAGCATAAAAAAATATTTGGCTAATCCACCAATCTTACGTGTTCCTATGGCAGGGAAGCCATTGATACTCTACATCGCCGCACAAGAATGCTTTCTTGGAGCATTACTTGCACAAGAAAATGAGGAAAACAAAGAAATGGCATTGTATTACCTAAGTCAAACTCTAACAGGACCGGAACTAAATTACTCCCCAATAGAGAAAACTTGTCTTGCTTTAATCTTCTCGACAAAGAAGCTAAGACATTACATGCAGGCATACATAGTACACTTAATAGCACACGTTGATCCCATTAAGTATGTGCTATCAAAGCCGGTTCTTTCAGGACGATTAGCAAGATGGGGGTTTTTACTCACTGAGTATGAAATAATCTACATCCCTCAAAAGGCAATTAAAGAACAAGCACTTGCAGACTTCTTGGCAGATCATCCTATTCCTACAACATGGGAAATTTCAGATGACTTCCCTGATGAGAAGATCTTTTATGTTGACATTTTTCCTTCGTGGATGATGTTCTTCAATGGGTCAGCACGCTATGATGGACCAGGTGCGGGTGTTGTATTTGTCTCACCACAAAGACAGATACCACCGTATTCATTTTTTCTTAGTGAGAGATGCTCTAACAACATCACTAAATACCAAGCCTTAACTATCGGTCCACAAATGGCTATTGAAATGAAAATCACAAGCTTAGAGATATGTGGGGATTCTAAGTTGGTAATCAATCAACTGTTAGCCTTGTATGAGGTTAAAAGTGATGACTTAGTTCCTTACTTCCAATATGTTACCCAATTGATGGAAAAGTTTGAGCGAATATCTTTAGTTCATATCCCACAAAAAGAAAACCAAATGGCATATGCTTTAGTTAATCTAGCTGCAAGTTAGACACTGCTTAAGGATGAGACTGTACATGTCCCTCTTTGCCATAAATGGGTACTACCATCATTGCCAATATTACAACAAGAAGAAGTAAACACTACATCAGTATTCACTATTGACAGTAAAGATTGGTGACAACCATTAATTGACTACGTAGAGCATGGGAAGTTACCTGATTAACTAAGGCTTCAAACAGAAATACGACGTGAGCTCCACGCTTCATTTACTACAAAGAAACACTTTATCGATGTTCATTCGATAGAGTACTTCTTTGATGCCTAGGAGAAGAGGCAAATCAAGCAATTGAAGAAGCTCATTTTGGGATCTGTGGGGCTCACTAGTCAGGGCCAAAACTTCATTTTCAAATCAAAAGGATGGGATAATATTGGTCAACTATGGTTAAGTATTGTATGGAATATGCAAAGGAGTGTCAATCGTGCCAATTCCACTCAAATTTTATACACCAACCCCTTGAGCCACTCCATCCTACAATTGTGTCATGGCCATTTGATGCATGGGGACTTGATGTGGTTGGACCCATTACTCCTAAATCCTCTATTAGGCATGCTTACATATTAGCAGCAATAGATTATTTTTCTAAATGGGTGGAAGTTGTGCCACTTAAAGAAGTGAAAAAAGAAAATGTAGTGAACTTCATTCGAAGTAATATTATCTATTGGTATGGGGTGCCACGATACATAATCACTAACAATGGGAAACCCTTCTATAAAAAATTGATGAGTAATCTCTGTGAGAGGTTCGGTTTCAAACAACACAATTCATCAATGTACAATGCACTAGCCAATGGTCTCGCGGAAGCATTCAACAAGACCCTTTGCAACTTATTGAAGAAAATTGTTGATAAGTCAAAGAGGGATTGGCATAAACGAGTAGGAGAAACACTTTGGGCATATTGAACAACATATCGAACACCTACACAAGCAACCCCTTATTCCCTCGTCTATGGTGTAGAAGTTGTATTGCCCCTTGAGCGTCATATCCTTTCATTAAGGATTGCTATACATGAAGGACTAACTGATGAAGATAATGCCAAGTTATGTCTTCAAGAGTTAGAAGCACTAGATGAAAAGCAACTCGAAGCCCAGCAACGCTTAGAGTGTTATCAAGCACGCCTTTCAAGAGTTTTTAACAAAAAGGTTCGTCTTCGGTCTTTTCAAGTCGTTGATCTAGTTCTTGCCATTTGTAGTTCCATCATCACCACACATAAGACTGAGAGCAAATTTACATCAAAATGGGATGGACCTTGTGCGGTGCAAGAAGTTTACACCAATGGTGCTTATAAGATCATCCCTGAAGACGGATTAAGAATTGGCCCTATCAATGGCAAATTCTTAAAGCGCTATTATGCTTGAGTCACACTCTGCTCGTTGCCCGCATAAGCATAAACTGCGTACAATGCACCAAAAAAAAAAGCCCGTTAAGTTGAAAACTTGAAAATGTGACTTAGGCAAAAGTTAGGACATATGCTTGCAGGCTGTAACGTTGAATCTTTAAGACTTCTTGAAGTGTCTTTAAAGTCTTGACATCGACATCAGTAAGCACGAGGGTTTGGGCGATAATGGCGTGTTCTTTCCTCAAGCGAGAAACATCACTTTGTTTATTGTCTATAATCTCATCGATCTCCAAGATTGAGTTATGAAGGTGCTCCTTTTATATACCTAGTTGCTCCAATTCCTTCTAAGTGCTTCCTGTTTAGCATCGAGAATAGCTAAGTCAACCTTTAATGATTGACAACAGTTTGTTTGTACACCTTCAGAGTTTAGAGTATCCACAATCTGAGACGCAACAATAGTTAAATGTTCGCTTTGTACTTCCAGAGATATCTTCATAGAATGGGTGTGTTGCACTGCATCAAGGTGATCTACACTTTCCATGTACTTCTCAATCTAAGACTTCAATGGTGAAGGGTTCACTCCAATCTTCGTGATAGTATTGAAAAGCTCATCAAGTTTTCCTTTCAATAATGGGAAACACTCATTGGAAGTTTTGATAATCATCTCCTTAATGCCTTCTCCTATCATAAGTGCTGCTTGGCGTTGGGCATTAAGGATGATTTGTTCAACGTTGAATGTGTGAATGGAAGTAGAAGGAGCACCACAATCGGCCATGGAGATTTTTGTTTAGCAATTAAACCTGTAACTGCTAAAAATGTCAATTCATCATATGTTATATCTCCAATTGTGGTCTTTTGACCTTGAGATTCAATCGGAACATCACTTAAGATGTTAGTAATACCTTCATCACCCAAACGAGAATGAGGCAAAGGTAATGGGATGATAGAGTGATTATCTTGTTGCATAGTCAATGTAAAGGGCGTTGACTCCTTAGTAGCAACAACATTTTTGAACCGATCCTTAGGAGAGGACTCATCCCCTTCATCGAGAAATTGGTTGTCACCCGCCACCTAAGGCAAATATTTATTTTTGTTAGTATCAATGCTAAAAATTAAAAAATTAAAAAAAAATATTTCAAGACTCACCCCATCCATATGACAATGCATGTACGTGATGCATCTTGTAGTGGGGGCATTTGTAGACATAAAAAAATTAGTGGATTAAATTACCACTAATTTGGTCTTCAAAATGAATAAATTAAAAAAAAAATTCTCTTATGGATAAGTTTCCCTAATCTCCAACTATAAAAAGGATAATGATAATAATAAGAAAATTATTATTATTATTATTATTATTATTAGTATTATTATTATTATTATTATTATTATTATCATCTTGTTGGTAAAACCTCTCGAAGAGGAAAATTTGCTAAAATCAAGGAACTAAATCCCTTGTATTAAGCAACTAAAATTCGGGAATTTGAAATTCAAATTCCCTATCTTCACCTATAAATAGAAGTGTCTTCTATTTAAAAAGGAGGAAGGAAATTGAGAAATCAGAAAAATCCAAAAAAAAAAAAAAAAATCTTAAGGAGAAAATCCAAAGGTAACTTCGTATAGGAAAAAAATGCTTCACAACAAAAGAAAGAGCCTCATCAAATCTCCCTGCAAGTTCGGTAAACGGAAAAAGAACTGCTACACGTGTTCTTCGCCATTCAACAAGGTCATTCGAGAATAAGTCACTTGTGGCCCTTGATTAATCTTCGAAATCAAGAAAATGTCATCGTCATCTTCCAAAGTGTGATCAAGGCAAAAAAATCAAAGGGAAAATATTCTTTTGAAAAGAATATTATTTTTTTGAGATTGTACCCACTACATTTTTAATTTCAATAAATATCTTGTTCACATTATTTTCCTATTTTGTTTTGCTAATTTTTGCATAACTAAAATTTACGATGTGTACAACACCATTAAGAGGAAAGATGGAGACAATCGGGTAATTGGAGGGAGAGAAAGAGAGAAAAGGAAAGGCAAAGGAAAAAATGAAGAATTTGAGGGGATTGAGGGTGATTGGAAAAGGAGAAGGAAACCTTTTTCTGCTTTTTTTTTTTTCCATCACCGTAGCTATAGAGAAGTTGACTAAGTGATGGAGAAAAGATTAAGAAAAAAATAAAAGAAAACACACGATTGAAGGGGCGTTTCAGAAGGATTATTTTTTGGGAGTTAGGCTGTCATTTTCAAGGTGAGGAATCTGTCTGTGTTTGATAATATAAAAAAAAATGTATTTGGGGGCTGCTGTTGGGAAGGAATCAGTAGGATTTTTTAGAGTGGATTCAGGCTGCTGTTTTGGAAGCCACATACGCAACTGTTTATTGATATTCATCAGCGATTCACCCCGTGATTGAAGAGATGAGTACATACCTACCTTGTTGAATTTGAAGAAGCAGATCGACAGCCACACCGAAAATGGGAAGGAGATCTCTAGAGGTGGGAAAGCACTGAGCAGGGAAAGAAAATGGGAACCATTGAGAAGCAAGGAACGACGGCACCCTAGATAGATTTTTCTAGAATAGTCGCACCAAGTGAAGGAAGATGAAAGGTGATCTGGAGAAGCCGCACCAAGTGAAGGAAAGAAAAGGTGATTTGGAGAGGTCGCACCATTGAAGGAATGATTTGCAGCCACGCAATAGAGAGAGGGGTGCCTTAAAAGCGATCTTCACGCTGCAACAAAATAGATCTCCACGCTGTTGTATAAGGATCTCAACACCTCGTGCTTAAGAAGGGGTGGGACTGTTCAGTCGCATCTAAAAAAATGAAAGAGAATGGGTGATCTTGAGAGCGTGAGATTGCTTTATTCATTTCGGATCACAAAGAAGTTTGGCAACCGCATCGGAGAAAGAAACAGTCCGTGCACCAACAGATCCTCCATGGGGAGCATTTTCAGCATCAACTCCACGTCACAGCTGGTGGTCATTTGTTTGCTCTTCTTCTCACCAGCCACACACATCTGGGTTGCTTTGATATCGTCACAGCCGGCCAGCACCAAGCACAGCAGTCGGTGATCCTCTACTCGTTCTTCACCGCACCAGCCGCACACCACCTTGCCTTGGTAGCATCACAGCCGACTAGGTAAGTTGGTTTGTTTTATATGGGTTTTCAATAGAATTTAAAGTTTGGTTTATTTTTCAAGTGGGATTATTATATTGGGTGAGTGGTTTTACTTATATTATTAGCTCCAGCATGCATTTGTTTTAATATGGCAGCATGAATCTCACTCTTGTTTAATTTTTGATTTATTACATTAAATATTAGAATTGTGTTTAAAGTTAGTTTTGATTTATTATATTAAATTCAGAAAATACAATTTTATGTAGTTTTAACTTTGAGAAAAAAAATATAATTTGATCTTTATTTAATTTAGTTTAGTTTTGATTCATTTAATTATTAGTTGTTTATTTATTTATTTGCTACTAATTTAATGATTTTTTATTTATTTATTTATTAATAAGATTGATCCTATGGGTTAAAGATTCAATTTAAAAAAAAAAAATTGTTGTAGGTAGTTTGAATCGGTTTTAGGTTTAAGTAAAATTTTATTTGTTGAAATGATTGATTTTATGTGTTAAATATTAGATTTTAGACTTGTCTTAATTAGTGTTAAAAAAGTTTGTTAAGCTTAGATTTTATTTTAGTAATGTAAGTTTATTCAAAAAATAAATTCCATAAGTTCATATTTTGTTTTAGCTATATTTATTTATTCACGCGTTATCTATTTCATTTATTTATTAATAAGATTAATTTTATAGGTTAGAAATTTAGTTTTAAATTTTGTTTTGGATAGTTTTATAATTTAATTTTTGGTTTAAGTAAAATTTTATTTGGTTAAATAATTGATCTTACATGTTAAATATTTGATTTTTAAATTTGCCTTAATTAGTGTTTAATTCATTTTGAGCTTAGATTTCAATTTAATAATGTAAATTTATTTAGGAAGCTGATTCCATGAATTCATATTTTGTCTTAGCTTGCTTTCATTTCATTTGATTCATTTTAATTATTTTAGGTGTTTAGTTTACTCTGATTTAGCTTCACTGATCTATTCAATTTAGGTATTTTCTATAATATTAGCTCACTAATAAAATTAATTCTATGATTGAAAATTCATGTTTGCCCCGATTTAATTTGGTCCATTTTAATTAGTCTAAATACGTTTGTGTGTTTAATCGATCACGTGCTAATTCTTGATTGTTAATCTTAATTGACGTGTTCCTTGAAAATTAGTCATTAATTCTCGGTGAGATCATGTTAGTTTATTTGATCTAAGTTTTATTAGTTTATTGCTTTAGTAGTCTCTTGTCAAATTTATTTTTCAAAGGTCATCGAAAAATATTGAAGATTGGCCTCCATTCACACCATTTCAGTTTGCTTGGTTGCCAAAAATTTTACTTTATGATTTTGTTTCCATTTGTTTTGCTTGGTGTTCTATTTCTCATACGTTTTATTGTTTTCAATTTAATTTCTCTTATTTTAAAATATAACACTTTTCTCAAAAGATCCCCTTAAAAATCTATTTCAAAAACTCATTTAAAGCCCTTAGAATCAAAATCTCATTTTCTTAAATAATACGCAACCATCTTTTGATCGGTTCACATCTTTCTTGGTTTTCAATGAAAATTTTGGTTTTGAACAAAACACGAATCAAAGTTTGTGGTTGCAAATAAATGGGATGATTCTAAGCTAGATTTATGTATATCAATGGGGGAATTGGTGAAACCCCTACATAAGAAAATCCTTTTAAAACTTATTTTTATTACTACCTTGGCTATTTGTTGTAGTCATATTTATATCTATTTTTTAGAATTATATTTAAGACGTACGTAATAATTGATTAATTCGTATACTTTCATCATTTTTGCTATGCTAATTAGATAACAAGCATGCTGGGATTTCTATATTTTATTATTTATTATTTAACCTCTCATGTCTTGCGGAAGCACATTACAAGTTACTTATGCTATCCAAGTACGCCCCCTAATACCCATCTTCTAAATTCTGTGAATATGATTGTCACTGTGAATCGCACCTATGTTTGACAACAGTTGGGTGTCTTGATATATTGTTTCATTGTTCAATTATCTATGATTAAGTACATGTTGGGTGATATACTATTTGAACTAACTTTGATGTCTTATGATAGCGCTTAAGAAACAGTCTAAGTACGCACCCTAAATCTTTTTTATGATCATGATTGGTTTTCTTGTTAAGCATGCTATTTTTAAAATCACCTTACCTACTTAGGTATCTATAATTAACCAATTAATTGTCACATCTCCCTCAACTTAGTCAGTAGAGACCCTTATAGGACTTAGAGAGGTGCTACCTTTTAGAGGTACCTTCCCAATAGGTAATCTAATCCTCGGACCTAGACTCGAGTTTTTCAAATACATGCTTTTCTAAAACTATGGAATCATTTTTTTAGAATTTTATTTTTTATAAAATAAATGGCAACTCCAACTTTTTCAAAACTAAAGTTTTCACAAATAAAAGCGAGTCTCGTCGATCGAGTGTGGGCACACGTGAAAAATGCGGATCCACAATTCGATTCACAAATTTAGGCAATCTAGTAGATATAATAATGCACTATCTCTTAATTGGAAGAATCACTTGTGTTGACCATTGGGATGACTTTCTTATGGTAAGTGCACTAGTGTGTATACTCTCATGATGGGAAACTAATCATGGCAGCCATGACAAGTTATCCCTCAAATATATGAATTGATTGTAGACTACTTATTTACTACTTATAAGGAACCCCTGACTTATATCTTCTGTACAACTCCAAATACACCCAATTCATATACAATGTAAAAGATATGAGCATGTATGGAGTCCCTAAGGATAATATTCAAAATATTGCAAAGTTATAGTGACTTTTTCTCTTGTTTTTTTTAAAGGAGCATTGTTACATATTTAGGCTTAATATTTTAAAATCACAATCATTGAATGTGTAATAGTATAATTAGAGTCAACATCTATTGATCAGCCTACAAAGAATATAGACTGAGCGTGGTCTTTACTAGTTGGAAATGAAGCAAAGGGCAAGCCTTGTTTCCTAATTTCCACTCTGACCGATTCACACTATTGTTCAAAAAGGTGGAGAAACTAAACTGTGCGTATGAATAAAAGCATAGTGTGGAACGGCCCCTCACGCCAGTTCACATTCACACCTCCACCAATCAGTGACAAACCGTGCATGGCCCTTAGTCGAGACTATTACCCCCAAAAAGCCTTGGTAGGTCCGTTGCAATGTACCTACCATCATTATGAAGCCCACAAGTATCACATGAGACAAGTCACGCTCCTCTTACTGTTCATATTTCATAGCTTGCAAATATGGGAGAGGTTGTTTAGTTTGGATTTGATTAGCTGCATTTTTCTCATCAAAATTATACATATGTAGTAGAAAGGCTGAGATAACCCCCTTTTTAAAATATTTTATTGGATCGAGAATCTTCCTAACTGATCCTATTTAATGGATTTGAATGGTTGTTCAAAAGCCTAATTTTCAAGAAGTTTTTATATTCAAATAAAGATAATACTAACGTTATACAAGTTTTAACATTAATTTTAAAAAATTTAAAAAAAAAAAAAAAAAAGGAGAATGCATGTGGTGCATTGGATTAATATTTGAAGTCCTTAATGACCAACTATCAAATACCGGTTATTCAACGTATCAATAGGTTTATCATACTTTTAGCTTCATCAATGAGGTTAAGAAGTTTGAAGGCACTAAAGGAGAAAAAGAATAAACTTGTCAATAAAAATTTTAAGTAAAAATGTGTTATCGTACATTTATACAAAAAAAAATTATAAAATATGAAGTCAAGTTTATAAAAATTTCAAATAATTATTTTAAATAATTAATATTTTATATACTTTTTGATTAAAAGTACTACTTGTATTAGATAAAGACATTCGAATATATAATTCGAGTAACCAACAAAAAAAGTGACTATCTTGTTTCCTCGTTAAACTGAGGAGTCGTATTTATTAGGAAATAAGAGTTTGAGTTCATACTCATCACGAAGAGGAATATTTTTCTATTATTAAGCACATTTCCCAAGATGATTCACATGTCAAGATTAGCAAAACTATAAATATATGAAATGACTCGCGGAAAAATAATCATTGAAAAAATATCAAAACATTACCTTTAACTATCCAAGTACTATCTTTTAATGATATATGTATTATCTTTAACTATTTGAAGACACCCATATGATTAAAAAAAAAACTATAAAATAGAAATCATTCAATAAAATATTTTATATTCTTTTATATTTTTTTTCCATGTTTGAATAAAAGTTTCCACATTATTGATACAAAGCTCGAGTAAATACTAGTGTGGCAAGTTCAAATAGTCCTTAAAATGTTTTTAAAAAATAGTGTAATTCAAAAAAAAAACATAATGGTTTGAAAATGTATTAAAAAATGGAAAAATAATAAATATTTTATGATTTTGTTGATAATGGAAAGGGAGAAATTTAAGAAGATCTAAGTCATATTAATAAAAATAATATATATATCATATAATTCAAGGGTTCTTGTGCATTATCCGGTGGCATGAGATGAGAGTGATGTTTCCACAATTCTCGCAAACCCACGAAAGCAAAAGCATATGCTGTGCTGCTCACTCATCTTGCTTTACTCTCAATCCACGCTATTCAACAAATTACTTACCCAAAATTTTGAAGGAAGATAAAAGAAGAGAAAATAAAGAGAATAATAAATAATAAAAAATTAGATTTAAATTAATAAATTATTTTATATATATATTTTTTAAAAAGTTATATATTATTTAAAAGAAATTTATTTATTTTAATTTTTTATATAAATATTAAATAATTTAAATATATATATATATATATATATGTATATGAGAAAATTATTTCTCTTTATTTTGTTTACTCCTGTAAAATTGAAGGGAAAATACAAAAAAAAAATGTTAGAAAAAAATAGATAAAAATAATTTAAAATCAATTAATCATTTTTGCTTGTCACTTCATTTAATTAAGTTTTTTTATGTAAGGCCTTACTAATTTAAAAATATATAAATTTTTATTTAACTTTAATGATACTTTTTTATATATATTTTTTTATAATAAAATCATGATAAAATTATTTTTTAAAATATTTTTTCTTTTTAATATTCTTGTTAGTATTGGTGAAGTTCTGATTAAGATAGGATCTGATGGCTTGGATGATAGAAGACCATTAGTGGACCGTGATTTTTAAGCCAGAATTGAAGCCTTCCATGGCTGTGATCGAATTTAGGCGGTTCTATTTCCTGAACTAAACTTGATGTTTGATGATTTACTCATGGCTGGCTGTATCGAAACCGATAAGGATTAAACCAAACATAAATTTTTTAGTTAATTTTAAGAATAGTACAATTCCATTAAAAATGACTAAACGAGTTGTGTTAATATTTAATGATAACATGTTGACTTTGCATACAGAGGGTAGAATATATGTTGTCCACTGTGACATGTAATTGTATATAAAAGCAATTTCCTCAGATCTTGAGAATGTGAATGTCAAAGTAAAAAATATTTGGTTGGAGGAGGTGAAAGTGGAGGGCAAGAGAGGCAAAACATGAGGAAAAAGGGGGAAGGATAGCAAAGGTGCGTCACAGGTCACAACTACTTCCTCACAAAAAAGAATATTTCGCCTGCTCTCTCTGCACATCCACGGCCCCAGCTGGCTCATGGCTTTTCTCTGTTGAGATTTGTCACTTTGAATAATTGGATGCCACTGTGATGACAGACCCAGGTCCCTCTTCAATACCCGTACATATTGCTCTCATCTCTCAAGTTCACACAGGTGAGGAGAAGGACTGCTTTTGTCCTTGCGTCTTATACTCTCGAAAGGGTTAGATAAATCTGCTTGTGTCTGACATCTTTCCACTTCCTTTTTGGTCCCCTTCTCATTTCCCAATCCCCCCATTAATGCACTTCTGCACTAGATTCTTGTTTCTTTTCAATCTTTCGGATATTGGGCCTTGGTTTTCATCATGATAATGGGTTTTGGTTTTGCCGGGAAATTCACCTTTATTATTTTTTTATTTTTTTATTTTTTGTGAGGGGTTCTTTTCATGCATGGTGATGCTTGCTGGATTTTATCTCCTGGGTTTTGTTCAGAATTCTGTTTCTTTTTTATTGTATGTAATCCAATTTGGGAATCAGATGATGAGTCTTGGTTTTGACGATGATTGTGGGGTTCTGGTTTGGTGGAAAACTCACTTTTTCTCTGTGGGGTCTTTTCATGCACGGTGATTTTGACTTTATCTTCTGGGTTTTCTTCGGAATTCGGATTCCTCTGTTCATGACGATCCAATTTTGGATTCTTACAGTCATATTCGTATTGTTTTGGAATGACCTTCTTGTTGGGTTTCAGATCAAAGGGGCTCTTCTTCCCTAGGCACTTTTGAGGCTTTGAATGGGTTCTTGCCTCTTTCAATCGATTAACTGAAGGTGCGAAAATGGTAATATTTCATCTTTTAATTCGTTCTTGTTAGTTAAATTCTAATAATATATTTTCCTCTTTTGGTCATGTAGAACATCACTGAATCAAGATTATGCTTATTTTGGTGTCGCCTGCATCAGACTTGAGATCAGAAACCTCGAATTTTCCACATATTAGATTATTCAATTAGTGGGTACGTTCTGGTTTGCTATGGACTGATAGAATGGGTTTCTTGTGATTTATTGAGGAAAAAAGTGTGGATTGTGTGATGGCTGAAATGATTTAGTTACTGGGTTTTTTGGTACTGAATCTCAAATGGGCTTGTCAAGTTGTAAGCATTTGAGATTCTTTGGCTGCCATTTGAATTCCATGGCATGCAAATGCGTTGCTTTGTTTGTCATTGCTCTGGTTTTTAGAGCTGCTATGCTCCCCACATTCTCTGGCTTCGGTGAGGTTGCTCAGAACAGCTTTGGGGTGATCAACAAGGGTTCATTATCCTCAGATTCAGAGCTCCAAATGTGGAAAAACAAGTTCTTGGAGGTTCCTCAGATTGTATGGGGGTTAAACAATCAGAAGATTGCGTTTGCTAGGGCTTGTCTGACTGCAAGAATGATGAAGCGAACTCTTTTGATGCCTAGCCTAAGTGCTTCTCTGTTTTACAAAGAAATCGATCTCTTGCAGCCCATTTCCTTTGATAAGGTCTTCCAATTCGAACGGTTTAATTCACTTTGTAATGGGTTTGTCAGATTGGGTCGTTACTCCGATCTCTCAAATAGGACACAGGTGTTTGAGCTTCAGAAGGGGAGTGGAAGGAAATGGACAATTGAGAGAGATTTGGATCAATTGAGAGAGTTTAGCAAGGAACCATATGATGGATATGAGGTGATTCGAATACTTGGGAAGAACCCTTTTTTATGGCATGACCATTGGCCTGTCAAGGACTATGCAAAGGTCTTTGATTGCTTGGTTTTAGTTGAAGAAATATCAAAAGAGGCAGATAAGGTTGTCTCCAAGATTAGAGAGATGGGAAGGAAGGTCGGAAGCAAAGCTGTATTTTCACAGAATGCTAGTAATTCCGAGAGCCCTTCTTCGTTGCCAATGCCTTACATAGCCGTACACATGAGGATAGAAAAGGATTGGATGATTCACTGTAAGAAGTTAGAGCAAAGATTCAACATAAGTCAAATCTGTAGCAGCAAAGAGGAGATCATAGGAAGAGTTGGGAACATTGCGGGCCTGAAAACCCCAATGATTGTCTATCTTGCAGTGGCTGATAGTCTTCTTGAAGATAACTCAATATTGAATGGTTGGAAGGAAGGTTTGCTTCCCTTTGAAAAGAAGAAACTGGGTGTCATGGGAATTTACAACAAGTACCCATATCTCTTTCAATCAGCAATCGACTATGAAGTGTGCTTGAGGGCCAATGTCTTTGTTGGCAACAGCTTTTCTACATTTTCGAGCCTTATAGCTCTTGAGAGAACACTGAAAATGATCAAAATGGGTATTACAACATCATGTGGCAAGGATGTAACTTGGCCTTCTTACGCATATAACATATTAGGTGAATTGAATGGCCCTCAGAGATGGATGACCGACATGTCCGACTCAAGCCTTCATGCAATTAGCTATGGTACTAAGGACGTCTCTTGTTGAATGATCTCTTTTGTTTCTTCTTCTGGTCCCGGCATACCTTTAATCCAGTGGAAATTGGTTGGTAAGGTTCACAGTTAAGTTATTTTTGTATAAAAAATATAAGTAAAGAAAACCTCAAATTAGCTGTTTTAGATGAAGTCAGGTATAGTTAAACATTTACATAAATTCGGAGTTGTTTAAGTTGTTGCTGAATTTGTTCATTTATTTTTCCCATCCTCATTCAATTTGATGCCATATTTATTATTTTGGTGTAACCTTTCTGTAGAGAATGGTAAACTAAAGGGGGTTGTTTGTGGTATCATTTATTTTTTTTTGGTCTTTCTTAACAACCAAATGGAGCATATATGTATAGTTTTTGGGCTGTCTTTTGGCTTGTATAGTTTGGTGGAGACCTTGGACGTTTCATGGAAATTGTTATGATTGTTTAGAGGATCAAAAGCCATCAAGATCTCCTCAACTACCCTTGTGGGGGGGACTCCATTCTTAAGGTGCACCCCTCCTCCTCTTCATCATATTGATAATTCAATGAATGCCATCTTTTATATGTATCTCAAAATATTCTGCAAATTGGCGCCCCACAGGTTTAGATGGTGGGTTTAATGATGGAGTCATATGGTAATGTGTTTGTGATTGCATTTAAAAGGAGGCTGAGTTGGTTAAGGTGGCCCAGTGTGGAGTTGAGCATCATCCCAATTGTCTGTCTAGTGCCACTTTGGAGGGGGTGGTGGGACCTTAATGCTTAATGTCGGATGCTACCTATTCTCTTCTTTGGGCTTCGCTTTTCTCCTGTTATATTTTTCATTTATTCAAGGGCATAACCAAACAGATTAGGGAAAAATTGTAACTTACCAAATGGGGTATTACACCCAACTCAAAATCTGGGCCTTTTTAATTGTATAGTTTAATTTGTACGGTAAACCAAAGTATAAATTAATGATATTTATGTTTGCTGAGCGGCTGAAAAGTGTATTTTTGGTAGCATTATTATTAATTCATATAACTCAAACCTTAAAACTTGTAGAGCAATACTCCCATGTTTCTTTTTTGTTGTTCTAACATGTAGGTTATGTTTGGTCTCGGGAAAGTTTGAAGGAAAATGTGAGGGAAAGAAAATAAAGAGAGAACGGAAAAAGAAAGAAAAAATAAAGGAAAATAAAAAATAAATTTAAAATTATTAAATTATTTTTATATATTTGTAGACCCCTCTCGTTGGCCACCCGGAGAGCTGGACTGAGGGGGGCAGCTTGAGAAAAAAAAATATTGGAGCAGGGAGAAGGGAACCGGAAAATGAAAGAGTGAAAGAGGACCTGCCCTTCACCAATCTCTCCTCCGCCCCTCACCCTGAGACTGCGACACTCTTCCTCTCCTTCATCTGCCTCAACACCCACTTCAGTGTGCAGAATGGGTTGCCGGAGAATGATCACCGGGAACCTGGATCCAGAGGGGAAGAAGTTGGGTTGAAGCCAAGCAAATTCCGGCTGAAGGAGAGTATTACCTGGTAAGACTGATCAGGTTGATGGATTATTACTGATCATCATACATCTCTTTTTTTTTTTTTCATTTGCTTATTTTGCATTGTTTGTGAGTTTGTTTTGGTATGATAATTGTGATTCTCCCTACATCACTTCTCAACCTTCCAGATTTGTATATTAATGCTGAAGTTTGTCTTTTCGTTATTTTTCTTTTCTTACTCTTACAATGGTTTGTTGTGGCATGGTCTCATCTATTGTTCACATGGTTCTGTTTGGATATATGCGTGAATTTGGATTCATCTCTGTTGTGTGATGTTTTAAGATTAATCATTTATGTTATAAACCCATTTTTTTTTTTTGGATTCGTCACTCATTCCACCACCTACAGCCCCACTCATTACCTAACCCTTCAAACCCATTTCTCTCACTACCTCACCCACTCATTACACCACTAAAACCCACATTCCAGCTGTAGGTTGTTCCGGAAGAATCTCGTTCATTTGATTATTTAACATGTCGGCCATATTCTGGGACCTCATTTTTGACCTCATAATTCCCTCTATTGGTCGGAGAACATCCACAATGGTAGCTTCATATCAGTTCAGGGTTCATAGGCTTCCTCAGAAAGTTTAAGTTTCACAATTTTTTTTTTGAAACCGTGTCTGAAGTGCTTCAAGCTGGGAAACTTCATGGAGAAAACAAACTGATTTTCCTCGCCCAAGTTGAGTCCAGTAGAAGTTTCAATAGCAAATCCACAAAGCTTCAAGGGTTACTCTTGCTGACCAGACAACTTATGATGCAAAAGTTGTTGGATTTGACCAAGACAAAGATGTTGCTGTTTTACGTGTTGATGCACCAAATGAGAAGCTGAGACCCATACCTCCTGCTGACTCTGCAGGCTTGCTTGTTGGCCAGAAAGTCTATGCTATTGGGTCACAGTGACTCTTACACAAGAGAACAAGCCCCATTCCTGCCAGCAACCTCTCCACCCCGGTCCACGAGCGCATGGCCATGCATGGCCACCTTCCAGTACAACTCCACCAGGCCATGTGCCATCGTCCTCATTCATCTTTTAAAAATTCCATTTTCAAATAATTCTTCAAAATTCCAATTTTCAAATTTAATTTTTTAAAAATTTAATTCTCAAATAATTTTTTAAAGTTCTAATTTTCAAAACTTTGACCTTCAAATAATTTTTTAAAATTCCAATTTCCAAATTTAATTTTTAAAACTTCCATTTTCAAATAAATTTTTAAAATTCCAATTCTCAAATTTAATTTTCAAAACTTGCATTCTCAAATAATTTTTCTAAATTTTAATTTTCAAAACTTCCATTTTCAAATAATTTTTTAAAATTCCAATTTTCAAAACTCTCATTTTCAAATATTTTTTTAAAAGTTTCATTTTTTAGATTTAATTTTTAAGATTTTAATTTTCAAATAATTTTCAAAAATCTAGTTTTCTTTCAAATAATTTTAATTTCACTATAGTTTTTAAATATTTTTTAATTCTACAACTTTTCATCCTTTATTAGGGTTTTAAGTAAAAAAATCTTGTTTTTAATAAACTGACTACCTTTCCCTTTAGGTAAGCAATTTCACATATTTTCTTTAATTTTCAAATAATTTTTTGTTTCTCTTGATTTTAAATAAGTATGAATATGATTTTCATAATTCCAAAGCAATGGAATTTGTAGAATTAATTCATGCAAAATCAATTAGGCTTTGGTGGAGGCCCTACGTATGAGATTTCTCTTTTGATTGTCAACTGTTGTGCTTAATTAATAAATATTGTTTGATCTTTGTCTTGCTCTTTGATATGCATGTGATATATTTTGTATTCATTATTATGCACTAACTCTGTTTCATGATAATACTTTATTACCTACTGTCAAGGTACGCTCTCACTCTCACTTTATTTTTTTATTCGTTATCATGACTTGTTTTTTATCTATGATCATTTTGGTATTCATTGATCTCCTAGTTAAATGTCATGTTTGTTTCACCTTATTTAGTAAAGACTCATTTTTAAGGGTGTTACAGTATTTACGGTACCTTCCCAATAAGTAACCTGTCCCCAATCCGGTTTTGTTTTTCACAGACCATTTTTTTTAAATAAGGAGTCATACTTAGGATTTTCTTTCTTAAATCATATTTTTCACCAAATAAATAAAAAAAACGAGTTTTGTCATCGAGTGAGAATGCATTGAGCCAAATACGGGGTCCACAATATTATTTCAAGCTTTTTATGGATTTAATTCTTTTATTCATAAATTAAATCATTTAAAAATACTTAAATTTTTTAATAATTTTAACTATATTTAATTTTTTCCCATTTTTTCATATTAAAACCAAACAAATTATTTTCCTTAGTAATTTTTTCCATTCCTTATGGGAACCAAACATATCAGTAAAGATTATTAAATTTCAATTCTTTAAGCTTTTAATTTATCTTTAAAAAAATAAAAAAAATGACAATTACACAAAAATAATGCTATATTGTCTCATGATTTTATTATACTTGGTAGCCTGGAAGACATCAAAAAATATAAAATAAAATATAAAAAAATGAAAATATTAAAAAAAAAAAAATGTTCTTCTATTTCCCATATAATGATAAGGAAAGTTTGGGAAAAGCATATTTTCCAATTATATAAGGCTATGTTTGTTATGGGCAAATATGAGGGAAAATACAAGGGGGAAAAATAATAAGAAAAATATAGAAGGAAATAAAGAGTGAAAAAAATAAAAAATAAATTTAAAATCAATAAAATATTTTATATTCTATTTCAAACTCGTTTTATTTATTTTTTATCCTTTACGTAAAGATTAAATAATTTTAAAATATATAAATTTTTATATAATTTTAATTATATTGTATTTTTCACGTTAAAACCAAATATAAGAAAATTAAAAAATGAAGCAAAGGCTATGTTTGGTTCACATGGTACCAAAGAAAGAAAAAAATGTTAAAAGAAATGGTTTTCTCATGTCTGATTTTGTTATGGAAAATATCAATGAAACTCAAATATAATTAAAATTTTATTTATTTTAAAATTATTTCATCTTTATATAATGGAAGAAAATAAGTACAATGGGTTTAAAAAAGTATATAAAATTAATTTATTAACTTTAAATTTATGTTTTATTTTTCTTCATTTTTTTCCTTATACTTTTCTTCTTTATTTTCTCTCCTTCGTATTTTCCCTTTAATTTTTCCTAAACCAAACATAATCAAAATAATAATAATAAAAAATTTTAAATCAATAAATTATTTTTATTTATTATTTTAAACTCATTTCAATTATTGACAAAAAGATTAAACAATTAAAAAAATATATAAATTTTTTTATTAATTTTAATTATAACATATTATTTTTTATATTTTTCATAATACAATCAAACATAAAAAAAAAATAAAAAATCAATTTTTAATATTTTTCAAGAAACCAAACCAAATATATAACCTTAATTTCTTTACCTCAATCTTTGGTATAAATTCGAGACAGGGCAATCGGTTTAGTAAAAGGTCTCGTAAACCATTCCCTCTTCTCTTAAACTTAACAAGAGAAAAAGTTTTAAAATTTTCTTATTATTTTTATTTTTTTTATATATCTTATATTCTTTTCCTTAGAATTTTATAAAAATCGAAAATGTTATAACTAAAGTAATAGTAAAAAAAAAAAAAAAAAAAAAAAGTGGTAGCAGTGGGAATTTTTTGCAATGAGTACATTGATTGCAACTCTGTATTATTATTGTTTGTTAAATTTGACGATGATGATAGGTATAATCTACTCCAAGTCCAATCATTCCTAAAAAAATCACAATGAAAATGTTTTGATTCAAAATTATTTTCCAATATTTGTGCCAAAATTTTGAATGAATAATGAAATTTAAGGACGAATATTTTAATTGAGAATGTAAATATATTTTTTTAAAAATGATGTAAATTATGGAAGTAGTTTGTATGGCGTTCCGGATGTTTCTATCCATATCTTGAACGTAAGGATAGGATAATCTTATCCTTGCCTTTTGCATCACATCTTTGGGAGGCCCAAGAAGCAAATCAAACTCACTCCAATCTTTATGTGGAGACGTATTATTATTATTTTGGAAATAGATTTTTAAAAATGTGTATACATAGAAAAAAAATAATTTAAAAACGACTTAGATGAAATGAAAGATGCTGGTAATAGTTGGCTATAGCAATCTGGTAGACAAATTCTTCATATGTATTTTTTTTTATGATAATTATATAAAAAATTATCTAATAAAACAAAATAAAAAATAAAAAATGCAATTAATGAAGTTTGGCAGAGAGGGTGATAGTAACGGTTTAGTCACTTGATAGAAGGAAGGGTTGTGTTAAAAAAAATAAAAATTAATATAATAATAAATAAATAAATAAATAAAAATTGGGGAGAGGTGATATATACCAAATAATAAATACACATAAGAATAAGCAAGTAAAAGAATTTTAATTTACCAAATGATTATTATTTTTCTTTTTAAACTTTATTAAATTCTTGAGGTTCCTTAATTTTGGTATAACCACCATCGTAGTGTTATGATATAACTTTCTCATTTTTAATTTTTTTTTAATTTCATGGTTTAATTTTTATCCACCTATGAGTAGAATTAGTCAATAATAAAAATGAATTCAATACTATTTTTCTTATAGGAAATAGACTTTAGGTTATGTTTGATTTCCGAAAATATCAAGGGAAAAAAAATTATTAATGAAAATGATTTTATCATATTTAGTTTCACTATAAAAAAATATATATAATTAAAATTAATTTAAAATTTATATATTTTAAAATTATTTAATAAAATAAATTTAAAGAAATATATACAAATATGGACTAGTTGACCCAATCCACCTAATGTTTGGGCGAACTTATTTAAACAAATATTTTTAATATTTAAATTAAATTTTCTCTACCTTATGCTCAAAGGTTGGGGACAAGCTCCCGACAATCCATGCCTAACTTGATTCAATATTTTTATAATATTTATTATCTTATATAATAATATTCATTTTTTTAGATTTTAATTAAAAAAATATTAAATTATAATAATATCATATAATTTTTCATTTAATATATATATATATATATATATATATATATATATATATATAAATTTACTTTTATATTTTTATTATTATCTTGAAATTTTATCACATTTACTATTTAAATTTTGGTAATATATTAAGAAAAATAGCTTTTTAAAAATAACCATAGATGGATTTTGAATCGTGTAGCCCAATTAACCCGACCAACTTGAATTACCCAAGTTTAACTCAACCAACTCAAATTCAACCCGAGTTTTAAAAAAATGAGATTAAGTTGAATTTGGATTGAGGTCGGGTTTAATTGAATTTGGATTAACTGTTTCTTAGTTCGAGTTGGGCTCAGGTTAGTTACCAACCAACTAACCCCTCAAGTTCCAGCCCTACCTCAAACAGGCTTTCACACAACAGCAGAGAACAACATTACTGCATAACAATACAAAAACAATGAAAGGAAATGAGCATATAATCTGTTTCATTAATTTTGTTGTAGGGGTCTAATTCCGTTTCTTTTGTGTCTTCAGCTACCTGTTTCTTTCTACAATAAAAACATATTCTTTTCCTATCCATCACCATATGCATGGAAGTTTAAGAGTCACTGATCGAAATTGATCCAGGAAGACTACAGAAGAAGAAAGAAGAAAGGAGGAGCGGTGTAAATGAAAAGAGAGTTAAGAGAGTGAGGAACTCTTTACCTCCCCTTGTGAAGCCTAATGCAACTTATTTTCCAGAAATTTTGGAACATGCGACAGACTCTTGCTACATCCGCCTCATTCATTGGATATAGTCTTCATAGTAGTTGTCACTTATTACTGACACAAACCTCTCCAGCCAAGGAAGCTGATGGAGGTCCTTCATGGCATCAACATACGAGTCTGTACAACGCGGTGGGGATTGGTATGGGTGATGGTCGCTCAGACTGAAACCCCCAGCAAGGAACCTCTGGATCAGTGCCAGCTGAGATCTCTCCTGATCTGAGTATGCGTCCATGCCCATGGTCATGGGAAGTGAATTGAAGGAGTCCCATTCCCATTGTTCAGATTCTTGGATCGAGTGGCTCATCAAGTCTTCAGAATTCTCTTCGTCCCAAAATGCACATTGACAGGTCTGTAGTCCGTCTCTATACTCCGCACCACAAGAATAGCAGAACTCATGCCCACACCTGCAGTTGTTACGCATGTAAGCAAGTGATCATGTCTAAATAAACCGAAATGTCAACCTTGAGCTCATTCAGTTTATCCAGTGCAAATGAAAAGCAAACAATGAAATGAATGCCGTTGGAGAATTGAAACCTGCAGAATTAAGGTTTAAATTCTAAGATAGAAATTTCAAAAAGGATAACCTGTCTGATAAATAATTTTGATAGTTTTTAAAGCTTTACATTCCCAAACACCAACCACTATCCTTTACATAATCACATGCAGATACATGCAACACAACTGGATGCACAAGGAGGCAAATCACTCAAGGAAGATATGTGCAACAGCTCATAATTAGAATGGTCTGCTGTTTTAAATGAACTAGCATTTGGCTTGCGTTTTTTGGTTTAATTACAATGGCAACGCCAAATGCAATTTGACCCATGTTTCGAAAAAAAGATTATCTCAGTAAACATATGATAAATAATCAAATCCTTTTTACCAGTTCACATGTGGTTCTCACCATTCACCAGATAAAGCGTCGAAATAGAAATATAACTAGACACCTGGTAAACTAACATGCCAGAAAATGAGGGGCTTTGAACCTTTCCACGTGTACCAACATTCAGTATCTTAATATCACTTAAAAGGATGAATTGCATTTGGTGTATTGCATTTGAACCAAAAAAGCCCCCCACCACAAAAGCAAGGAACACAGGTCTGAACCAACCCCACAATAAATAAGTCGATGATCCACCGTTTCCCTATTATTGTTATGCATACAAGTTAGGTGGACTTTTCCTCTATTCATCAGAGCAATCCATAGACAAATGTTTGACCCAGACACTAAAAAAAAGGCTAGTCCGAGGAAAGAACAACTTATAGGGACTTGTTACACCAAACCTCCTTCCATGGAAAGTCCCCTTCCCCATCAAAACCTCACAAAACATTTAATAGGGAACAGGCCGTCTTTGGCCTGGCACCACTTAATAAGCCCTTTTCACAACCTTTCCCTGTAGTTTTCTCCCACCTCCACTGCAGCCCAGCCCCTCCTTCCACCCAATACTGTCCACCACCTTTCTCCATAATTTATCACTTCCACAGAAAACCTCTAGAACCACATACCCAACAATGCCTAATTAAATCACCCTAAATGTCAAAGGCCTAATCCACTCTCCTGTGATATGCATGCCTTACTAAATCCAACCAAATGGAACTTCCCCTCATAACCTGTGCCCTCCCATGAAAAACTTCTTTGAAGTGTACCCAACCTCCATTGCCAAACCCAGGACCCATTTGGTAGACAGACTGATAGTTGCCTTCTGTTATCAAAAATAGAGAAAAGAAGTAACAAGAAAACATGTCGGATAAACATTTTTAAAATGTTTCTTGAAAATGCGTCTTCTTAAGAGAACTTAAATGTCATTTGCATGTTTAACAATTTGAAAGCATTTTGATGATGATCCAGATTCAAATAAGGACATGTTCATTGCTTTTAGTTTGAAACAAAAATGTTTATAAAAAAGAATTTGCATTTCAACACCAAAAATGTTTATAACTCATTGGAGCTTTCTGAAACCCTTGTTTGAATCATGTCATCTGGTTTCTCCTTGCTCTGAATGTAGATCTACTAGGTTACTAATGCATTCAATTTGCAACATAAAGACCAAGACACATTCATGCATACAAACCCATAGACAACAACTACAACACTTAATTTTAAATCATTTTAGTAAAACCCACAAAAATAATCCATCTTACCAGCAGGTCATGTGATAGCACCCTTGCGTGAGCTCAATCATCCTCCGGCATTGCTGGCAACGCCTCCACCTTTTATTTTGTGCAAGGCGATGTAAAGTAATGTCCCCAGCATCTCTTTCCTCCAAGGGGAGACTTTGATACTCTTCACAGCTCATTGAAGAATGCCAAGGAACTCCACAATCAACACAGATAAATCTCTGACAAACTGGGCACTCAACACAACTGTTATCTGACTGACTTGATGAACTTGCCCTAGCTGACAAACACTCTCGTGGATCAAGCAAGACTGAACAATTTGGAAAGGGGCAGTAGATTTTCTCCGAATTGAGAACATTTGCTTCTGCAAGGGCTCTCTCCAAAGATTCAAAGCAAGTGACTGGAAGAAAAGATCTGCACTCAGTAGTAGAGATGAAATATTTACATCTCAACTGAGGACATCTAATGGGGACCTGAGAGGACTGTACTTTTCCATCAACATAGGTTTTCATGCAGTGGGAACAGAATTTGTGTGAACATTTCATTGTGATCATCATTGGCGAAGGTTTGTCCTCACAACAGATAGAACAGTTTTCCAGTGATCCATCTCCCTTGGAAGGTGAAGAAACAATCCCAATTGCCACTTGGGCTAATTGTAATGGCCTCTCAAGATCATTACTGGGAATTAGATTCAGAACAAAAGCTTCCAGATTACTGGAAAATTCTAAGATCCTTTGCTTCAGTGCCATCAAAAGTGGATTCCCATCCTCCTCCGCATGTGAAATCTGTCAGGAATAACAACTAATAAATTAAACACAAAATTATATAGTGATTGTGTTAGCAGAGATATTGACCGACATAACAATACCACTGTTTTCACTTTCACTTTTTAGGTGGGTAATAAGTAGCAGTTGTGATCACCTTTTTTTTTTCTCTTTTTGGGAGCTAGAGATCATAATGCTGAAACTACCTTAACAAAATTTAAATAAATGTATGAAATATTGCCCACTAGAAAAATTGAACAAACCCAAAAGAAGTGTTTCTGCTAATAAGGAAAAATCAAAATAAAAGTAGAGCAAAAAATAAGTGGCAGAGTACAAAATGGAAGCACAGTGGTACTGAAATTGCAAAAATAAGCAAAAAAAATTTAGGTTATGTTTGGTTCCTAGAAAGTACCATGGAAAAAAATGTTAAGAAAATGATTTTCTTATGTTTCGTTGTTTTATGGAAAATACCAAAGAAAATCAAATGTAATTAAAACTAGTTAGAAACTTATACATTTTCAAATTATTTCTATGAGTTAAAATAAATGAAATGAGTTTGAGGTAGCAAAGTAATCTATTAACTTTAAATCTATTTTTTTCTTCTTCTAGTTTTTCTCTCTATTTTCTTTCCCTTGCATTTTCCCTCCAATTTTCCTGAAAACAAATGTTGCCTTAGTTTTGCAACTAAAATTCTTAAACAATGAAATTTTACAAATATAACAACTGTACTGGCTTCCAAAGGATATACTCTGATGCTGCAAAAAACATCAAAACATAACATTCAAGACATTGAGTAAAATTTCTATCAAGATGGACAGACTCAGCTGCTTCCTTTGCTATGTGATCTTCAACAATCTATATAACGATTATAAGAATAGAAAAATATAGGTTTTAAAAATAGCGACTGCTCACCTGGTCATATAAGATCTCGGAATCAGTAAATGCAAAAACACGGCGAATGTTATTCTGCATGGCCTCTATCAGACCATCCATCAAAGCCAAATAGTCAGCCACGGATTCATCAACATAAAAGTCAAGCTTTTTCTGCACTTGTATTGTAGGAGCGCTGGCTGATCTTTCCATGACCACCCCTATTCCAGAAAGCCCAGAACCAGAATCACCAGCCTCAGCTATTGACATGCCCTTGAAGAACATCTTCACTGAAAATTCATCGAGTTCCTCCTTCAAATCCTTTGCTCCTTCCTTCACTGATTCTTCAGTATCCTTCCATTCTTCTTCATCTTCGCAGCAGCTCCGGAAATCCTCCTCATCCTCTTCTAATTTCACCTCCCTAACAAAATTCCTTGCAGACACATCACCGAAAAATATCTGATCCTCCATTTTCAACCCCAATTTCTCCAAGAACCCACAAACTTATGCTACTCTAATATCCCAAGGGATGATCGATGTCAAATTCTAAACAAAACTTAGACGAAGGGATCCAAAACTCTGAATTTCACCAGAATCTTTTCCCAAAATCACAAAGATTGATATGAAAAAAAAAGTGATCTTCCAGCCCATTCTTCTAAACGAAAATCAACGCAAAACGCACTGACAATTTGATCCAAGCCTCCAAAATTAACCCTACAGCTAACCCAAAATCACAAGAAAATACCAATACCCAAACAGTGATCTTTCAGCCCCTATCTCCAAATCAAAATCTAAGAAGAACCCACCGACAAATCAATCCCAGAAATGCCAAATTTCAGCATTTACACATCCCAAAAATGAAAAATAAAAAAAAACAAAAACACCCCAAAAGCTACAGATCTTTCCCACCAAAAGCCCCCTTCCAAATGCATTCAATTCTCTCTTTTTCTGTTCCCAATTTGTACAAATCTTCAAACCAGAAATGTCAATAAAAGCAAAAACAGAGAAAGGGTTATGAATTGCAAGTGAGGAACGGAAGCTTCCGTACCAATACCATGGTGGATGAGGCTTATCCGGTGGAATTTATTAGGATTGTGTATGGGCTGAGAGACAGTGTTTTGGGTATGGAAACCCTAAAATCTGACAACAGCGTCTACAAGTAATATGCTTTTCTTCGTTTGGATGTGAGTGAAGAGAGAGAGAATATGTGAGAGTCACTGTTGGGTGTGTATGGCGTAAGAGAAAAGGCAGGTCATCGGTGTCAAGGTGTGCTGGCATTCTTCACCACATCACATACTTGTAAGGTCATTTTTCTAGGAAATTTTTTCCATCCCATTTTTTCTAGGTAAATTCATCATAAGTGCTGGTTCCACTTCTCATCTTACCAACTCTTGCCAAAATTTTCTTCCTTCTTTCGCTCTTTTTAATTGATGTGATGGCTAATGTCGAGTTAATAAGATATTTTGACGGTTATTTTGGATGTTATGGAAATTTTAGTTACTAATTTTTTTGAAAAGATTTAAAAATGACAGGTGTCAAAGTAGCTCTTCAAAATATTTGTAAAAATTCCAAGCATTGAGATGTATTTGATAATTGTATTTAAAATAACTTTTGAAAAATAATTTTTATTTTTAATTAACTTAATTACTTTTTAAAATAATTCTAAAAAACAATTGAAAACACGTAAAAAAAAATGTTCTCTAAAAATATAATATTTTTATTTTTGAAAATTAAAAACAGAAAATAGAAAAAAGTTTTCTAATTATCCAACATGTTTTTATGTTTTTTTTAAAAAAGGGAAATTATTCTAAAAAAATAGTTGTTAAACAAGTTTTAAGTTATTTTATTTTATTTTATTTTGTGAAATGATATTTATTTACTCAACTGATCACATCATAAAATTGAAAATTGAGAGTAATTGTTTAAAATTTTTTATTGAAATAATTAATAACTTTCAAGTATAAATTTATGTGAATTAAAATAACTTCATAAGTAATAACTGAGTATTGGGGTATTCTAATTTTTTTGCTCCCATATTCACTAATACTACCTACGGAAAGAATAAAAGAAGATTTTTTTTTTAAATAATAATTAAATTTAATTAAACATGGTACATTTTAAAATTATTTAATTTTTATTGAAAAAAGTTTAAATAATTTAAATAAATTTAAAATAAGATATAAAAATAATTTATTAACTTTAAATATATATTTTTTTTCTTCATGTTTTTATTTTTTTATTTATTTACTTTTTCTCTTGATTTTCTTACTATCCTATTTTCCATCAACTTTTCAAGGATTGAACGTATTTAGTATTTTTAAAGAAGAAGTATCAAATAAAAGAAATGAAGTAGAAATAATTATTTAAAAATAATGAAATAATCTCCCTATTTATGAATGCTTACCCCTTTCTATATTTTTGTTTGAAAACTTATTTTTAACATAAATATCTTTAACTATTTCTATATATATATATATATATATATATATATATATATATATATATATATATATATATATATTAAAAGAAATTGTTTTTATATATAGAAATTAGGTATTTATGGGAACTTTTAAAAACTTGAGAATCACTTAAAATAGCATTTTTATTATGACTTGGTAAGTTATTCTTTCAAAAAATATTTTCTTTTAGCATATAACATATTCTCAAAAATTATATTAATATTTTTTTTAAATACAAATAATTATTCTTAAAAATGTTTCTATTAAAAGCGATAAAAACGCTTTGACTAAAATAGTTCTAAAATTAAAAAAAAAAAATACTATTTTTAGAAAAATTATTCCATTGAGGTAAGGGTTATTTCCTTATGATTATATTAATTTTTAAGTCAAATGTAATGTTCATCTACATATTTTTCTCAAAAAATATATAAATCAATAGAAATTAAATACTTGTTAGGATATACATGTTTTTTGCTTGATCAGTTGATCACTAATCCTTTTCTCGAAGGAATTGAATTAATCTACGGATCTCCCATCATCCAAGCTCCATGGCTAGTTTGTGCCTTGTATGGTAAGGCTTACCATTTGAATGAGAAAGGGTCTAGAAGTCACTTCCAGAAAAACTATGAATTTATCTAATGATTAAGACTATGTTTGGTTCCCGGAAAATTTGAGGGAAAATGCGAGGGAAAGAAAATACAAAGGAAAAGTAGAAGGAAAGAAAAAATGAAGAAAAATAAAAAAATAGATTAAAAGTTGATAAATTATTTTTTTTGTTACTTCAAACTCATTTTATTTATTTTAACTCATCAATATAAAGATTAAATAATTTAAAAATACATAAGTTTTTAATTAGTTTTAATTATATTTGATTTTCTTTGATAATTTTTTATAGGACAACCAAACATGAGAAAATTATTTTCCTTAGCATTTTTTTTCTTTCCTTTGTACTTTCCGGGAACCAAACATAGCCTAAATAATTTTTTTTTAGTTTTAATTTTTTAAAATTTATTATCCTTCTTAGGCAGATATCAAATCTGATAAAAAAAATAAAACTTTTGGATTACTTTTTTATATACCCAAAAAATTTGATTGATTGTTTCATTGACCATCTTATTTATTTATTTATTTTTGTGTTTCATCGAATATTTTTTTTTTTTTTGCCTCAAATTATAAATGAAACTTCAAATACAATAATCATTTTTTTTTACAGCATAAAAATCTTAATCGAAAATTTAAGATAGAATAGAATTTTTTTTTTTTTTTTGAATTTTTTTTCTTAGAGAGATGTCTTCCCATTTTTGTTAATAGTGAGTTTGTAAGTAGTTTTAAAACTCTCAAATCCTCTTGTATGGGATTAGGTCAACTCATTTGGACACCCAAATGCAATTCCAACAAAACGGTTCTTATCATATAGAAATTCTCAATTTTTTTTTTTACAAACAAAAGTTTTTATATTTTCAAGGGTAGTGGGAGATCGGGTTTGGAAGACTAAGACTCTTCCATACTCATATACCAACCAAACAAAGTTAAGTCAAGAGGGAAAACCATAAGAATAGACAAAAAGTGGTCCAAGATTAGAGATTTTCAAGTACTTCTTTCAATAACATTTGATATTAGAACTCTAGTTAAAATGCTTTATAGAAACTTAAAGTATTTTGAAAGATAAGATATACACTATCTAACTCCACTATTCCTTAGCTAAGAAGGAATAGAGTAAGGCTATGTTTGGTTCCCGAAAAGTACAAAGGAAAGAAAAAAAATGCTAAGGAAAATGATTTTCTCATGTTTGATTGTCCTATGAAAAATATCAAAGAAAATAAAATATAATTAAAACTAATTAAAAACTTATGTATTTTTAAATTATTTAATATTTATATTGATGAGTTAAAATAAATAAAATGAGTATGAAGTAACAAAAAAAATAATTTATCAATTTTTAATCTATTTTTTTATTTTCCTTCACTTTTTCTTTCCTTCTACTTTTCCTTTGTATTTTCTTTCCCTCGCATTTTCCCTCAAATTTTCCAGGAACCAAACATAGCCTAAGGGAAGGGGGAAAAAATTGGAAAATTCAATCACTCCCAAGAAGAGAGGCCCTAGGGTCTTGGGTGGATAATTGGGATTTTTGTGCAAAAGGAATAATTATGATTGGACCACAATAGTCTAAGATTTTTGTTGATAGGGTGATTTTCTTAATACTTGTTTCCTTAATTTTTCTCTAGGACTGTCCACATTTTATTCAAAAAGGCGTAGGGCCCAATGATGGACTTTTCTCTTGGTGGGTATGACTTAAAACTTACTACTAAAGTAATACTTAAATTTAATATAACATAATTTTTATATATATATAAAAAAAAATTTCATGATGATGGTATTTTTTTTTTATAGGAAACATTAATTACCATATAAATAGAATATAGGCAAGTAGAGTGTTAGAAAAAAAAAAGTGCTAGAAATATAAAACTTGAAATGATTATATGCAGTGAAAGGGTAGAGTAGTTTGGCTTGTGAAATATTATAATTAGAATAATGAAAGGGAAAAATTCAAGGGAAATTTGAAAGGAGAGTAAAAAGAAAAAGGTTTTAATACTGGTACTTCGTAAAATTTAATATTTATTTCTTAATAACTTATGTTAATTTTAAGTTAAATTATATTTAAGTTGTTAGTTTAAAACCTATTATTAAATTCTTATTTTAAGTAATAAGGTTATTTGATTAACTTAAAACTTATTATAAATTATTAAATTAACATGTTTATTCTCTTGAATTATTATTAGAATATAGAAGTTCGAATAATAGTGAAGGTTGTAAAATAGTAAAAGAGATCGAATTTAATAATAAATTAATTATTTTTACTTATTATTTAAAGTTATTTTTTATTTTAAATCATACTATTAAATTATTTTATCAAATATACTCAATTTATTTAATAACCTAAAATAAGTTATTAAATGACTTTAAGTTATTAAGTTGGTTTATCAAACACCCACTTAATAAGTTTTTTTTTTCTCATTTTTCAAATTTATTTTTCTTATTTCCCTTTCTATATGAAAAATAAAGAATTAAAAGATAAACATTGAAGATGCATGAAAAATAAAATAAATAAAAGGTTGAGATTCAGGGATTGTTTGATAAAACTTAATACTTATTACTTAATTATTTAAGTTGACTTTAAATTAAATTATACTTAAGTTATTAATTTAAAACTTATTACTTCATTTTTATTTTAAATATTAAGATCATTTGATAAAATTAACTTAAAACTTAATTTTAAATCATTAAATTCATATATTTACCCTTATAAATTATAATCAAGACAAAAAAAGTCAAGTAATAACGAAGGTAGTGAAGTATCAAAGAAATCATAGAGGCAATTAAGATAAATAAGGATAAAAATATAAAATAAAGATATGGACCTAAAAATAAGTAAATTATTTTTACTTATTATTTAAAATTATTTTTAACTTTAAGTCATATTAAATTATTTTATTAAACATACTTAATTTAGATAATAACTTAAATTAAGTTATTATCTTTTAAGTTATTAAGTTAGGTAGTGTTTGTTTTTTTACTTAATTCTAAATAGAACCTTAATGTTTAATAATGTTAAATATTAGGTTGTTTTTTTTATAGTATTTTATTTTTATTAAATATTAAACAATAAATAAAAATCAATATGTTATTTTTTTTGTTTAGAAAAAATTATATATTTTTATTTTTTCTATTTAGTAAAAAGTTTATAATAAGATATAAAAAAGTAGAAAAACAAACAACCTAAATTCTGAAAATAAATTATTTTCAGTAAAAAGTCAAAAAACAAATATCACCTTAGTTTATTAAACGCACACCAACATCCTTATCATTTATTTTGTGTTTTGTTACTATTCTCACGTCCCAAACAACTAAACAGCTAAGTTAAAAATAAATAAATAAACAAAAAGAAATTGCTAGAAGTTTGTAGCTTTCATTTATTTTATTCACTCTTAGTGTAAACCACTAAACCCTGTTATATAAGGTAGGCCCCACTAAAATTATAATCTTAATGACCACTATAGTCCACACATAATAATTTGAGAAAAAGAAAATCATGGTATTAAAACAAAATTCAAGATTCTTAACCAAAAAGCAAATTGTTTTAAGAAACCAAGGCGTTTGTCTGTTTGTTGGGTAAGAAAAAACATAAAAAATCTTTCCTCGACTTTTTCAACTCCATAGGGTTTTCAATTTTGCTTTAAAAATGAAAACAAAGTGGTGTTTATGAAACAAATACAAGGTTGAAAAAGTGAAGACAATCATGATTGCCCACTATTGGTGCCCCAATATTTAATTATAAAGACAGGTGTTGTAGGCACCGTGAACCAATCACGTTATATTCCAATTGTAGCTTTTATCTTATACTATGATTAATTATTGAATCCTACATTATTTAGCATTTAACAACTTATATTTAAGATTATCATATTCCTTGTGGGGTCCATTTATTTTTATCATATCCTTTTCCTCCTTTTTTTTCTATAAATAGGGTAAATTAAAAAATCATTCCTATATTCTTACCCTATCTCAATTTAGCCAACAAACTTTTTGAAAATGATATCAATATTAAAATATGTCCAAATTTGAGACAGGTTCTTTCCTTTCTACACAATTTGTTTTTAAATAATATCAATATTAGATTATGTAAATGGGGCGGGCCTTTTTAAATAATATCAATATTAGATTATGTAAATGGGATGGGCCAAGTATGCGAATTTCTTATATCCCTCTTGTCTAGTTCATTTAATTTTTTATAAAAAATTAATTTTATATATAATCGAAATAGGACTTATCCTGAGTTTTAAAAAGAAATCTTAAACGTAACCCAAACCCATTTAGGGGAGGGGTGGGGTGGAGTAGAGTGGGTTGGGTACCTAAAAAACCTATCCCATTGTTATTCCTAGAAATATATGTAGTTTATCTTATAAGAAATCCTAAGCGTTCTTATTTAATTTATCTAAAAATAATAAAAATTATTTTAAATCCTATGTATTTTTAGAGCTTAATTTTTTGTTTATATATAATAAAGAATTTATTTGATTTGAATTTATATGTTTGGTTTGGTGGTTTTGATTTGAATTTATTCGGTGGGTGGGTAGTGTTGTTGGAACATCTAATGCAAGCAACATGAAATATGGAGGATGATGATGTAAGCTTTTAGATTCCCCTTAGAAAATGATTGCTAGAAAGAAATTAATTAATGTGTTCACACATAACAAAAATATTAGTTTTCTCTCTTTCTTTTTTTTCATTGTTTTAGACCAATGTTAAATCGGTTGCTGATTTATTTGGGGTTCTATTCCTTTATTAAATCTAAAAAAAAAGAAAAATAGGGGTGTTTGCTAATTGTTTTCTAAAACAATTCTAAAAATAATATTTGAAAACCGTTTTTAAAAACTATCTTTGTATTTTTGTAAAATAAAAGTTTGTTTAAAAACTTAAAATATTTTATGAAAATGAGTTAAAACAATTGAAAGTAATTAAACATGTTTTATGAAAATATCTTATTTTATACTTTTAATAATAAAAAATAGAAAATAGTTTTTAATTTTCAAACATTTTTTCTATGTTTTTTGTTGGAAAGAACAAAAAACTATTCTAAAAAATATTTCTTATATAAGTCCTTTTTTGATAGTAATTTTAAGTGGAAATAATAACTAATGCTTTAGATTTTTTTTAATTTTTAATTTTCTAAAAACTATATTGTATTTGCCATAGTGTGTGGCATGTTACATAAAAAGATGAGGCCGGTGTCAAAGTTTGGTGGGAGTTGGGCAGAGAACATGGAGGTCAAATAATAAATAGAAAAGGAGATGTATAAGGACGGGAGTGCCCATGTGCACCTTCCTTTCGTGGTCCAAATCATATTGAATGATTGGAATTGGATTATTCAATAAGAAATTAGTGCTGCGAGAAGAGCGAAAGCAATGGAATTAAGAAAAAACAACAAAACAAGCAAAACAGGATAAGAGCAAAGTACTTAAGAGAAGAGGTCCACAAGGAAAGTGGCCCCTGTTTGTTTGCTGGGAAAGTCACAGGAAATTAAGGGATCAATTTTGTCTCAACTTCTCTTTCTACTCTTCATTTCTTTCCCTAAATCTTGGCTTGAGAATGAAAGAAGTTTCTTAGTCATTTCTTTTCTTTTGTCAGTGTTTAGAGGGGAGAATATGTTTTGATTAATTTGTAGTTCCAAGGTTTTTGATTTTTCCTTACTACCATCATGTGACAAGTTTAGTCTCTATTCATTTGTTAGGGATTATATATATATATATATATATATATATATATATATATATATATATATATATATATGTGTATGTATAACTTAAAAGAAGTGTTACAGTTTATTAATATTTTTTTTTTATTAAGTAACTTGACTCAAAATTAGGAATGGTCACGAAACGGGTTTAGGATGGGTTGTCCTCACCTCAACCCCGTCCAATTTATTCAAAATAATTTTCATTCCCATTTCATTAAAAAAATTAAACGGGACAGGGTGAGGCAGCTATACCAACCCCTCCCGTCCCATTTAATTTTTTTATTGATTTTTTTAAAATTTTAAAAAAATTTTAATTACATGAAAATAAATAAATTTTATAAATAATTGAAATATTATAATTTTTTATAACTTATTTTATTGATAAATATTTTTATTGTTATTATTATCTATATATTAAAAAAAAGAAGATAAAATTTAAATTAAATTAATTTATATATAATCTAGGTAAAACGTGGCGAGATGAGATAAGACAATATCCAAACCCGGCTTTTAAAAAAAATCCTAAACTTATTTATTAAAATTTTAAACCCGTTCCATTAGAGGCGAGGTAAGATGGGTACTTAACAAAACCCGTCCATTCCATCCCTACTAAAAATTCATTTCAAATTCATGAACATATTTTTCCTTTTTATGAATTCTCTTTTATTTTTTATTTTGTTTTATCCTTTTTTCAAAAATAAAATAAATGGTGACTAAAAAAAGAATCAGTTTTTGTCGGACTCACCATTGAGTAGAGATGTACCTAAAACAATGCGGGTGCACATAAATATTCGAGGTTTAGTATGATTTTCTATTTAATAAAATAAATTATTAAAAAATCTTAAAAAAATTGACATAATTTGGTTGTCGGTTTGGGCCTTAGTGAGCCCAATATAACTAGTTTTGGCTAACATAAAGAAAGCTTCTTCCTCGTCAATTTCCCTTTTGGTTTCACTTTCACTATATATGCCTTCCTATAATAAATCATCTTCTTCACAATTTTGCAACTTGTTTTGTTTACTTTTTGTATATATTGGATTTATCATTGTTTAAATCATATTCATCAATCTGAATTGTAGATTAATTTAACATAATTCAAAATCTATTGAAACCCTCTTTTGCTTGTTAAGAGAACAATGAAAATTTTGGAACTCCGTGTTCAAGAAAAAAGTTATGAGATGAAAATGAGTTTGTAGAAATTATATAAAGTAGATAGAGATATAAGGAAAAACAAGAGATACCTGATGGAGCGAGATGACTTGTGGTTTACGGTACGAATACCAGGAGTGGAGAATATTGAATGTTTTGGGAATCCAATAATTATATCCGGTTTTATTCTTTATAAGTTTTACAATGGAAATATTCTTTATCATCTATAGATGTGGGTATGATTGACTGAACTTCGTTAAAATCTCAAATACTTTTGTATTAATTGTTTTATCTTTATGTTCTTAATATAACATTATTGATATCAAAGCTTTTGTTGGCACAACACTCCAAACCAAAAAAATGCTTGAAAGAGTTAAGGGAGTTGTTGGTATAATTATCAAGTGCACGAGTGATGAGAGCTCTCACTTAACTGGTTGAGATGCCCCCAACAATTACTTAATGGCTGAAAAATGTACTCATTACCATCATAACAAGAACTAAAATTTCAAGGACATATCCATCAAACCGATCAAGGAAGAGAGAGCAGCACACTAGCCAGCTAGCATACAGGGAAAAGACTTTTGATGTCGAGTGCTCTTGCTGGAGAGCTTCATGCCAAATAGTGGGCAAAGCTTAGAAATATAAGAAGGAAATTGATAAGTAAAGTTATAGATAGGATAAGAACATAACAACTCATAAGTACACACATTTGTAAATTGTAATGACATAATCTGAAAGATGAAGATCAAGCCCATTTTGCCATGAGAGACATGCCACCAGCACCCAGAAGAACTGCAGCATAAGCCTTAATGTGGAGCTTCATGCTACCTTGCAACTTCGGGCCCATGAATTCAGCTGAGAGAAGATCCACCAAAGCCATGTTGATCAAAAGCCCAGCCGAGTAGGCGTTCAGTAGTCCTACACTGATCAATGAGATAGGGCTGTTCTCTTTATATGTTTTGGATAAAGCTATCCCAAGCGCAATCCCAAATGGGGTTGTCACAGAGAAGAAGAACACCATCAAAGCCTTCTTCAAAAACTTGTACTCAGCCTAGATGCATGCATGCAACATTTTTCTCATTAATTCTTAATCGTACATATATAATATAAGGGCCGGACACTACAAGGAAAAAGGTATATGGTGACATTTATAACGAGTCACCATAAACATAGGGTGTCACTACAACATAGCGTCACCTTCTCCATTGACACCATAGAGGGTACCAATTAGTGACGTATTTGGAAGTGACACCAAAGTAGATAAATGGTGACCCATTCGGAAGTGACACCATATATTTCTAGTGATGATAGGGTGTCACATTAAATACATCATCTTTGAGTTATGATGTCACATTAAATGCATCACCTTTAAGTTATGGTATCACATCATTGTAAATTATTGTGGAAGATATGATTGGTTTTAGTTGTTGATTTTTGTAATGCTTATGAATTAATAAGATTAACCTATTTATATTTTGTCCATAAATATAACAATCATATTATATTTAACTCATTTTTCTGTAATGTTTCTGGAATAACTCATAATACATTGATCATCTAATAATATTTGTATATCAAATGTTCACAAAAGGATAGTACGTCCAACATATCAAACCCATCAAAACTAAAAAAGAAGAGTGAATACATACCAAAACATGATTTAGAAATGTTAAAGATCCCAAGATTCATGTATACCTCCATTTCTTAAGCATAAAACCGGCTAACCATAAAATGACATAAAAGTCCCATCTAAAAATCTAAATTTCTCAGTTGCAATTAAAGTAACGTTTATGTCCTACAACGTATAACATAAGAGTTGCATTTAAAAACCCAAAATCTTGTTGCCTTCTTCTTTCTTTTTATTCTCCATTTCACTATCCCAAGAGTGTATACCTGCATTTCAAAATTTAATGAGTTTTAGAGATTTTTATTGAAGAAAATAAACATGGATCGATGTTATCATAAATGAACAAATCTAAGAACTATTTTTTTTTTTTTCAAATAGAAACATTATTCAAAGAATAAGCATTACTATACAATACCTATGGAAAAATTCATGTAGTAGCTAAGGGACTCACCATGCATGGTGATCATGATGCATTAACATGATTCATGATTAGTTGTAGCACAAAAGTAGCCCATTCTCCTCTAATTTCATCGAAGGGCGTTTCTTCTGATGAATAAATGGAAATATAATTCTACTTGAGAATATGTTTTTTTTATCACAAAACTGAAATCAAATAAGAAAATAACATTAAAATGCATAACATTTGGAAGCCTAAAACTATGTACAATTCATTAAATAAGTAATACCTTTGAAGCAATAATTGTAGGATAAAAAATTATCTCTTTAATGAATCTCATAACAAAGTAGCCACATTCGAACCCTCCTTCTTGTCTTGGACACTAATCGATCAATTATAAAATAACATTAGTACTCACATATATAAATGGTGCAAATGCATAAGATAATGTGTAAAGAAAAATTTTTGGATGTCACTTGCACTAGTTGCTAAGATGACTCCCTCTTAGATGTTTTCTTTGCAGATATTCGAAGAGTCCTATGTAAATAAGTTCAATGGGTACATTTTAAAAATAGGTACATATTATATGTTTTAATATATATAAATAATAAAAAAATGTGTTTGAGGTGAATGTATTTTTTTTATTTAAAAATAATACTATGAAAAATAATAGGAAGAACTTACATGTTTACGATATCCTTTAAGTCCTCACATGGTTTGTGATGCATAGGGTCAAGATAGTGGACTATCATTTTCCTTGGCTCAAGCACTACCTAAATATAAACCCTTTAAGTCCTCATATCTATTTTTATTAACAAAATATAAAAACTTTCCAAAACTCAACTACTTAAATATAAAAACAAAATCAAATAAAATATCTAGATAATTGGATTTTAGAAACTAAATAAACTATAAATAAACTAAATATAAAAACTAAATAAAATATCTATGCCCATGAATTAATTGAAGGGGATAGAAAGACACAGAGAGAACATGGCTATGGTTATGATTTCCATCTTATCATCTCCGGTCAATACCACACATGCCCATTTTAAGGTTGGACACTACTTTTGTTGATGGACTTGGAAAGGGAACTTCAAATTGAAAACATAAATAAACCCTTATGTAAAAAAAAAAAAACATTAAAATATAATTGAGCATTAAAATATTTACTCTCTTTCATCACTTTCATTTGAATATTCATAATCTCTTATTGAGATAGATACTTACAATTTAACAAAATAGAAATTCCTAATAATAAAAAATATAAAAATTTCTATTTCTATTAACAAAATATAAAAACTTTCCAAAACTCAACTACTAAAATATAAAAATAAAATCAAATAAAATATCTAGCTAATTGGATTTTAGAAACTAAATAAACTATAAATAAACTAAATATAAAAACTAAATAAAATATCTATGCCCATGAATTAATTGAAGAGGATAGAAAGACATAGAGAGATCGAACATGGCTATGGTTATGATTTCCATCTTATCATCTCCCGTCAATACCACACATGCCTTCCCGAATTGGTCCTTTTGGGGTTGGATACTCTCAACGAAATTCTATATCTCATTCCCACTTAGATACAAACAGAAAAATTATTTTTTTTTTCCTCTCTCGTTTTTTAGAAAGGATGAAGATTATGTGATAGTATATCTCAAAAAAATTATGTACCTGTCATTCTCACACAAATAGATATTAAAAATCATTCATTTTTTTTCCTGTTTTTCACTTTTTTTTAAGGATTTGATCATGTGTTTGGTTTAGATTAAAAAATCAATTAATCTACAGTTTTTTCTTCTATGCTAGAAGATTAAACCTAAATTTTTCTTCCCTACAACTCAAGAATACACAATTCACAAAAACCATAATACAAAGATGTTGAAGCAATTAATATAATGACATTAATAAAAGAAAAAAAAATGATAGATCCAAGAGATTTTGGGTTACCTGGGAGTCCACAAATTGAAGAATGTCGGTTGTGAGCGTGTTGACTATGGGTGAGAGAAAAGGTTGAAGAAGATCACGATTTTATATATAGGATTTATATATTGAGATTTTTTGGATTGTGGGTGAGATATGGAAACAATGGGATTTTTATATAGTATCCATCATTATTAATTCTAAAAATGGGTTATAATACTTAAAAAAAATTATTTTATATGATGTCACTTCCCAAAAAATGACACTATAAATATAAAATTAATATCATCTAACTACCTCAATTGAAGATTTTTTATATGATGTGTCACCTTTATTAATTATAAATCCTATGGTGTCATTATTTTAAAAGTGACACCATAAATAGTGACACCATAAACTATTTTTGTAGTAGTGGGAGTACTGTTTGTATAGACTATATATAGAGATTAGTAATTATCTGAAGGATGCAGCCACCAAGGCCCCTTCCTTCAAACATTTGATGGAAGCAAAGGGCTGCCACAAGGGGGTTTATCATGCAAGTGTTGTTTGAGGCTCCCATTGAGAGCCCTACCACTACTGAATGAACCACAATTCCCAGTTCAAGCACCTGCATGCCAACAATATAATCAAGTGCAGTTGTGTCATGCTTTTACATTTCAAAGGTTAATTAAAATGAAAATTAAACTAAGAGGTAGAATAAAAAATGATTTATAATATATTAGAAAAATACAAGTTAAAGATTAAGTGGGTGTCGGGTAAATGAACTTAATAATTTGAAGTGACATAATAACTTAATTTAAGTTATTAAGTAAATTAAATATGTTTAGTAAAATAATTTAATTATATGATTTAAAGTAAAAAACAATTTTAAGTAATAAGTAAAAGCAAATAACTTATTTTTAAGTTTATATCTTTAATTTACTTTTTTACTTTTATTTATTCTAATTACCTCTATGATCTTTTTGCTACTCCAAGACCTTTATTATTACTTGACTTCCTTTATCCTAATTATAATTTATAAGGGCAAACATGTCAATTTGATGATTTAAAATTAAGTTTTAAGTTAATTTTATCAAACAACCTTAATACTTAAAGTAAGAATTAAATGATAAATTATAAGTTAACAACCTAAGTATAATTTAACTTAAAATTAACTTAAGTCATTACGTAACAAGTATTAAATTTGACCAAATACCTATATAATAAAAAAAAAGGTGAAAGATACAAAAAAGAAAGATGTTAAAAATTTTAATAAGAACGAAATAGTTTTAGAAAATTTTAATTTTAATTTATTTTTAATTTCATTTTAGTTTTATTAATGATGATTGGTAGATTAGGAAATTATAATATACTTTAATCAAAGGAATTAGATTTTGAGTAGGCTAGGTTTGAAGACACTACAAATTTTTTTAGTTGTAGTGATCTGGGGCCATCCATTAGTTGTGCTTGGCTAAGGTGAGTGTGATGTGATTGAAAACATTAGGCGGATCGGATCAACATGATTAAATTGAATAACTATTTTTTCTTCGACTTTAAGCAAACACATCCCTTTCATTTTGGAAACTAAGGACCATATGTTAAGTTAATCATTATTGGATCATTACTTACACCCTCTACCAGCCATGTTTTGTCTGATAGTTCTCTCTCTCTCTCTCTTTCTCTCTCTCTCTCTCTCTCTCTTTTAAATAAATAAATAAATAACGTTAAAGTCAAATTAAGTCAAATGTGTCTCGTTATTAAAAATAAATAAATTTGATTTTTGGATCAAAATAACTCTTAGGATCATAATGACATCATGCCTAATATTTCCGGTTAGGAAAAAAAATTAGAAGAAAATAAAAGAAAAGGAAAAATTATTTGAAATTAATTGGTTTACTAATCCATGAATAGGTCAACTAATGAAAGCAAAGGCAGGGCTCAATTCCCATAGATGGAGGAAATCTCCCTCGTTTTCCAAAAGATAACACTAGAAAAGCTTAGGTTTAGGGTTTGTTCGGTAATTGTTTTTTAGAACAATTTTATATTCTTTAGAAAAAAATAAGGTGTTTTTAAATAATATCTTTTAGTTGTTTTCTATTATTTTCATTTATTTTCTAAGAATTGTTTTAAAAATAATTATACAAACATATAGAATGATTAAAAATTAAACACTAGACATAATTTGTTTAAATATATATAAAATATTAAAAATATGTTAAAAATATTTTAAATTTTCTAACAGACTTTTGTTTTACAAAATATTAAAGAAAATGTTTAAAAAAATTATTTTTAAAAACTATTTCTTATAACTGCTTTTGAAAACCATTACCAAACATATCCTTAACCTGTCTACTAGATTTCTTTCTTTACCCGGTTGAAACCAGAAAAGTACTTTTGCATCATCATGTAGACTAACCACATCCATGCAAATATGCATATGTTTGGATTTTTTTTTAAAGAAGGGAAGTAATTACCATGGCAACAACGGTAGCAATTGTGTGCCTTCAATTCCAATCTTGGGTCCATGATGGTGTTTGTGGAAGTGTCCCCCAGTGTTGCCTACAGCCATATCTACAACCTCGATTTCTGGAATAATCCCAGCGTTGTTTGTCTTGGTGGATAAACTAGTGGCTATTGAATCAATCATTTGAGTGAAAATTGCGGACAACATTGCCACAAAGCCAGTGAAGGGGAACTTGTGATAGGTCCCAGTAAATATTCAAACGATAAAGTGAAATGTTTTCTCATCGGGTGAGAAAGTACCACAAACTTTTGATAACAAACGATTACCCCCTTCAATTGATAAACTTCGACTGCTTAAATAAGCAAAGCCACGTACAAATAAACTGAAATAAAAGGAAACGAGAAACCAACAACTGGATGCAAACACACGTAAAACAACTCGTGCAAATACATGTAAAACAAAACATAACTGCATGAAATAAAAGTGACGTAAATAACAAAACTACTGAAGACCCATTCCGCAACTAAAGACCCAGTCTTGCTCTCCACTTTCCATGTGCTTAAATGGTTCCGTCTATTGCCTGTTACGTTGCATACATGCTGCATGCAACAATCTTTCACGTACAGGCTCAACCCCAATATTTGGGATTCGATTTATGGCCCCTCCCAGATCATCGCAGCTTATCAATACCTCCTCCAACAAGCGGTTCCTTGTCCTCAAGGTCCAGACTTGGAAACATCTCCCGTAGCATGCCTGTTGGCTCCTACATCGCTTCCTCAGCGGGAAGATGTTTCCACTTTACTAATCTTTCTTCAACAAGCTATGTTCCTTGCTTGATCCAACGGTAGTCTAAAATAGTTTGCAACTCCAAAATGACTACCCCTTTGTTGGTGAATGGTGGTAACTCGACTCGTTTGGTCTCAACCATTTTTCCGTTGACCGCCTCGTTGACTTGGTATCGTTTAAGTAGTGAGATGTGAAACAGTGGGTGAATGCGTGCCTCTTTTGGTAGTTATAACTTGTATGCGACAAGTTCAATTTTCTCTGGAATCTGGTAGGGTCCATAAAAACGGTTAGTGAGTTTCTGCTGGACCAATTTGAAGACCTTTTGTTGACGATATGGATGCAACTTCAAAAGCACTCAGTTACCAATGCTGAAAGTAATGTCCTTTCTTTTTTGATATGCCAATTGCTTCATTCGATTCACCGACCTTTTTAAGTTGGCCTTCAATTGTTGTAGCAGTTCATCGCGGCTCATGAGTTGTTGGTTGACTTCATGTACTGGTGAAAGGCCAACATTGTACGTCGGAATGGAGGGTGGTAACCTTCTATATAGCGCTTGAAAAGGGGTCATTCCTGTCTAAATATGGTATGTTGTGTTATACTAATATTTAGCCCAAGGTAAGTAGGAACACCATATCCGTGGCCACTGGTGAACAAAACACCGTAGATACTGTTTGACGCAACAATTGATGACTTCTGTCTGGCCATCCGTTTATGGGTGGTATACGGAATAGAGCTGCAGTTTGGTGCCTGACATCCTGAAAAATTCCTTCCAAAAGTTGCTAATGAAGATCGGGTCTGGATCGCTAACAATGGACTTGGGCATCCCGTGGAGCTTAATAATGCCTTCCACAAATTTTTCTGCCACAATTTTGCTGTAAAAGTATGACTTAAAGTAAGGAAATGTGCGAACTTACTAAATCTGTCGACAACCACCATGATGGTATCCCTTCCTTGTGAGACCGGTAATCCTTCAATAAAATCTAAGGTGATGTCATCCCATACTTGGCACAGAATCGATAGTGGCTAAAGAAGCCTAGCTAGAGCCAATGTCTCGATCTTTATCTTCTGGCAAATGTCACACCCCTCGATATAGTATTGCACTGCCCTATGCATCACAGACCAATAAAATTGTTGTCATAACTTCTTGAATGTACGTAAGACGCCCGAATAACCTCCCACTTTGGTGTCATGCATTTCGTGTAGCAACTTAGCCTTTAAGGGTGCATCGTTCGGAATGATGACCCTCCCCTTATATAGTAGTAGCCCTTGACGCCATGTATATGATCTATTCGATTGTTCCGTGGCCACACGACCCATTAACTGAATGAATTGCTCCTCATTTCAAGTTTTTTTAATTTCTTCCTATAAACTAACCCGAGGAAAGAAAATGTGGTGAATAATAGGGTTACCTTGCTTGCGTGAGAGAACATCGACTACAGAGTTTTCACAACCCAATTGGTAAATAATTTTGTAGTCGCAGCCTAAGAGCTTAGCAACCCATTTTTGTTGCTCCGGGATTGCTATTCTCTATTCCAGAAAATACTTGAGACTACGTTGGTCGGTCTGAATATAGAATTTTTGACCTAGCAAGTATGGCTGCCACATACATATGGCTTCGACGATAGCTAACATCTCCTTAGCATATGTCGACCAAGATTTCTTGGTCACTCCAAGCGCTCGACTCATGTACGCCACCGGTTTTCCTTGTTGGGTCAGGACCACTCCAATTCCTTCCCCAAAGGCATCTGTTTCGATAGTGAAGGCCTCGTTGAAGTTAGGCATGGCTAATGGAGGAGTGGTCATCATGGCTTGTTTGAGAGCAAGAAAGACAACTTTAGCTTCCTCATGCCATCTGGATTAGCCTTTTTTGAGAAGACTGGTGAGTGGTCGAGCTACAATGCCATAGTTCTTGATGAACTTCCAATAATACCTTGTCAAACCTAAAAGCTCATGTAGTTCCGAAATGTTAGTAGGTCGAGACCAAGCTACCATAGCAACACTCTTACTTTTGTCCACCTTGACGCCTTGGCTAGTGATAATGTGCCCCAGATATTCCAGTTCTTGTTGCCCAAATGCACACTTGCTAGATTTGACAAAGAATTGGTGTTGCCTCAATATTTCAAAGGTCTATTTTACATGTACTAAATGCGTGTCCTAATCGGAACTATAGATCAAAATGTCATAAAAGAAAACTAATATAAATTTGCGGAGATGATGACGAAAGATAGAGTTCATGATAGCTTGAAATGTAGAGGGTGCATTACATAGGCTAAATGGCATAACCAAGTATTCATAATGCCCATTATGTGTTCGGAAAGCAGTTTTATGGACATCACATGGATTTACTCGTACCTGATGGTACCCCACTCTCAGATCTAGCTTAGTAAAGTAGAAAGCACCGTAGAGTTCGTCCAACATATCCTTAATTGTGGGAATTGGAAATTTATATTTAATGGTTGCGACGTTGAGTGCGCAATAATCTGTACAAAAACACCAATTCCCATCTTTTTTTTTTTCACCAGCAAAATGGGTGATGAAAAAGGGCTAGTGTTAGGTCAAACAAGCCTTGATCTCAACATATCTTGGACTTGCTTCTCTATCTCATTCTTTTGATAATGTGCGTACCTGTAAGGTCGAACATTAATCGGCTTAGTTCATTCTTTAAGAGTGATGTCGTGGTCAACCTCTCGTGTTGGTGGTAAGCTCATAGGCTTTGTAAACATATCAGAAAATTCCTGCAATATTTCTTGCATGCTTGGATGAATATTCCCTTGTGGTTCTGTTTGAGCGACCTGGAAGCATAATGCAAACAATGCTTGGTTTGGGCGAATTTCCTTGGATAACTTCTTTAATGATGCTGCTTGGATGTCTTGTCTATCAATACCAAGCAATCTCCTGGTCTGGTTTTCCCACAAAAATTCCATGGTCAAATGTTTCCAATCGCAAACCACAGAGCCTAGTAACTCGAGCCATTGAATCCCCAACACTATGTCTAACCCTATGAGAGGTAAGGAGTAAAGAGTTAAGGAAACAAAAGTGCCCTGAAGATCCACTTGTACCTCCTCAAACCGCCCCTGGCATCTGAGATGTTCTCCATTGGCAACCCGAACAATGAAGGTTTTCATTGGCACCACCAGTAATCGCAATAGGTTGGTCAGACGTTCACTAATTAAATTGTGAGTTGACTCACTATTGATCAATATAATGACATCCTGGGCACCGATTCTGGTAGCTACTTGCATGGTCTTGGGTGTGGACCCTCTTGTTAATGCATGCAACATAATCTCTGGTTCGCAAAAATCCTCCTGGTTTTCTTCCGCATGTTGTTCTTTGGTGATGTCGTCACAGATAACGTTTTGCCATCCTTGTGTCCTTCCAACACGAGTATCCGAGGCCCTTGACATTTATGTCCTACGACAAACGTTCATTACAGTTAAAACATAAACCTTAGAGACGTCACTGCTGCATTTCCTCCTAATTCAGTCGCCAAACTAGGGTGACAGGTGCTACGACCGTTGCTCGATTTGCTGGTGGAAGAACTAATGTAGCTCGTGTGAACCTCCTTTGTCTCACTAGTTGGTCATCTCTCATCCTCGTGAAGCGGATAACATTTTTTAATGTTTGTGGTTGAAACATTCGGATCCCATCCGCAATCTCCGTCCTTAAACCACCCATGAATGTTCCCACAAGAGCCTTTTGCTTCCAACCTTTGACTAGATTGCCTAATTTTTCAAATTCCCGTTGGTATTCACGCAAGGAGCTCGTCTGCCTGATTCGTGAAAGTGCTTTGTCAAAATCTTCGCAATCCGAAGGCACAAAGTGCGTCCATAGTTCACATTCGAAATCTACCCATGAGAGGACTCGTCCTTCCTCTTGGAATGTCTTGCAGATCCATTGTCACCATTGGTTGGCCTCTCATTCCAAATGGTAAGAGGCTAAAGAAACTTTATGAGCTTCAAGAGTATTATGAAATTCGAAAAATTGGTTCACTCCGTCGGGTCACCTCCGGAGAATCGAGAAAACTCAAGTTTTGTTGTTTTGGAGGATACAACAAGTCGTCCCTGATTCGACTCATGGTAGCTTAGCTTTAAAGGCGTATCAACAAAATTTATACCTTAAATACTATTACTAAAGTAGCCAAGCTACTATAGCATAGTGGTTCTAGGATCGTTCACTGGGAAGGGTTTTCGCAAACACAAGTGATATTCAAATTAGGAAAATAGGTGATTTTCTTATGGATGTTAGCTTTAAAAGAAGATGTAAATGTTTTAGAAAGATTTAAACTAATTTAAGCTAACATTAAAGACTAAAATGAAAGGGTGTAAAAACAAGTTTCTCAAAGATAGGATAGCTATGCTCTGGCTCTTATGCAAATTGGAAATCTCAGGATAGGCTCCTCGCGTTGGGGTTGCAACTATGGTGATGCTTGCTTCCCGAACTGGTATGGATTTAGCAAATCAAGTTTTAATCCTTTAAAATGGCAAAACAGATGGTAGTGAATTTCATCAATGGTTATTCACCTTAGACTTCCTTTGAATGGCTCGTAAGAGATAACTAATAGTCTAAAGCTAAAAGCTTACCAAATATTGGCAACTCAAAGTCATTCCAAGTGATAAACTCACATTTCAATGACCATTGAAATTGGTTCTAACGGATTAATGCAAAACTTGGAATTGAAGACATCACCTTCCAATAGCTCATAGGAGATAACTAATGGATAGAAATCCAAAAGCTTATCAAGTATTGGCCGTTGGAAGTTGTACAAAGGAAATAAAAACCAAACTTTGCATTAATGAACCATTAATGAAAAACGACTACCTTACCTTCTGGGTGCGATAAATTTCCATGGGAATGCATCCAAGCCATCACATAACATTCATACTTTGAGAAACTTAAAAGGTTTTAGCCTCTCATCCTTGGGGATTTCATCCTCCAAGGATGTTTGGCTACTAAGAAAATAAGAAAGAAAGAGAAGGAAAAACAGAGCAAGGCTCTGTACGCCGATTCTATATAATTCAATAACATCTATATATTACATATTTATTACAACGGATGCAAGGGAATATTTATAGAGAAGTTTTTCCAACTTTCCTAGCTAAGAAATCTTATGATTGGTGGATTACAAGGAGAAGAATGGAAATTTATACAAAAATATCTAAAAGAAAAGATCTCGTGTGGAGTCGGCAGAAACAGGGGAAAATTCGCACCACGCATGGGCTGTGCGAATGGTGTGCGAATGGTGTGTGAGTTTCGCACACCGTTCGCACAGCTGAGGGGGTGTGCGAGTTTCGCACACCATTCACACAGTTGAAGGGGTGTGCGAGTTTCGCACACCGTTCGCACAAGCTGAAGGTGCTGTGCGAATTTCGCACAAGCCTGGAGCAGTTGTCTTCCGAAGACCATATCTTCCTCATTTCAGCTCCAAATCATACACGGTTTGAAGCGTTGGATTCTTGACTTCCTGAGCTTTGAAATGGTATATAGCATATAGAAAATGGGCTTCGGAAAGTGCTCCAAAAGGGCCAAAGAAGACTACAGCTGCTGTCCTCTGTTTTCCTCTTTGCTTCTCTTTACTTCTCTTTACTTCTCTCCTTTGCTTGGCTTGTCTAAGTAGCTCCTCCATCATTTGGCATGCTTGAATTGATTCATAAGCTGATATAAACATGTAAACTTGCCACAAAATGGTTAAAACCAATTACTAAGGACCTTAATGAATTAATTGGGTTAAATGAATATGATTACTACACAAGGGTGCTTAAAACCATTATAATTAGGTCTACAAAATAACACTTTTTGGTAGTAATCACACCCGCCAACCGACTCATTGCTAGTCCCATAGCAATGGAGGAGATAAAAACTAAGTAAACTATAATAATATACATAAAAGGGATCATGCAAATCACTCCAAAAAATGATATGAGTGGCATGATTGGATCAAACTCTCACATGGCAAGTCAAGGATATAAAACTCAATCATCAACAAGAGTCATGAAATAACTTACCTATCACAACATGCAAAGAGCGGGCATTATGCAAATTTGAGTATCAAAATAATTTCCACTCCCACAGGACCGACTCTTAATCTTTCACAAAAATCTATGTGTTATTTATTAGTTTCCGGATATAGTATGTCAAACTAATCTCTCCCCTCAACCTAGTTCTTTTCAAAGCTTAGCAAACTAATCAACCTCCAATAGGCTAAGAACGCACCTCTTTTCTTTCACAATTTTTTCTTGTAGGAGTGCAAAGCTTAAAGGCATTCTTTTCTAAATTGTCCATGTAACGGGGGTCCATCGATGACTCCCAACCAATCAAGGTTTAGGGCATCAAGCTTTAAGGATTTTTCAACCACTAACTCCTCGGATTTCACCCCGGACTTTTGAGAATAAATTTTAAAATACCCAAGCACCTACAGTATGTTAAACTCCACCTATTCACCCATGTAACGAGCATTGAGGTCGGTGACTCCCAACCAATTAAGGCTTAGGGCACCAGGTTTTAAAGATTTTCACCATATACCCCTCAGACCTTGCTCGGGTTTCAAGGCAAGTAAAACATTTTTCTTTTTCTTTTTCAAGGGCTCATTGGCCTTTTATAAGGTGTCTCAACACTATTAATTGAGGTCAAAGGTACCAAGTCTAAAATTTTCCTAAGTCAAGAGGGAAATAGTTCTTCATCTTATAATCGGAACCTATTGTGTTCAGTGTGTGGACAGCTTAAAGTGGAAGAACTAAGCTTGAATTCAATAGAAGTTTCAACAATTCATCAACTTTAGTAAGCATAATACAAACTCTAAGACTATGGCAATAAGATAAGAATTTAATTTCTCCCATTTACTTTTGAGAATTTTTCCTTAATAACCATGGAGAGTAGAATAAAAAACTTAAAAAATTTTAAAAATAAGCAAAAAGCAACTAAATTACCAAAATAACTTAGCATTAATAACAAAAACTTCCTTCCTCAACTCTTCCCCCAACCAAGCTGAACATTGTTCTCAATGTGACAAAAGCGATTGAAAAATAGGGAGGAAGTGGTACCTCCTGAGTGACATGAAGTCTGAGTCATATTGGAGAAACCACATGTTTCAAAGAAAACATAAGAGTTAGTGAGTAGAGGAAATAGAAAAATGCCAAGTTTATACAAGAATTGATGTCTAAATATGATGCATCATCAGTAATACATCCAATCCCAGAATTTAAGACATCAAAACATGGAGCTCTATATACTAATATGTAAATACAAAAATTAAAGAGACGATCAAGTAATGGAAGGGTCCTGTGGAGCTGATGCATCTGTGGTGGCCTTCTGAGTGGGTTGGATCAAGACTTTGGCCTCTATTCTGGTATTCTCCTTGGATGGCGTAGTCTCCTCAACTGGAGCTCTCAGTTGGAGCTATGGGCTTTGATGGTTTAAGGAGGTCAGAAATGGAGTAAGAGGCTTCATGTGTGTGATCATAGGGTGCGCGGGCTCTTTGACTGCTCTGAGGAGCTGAGGCATAGCCTCCTCGGGTCTTAGGCATAATGGAGCAAAGAAATGAGGCTCAGAGGCTTGGTATTGGGGAGGGTAGGGATGAAGAAACTGAAATTTTCGCACAAGGGGGGGTGGTGTGCGAAGTTTTCGCACAAGGTAGGATGGTGTGCGAGTTTCGCACACCACAAGGTGGTGTGCGAATTTTTCGCACAGGGCACTATTCACCCGCGCTAATGCGAAATTGGATTCTTTCAAATGGCCATAACTTCTTCGTTTCAAATCCAAATTGAGCACCGTTTGAAGCACTGGACTCCTGACTTCCCAAGCTTTGAAACAAGATATAGTACGCATGAAATGAACTTCGGGAAGTGCTCCAAAAGTGGCTGTCATGACTGTCATCAAGAATGCTTCATGGCAGATTTCTTTTTGCTTCCCCTCCTTGCTTTTTGAGCTCCTCTTGATTTTGATCATCCAAAAACCTATATTACATCAAAACAAATTAAAATTAAAGCATTGAAATCAAAATTAAAACAAGTAATAAATAAAACAAAAAGCTATGGTCTAGTTAGTCTTAAGAAAGACTAAGTCCATAAAAAAATTTGATCCTGGTTCAGCTTGCCTGGATCCCATATGAAGTTTGCATCCCTCACTTGAGACTTGGTTTGTATGATTTTGCCATACAAAGCTTGGAGGAAAGGCGGATGCATGTATTTCTTCATCATTTCTTCCTTGATGACTATCCTTTGTGGTGCTTCTTGTACATTAACATCATAGCCATCTTCCTCTGTACTTTTCCCCTTTTTCTTTCCTTTGATTTCCTCCCTCTTTTCTTTCTCTGTTTCACTCTCTTCATCATACTCTAGCTTGGATGTGGGCAGATCAACCCCTTTATCTCTCTCCTTAGCCTTTATTTCAAGGATACCCTTTTGATTTTGATGAGGTTGAGAAGGAGAGTTTTCTTTCTCTTGCACTGTGTTGAGGTTGGCAAACCTTGAGATTGAATCTTGGAGATTATCTATCTTCTGAGATAGATCATGTTGCACTCCATCCATCCTTTTGTTCAATGAACTCTCCACACTGTCAATTCTTTGACTGAGCTGAGCATTGATGGATTTTTATTCTCCAATAAAATCTCCTACGACCTTGCTGAGATTCACTATTGCTTGTTCAAGACTTGAGGCTTGCTGAGGTGCTTGAGCAGGTTGCTGATACTGAGTCGGCTGTGGTTTCCAAGAGAAATTTGGATGGTCCCTCCAATTTGAATTGTAGGTGTTGCAATCACCAAACATTTCCCTCACGGCTGGAATGGTAGGACACTCATCCACCAAGTGCTCATAAGATAGACAAATGGCACAAGGCATAGCTTGCAATGGTGTCTGAGAGATGGCTTGCACTTCTTGCATCTGATTCATTTCTAGCTCTTCCAATCTCCTTTCCATAGCTGCAAGCTTTGCCTTCATGTCTATGCCGTCATTCAAAATATACATCTCACCCTTAGCTTTAGGTTGAGACGTCATTCTTCCCATATCTCTAACATTTGGTTCATCCCATTCTCTTGAAAATTCAGCCACATAACTGATGAAGTTCATGGCTTCCTCTGCTATATCATATTCAATATGGCATGCACAACTAGCAATTTGTGAATTAAAAACAGAGAAAACAAAATAAAATAAAAGAAAATAAAATTCTAAAGAAAAAAGAAAATTATTAAGATTAACTAAAAACTAAATAAAAGATATACTAACACATGAACAAAGAAAAATAAAATAGAAAGAGTTAGTAAAAGGAAAAGAAAAATCACCAAACTTGTGATGAAGATCACAAGTTACCCTTAATGGTTGCTTCACTGTGCTTGTGGCACCTTCCCAGGCAGCGGCGCCATTTGATGCGACTCATGGTAGCTTAGCTTTAAAGACGTATCAACAAAATTTATACCTTAAATACTATTACTAAAGTAGCCAAGCTACTATAGCATAGTGGTTCTAGGATCGTTCACTGGGAAGGGTTTTCGCAAACACAAGTGATATTTAAATTAGGAAAATAGGTGATTTTCTTATGGATGTTAGCTTTAAAAGAAGATGTAAATGTTTTAGAAAGATTTAAACTAATTTAAGCTAACATTAAAGACTAAAATGAAAGGGTGTAAAAACAAGTTTCTCAAAGATAGGATAGCTATGCTCTGGCTCTTATGCAAATTGGAAATCTCAGGATAGGCTCCTCGCGTTGGGGTTGCAACTATGGTGATGCTTGCTTCCCGAACCGGTATGGATTTAGGAAATCAAGTTTTAATCCTTTAAAATGGCAAAACAGATGGTAGTGAATTTCATCAATGGTTATTCACCTTAGACTTCCTTTGAATGGCTCGTAAGAGATAACTAATAGTCTAAAGCTAAAAGCTTACCAAATATTGGCAACTCAAAGTCATTCCAAGTGATAAACTCACATTTCAATGGCCATTGAAATTGGTTCTAACAGATTAATGCAAAACTTGGAATTGAAGACATCACCTTCCAATAGCTCGTAGGAGATAACTAATGGATAGAAATCCAAAAGCTTATCAAGTATTGGCCGTTGGAAGTTGTACAAAGGAAATAAAAACCAAACTTTGCATTAATGAACCATTAATGAAAAACGACTACCTTACCTTCCGGGTGCGAGAAATTTCCATGGGAATGCATCCAAGCCATCACATAACATCCATACTTTGAGAAACTTGAAAGGTTTTAGCCTCTCATCCTGGGGGATTTCATCCTCCAAGGATGTTTGGCTACTAAGAAAATAAGAAAGAAAGAGAAGGAAAAACAGAGCAAGGCTCTGTACGCCGATTCTATATAATTCAATAATATCTATATATTACATATTTATTACAACGGATGCAAGGGAATATATATAGAGAAGTTTTCCAACTTTCCTAGCTAAGAAATCTTATGATTGGTGGATTACAAGGAGAAGAATGGAAATTTATACAAAAATATCTAAAAGAAAAGATCTCGTGTGGAGTCGGCAGAAACAGGGGAAAATTTGCACCACGCATGGGCTGTGCGAATGGTGTGTGAATGGTGTGTGAGTTTCGCACACCGTTCGCACAGCTGAGGGGGTGTGCGAGTTTCGCACACCGTTCGCACAAGCTGAAGGTGCTGTGCGAATTTCGCACAAGCCTAGAGCAGTTGTCTTCTGAAGGCCATATCTTCCTCATTTCAGCTTCAAATCATACACGGTTTGAAGCGTTGGATTCTTGACTTCCTGAGCTTTGAAATGGTATATAGAATGTAGAAAATGGGCTTCGGGAAGTGCTCCAAAAGTGCCAAAGAAGACTGCAGTTGCTGTCCTCTATTTTCCTCTTTGCTTCTCTTTGCTTCTCTTTGCTTCTCTCCTTTGCTTGGCTTGTCTAAGTAGCTCCTCCATCATTTGGCATGCTTGAATTGATTCATAAGCTGATATAAACATGTAAACTTGCCACAAAATGGTTAAAACCAATTACTAAGGAACTTAATGAATTAATTGGGTTAAATGAATATGATTACTACACAAAGGTGCTTAAAACCATTATAATTAGGTCTACAAAATAGCACTTTTTGGTAGTAATCAGTCCCCCATTGTGGCCTCCCTGGTTTGGATTACCATGGGTTGGAGGCTCCTGGTTTGGAAGGAGTACATCAGAGAGATGGTTTAGAGTTTCTTCTAAATGTCGTAGCTTGTCCGCCATGCCGAGCTTCATCCGGTGTAACCCATTTTGCACTTCATCGAGCCTAGCCTCCAACTATTCAATATGCTCTTTATTGGTTCTCATAATGACCTTGCTCTGATACCAGTGATAGGTCCTAGTAAATATTCAAACGATAAAGTGAAATGTTTTCTCTTCGGGTGAGAAAGTACCACAAGCTTTTGATAACAAACGATTACCCCCTTTAATTGATAAACTTTAGCTGCTTAAATAAGCAAAGCCACGTACAAATAAAAGGAAACAAAAAACCAACAACTGGACGCAAACACACGTAAAACATCTCATGCAAATACACTCAAAACAGAACATAACTGCATGAAATAAAAGTGACGTAAATAATGCAACTACTGAAGACCCATTCCGCAACTAAAGACCTAGTCTTGCTCTCCACTTTCCACATGCTTAAATGGTTTTGTCTATTGCCTGCTACGTTGCATGCATGCTGCATGCAACAATCTTTCACGTACAGGCTCAACCCAAATATTTGGGATTCAACTTATGGCCTCTCTCGGATCGTCATGGCTTATCAACTTGTGCCATGGATTTTCCTTCAAGTAAGGGAACCATAACATGTCAAAAGAGTTCGATAACATGTGCATGAACCTGGTTGCTAGAATGACCTCGAAGCAAAGGCCTTAGAGATGATGAATAGGTTGCGGTCAGGGCCTAAAGCTGGGATTGAATGTGAGAAAAGAGGCAAGCACACGCCTATCATGCTTGCAATCAAGATGGAGACAATGGCTATGAGTTTGAGGGGAAATGCAACTGACTTCTTGTTGCAGTTGTTTTTGCTTTTGGATTGGCATTCGTTTGATTGTGCAACAACTTGTATGTGAAGATGGAGATGAGGATGAAGAAGATGGAGATGTGTTTGAGACGTGAAGTTGCCAATGCCTCTGGCCACTTTGGTTGCCGAGAGATTGATGAATTCTTATTGGACTTGCCATTCTTATACATGGTGCTTCGTTTATATAGAAATTTGTAACATCATGTGCTTATCTTAAATTAAGACTATAGTCATACGTTGATATCAACTACCCTTTTGGGATGGTTAAATAATATTTTGAGCCCTCATGTTTCAAAAACATTTTTAATAAATAATGTAAACGGGGTGTACCAATTAGGCTGTGTTTGATTGACTTGATATCCAACTGGATAGGATAAAAGAGGAATATTATATTTTATTGCATATTTGAATAGTGATGAGATATGATAAGTTATTTATCTTATTTTATATTCAATCAAATATAGAATAAGATGTGTAATAAGATAATAAAATCTGTAAGTTAAAATTGTATGTGTATATGAAATTGCAAGAAAAATATGAAAGACGAAGAATAAAATGAGTGAATAACCGATAACATATATGATTTTTATTTAATGAATGAAGAAGTTATGAAAAACAAAGTATAATCGGAAAATCGTGGCAATAATATATCTTAATAGGTTTGAGAAATTTCTAATAATGGAAAAATCCTTATAAATAGTATATATTCATATAGAAATAGCAAAGAGTTGAAAAATCTTAAACTAGAATGTTTCCTTTATAATTATAAAATAAAAAATAAAAATTACAATATGGTATTTTCTTCATAATAATAATAGAAAGGTTGTTTAAAAAAAAAATATATGTTTGTGGAATTTGTAATAATGGAAAATAAAAAATAAAAAATAAAAAATCATAAGATAGTACATTTCTTTTCTTACCATTAATACAAGTTATGTGGAAGGATAAAAAAATTTAGGGATAAAGAAACTTTATCATCAATCAACATTTGACATGTTATACACTTTGTCGTGTTACATTTAAAACCTAACACTTTACTCCCTAAGTTTGTCAAAGAGCAATGCTGAATCCATAATTAGAAAGATTGGTTTTTTTTTTTTTTGATGATTTAAATATTGATTTAAAGTTGGACACAACTAACATTAACTTGATAGCCTTGAAGTGAAATTTCTCAAATGCTTTCAAAATATGATAACCATTACTTTTGTTATTTTATTCTAGAGAGATATTTGTATTACTATTCTTAATTTTTTCATGCAATTGTGAAATATGACAGCTTCAAACTTAGACAACAAATATTTTCTTTTTTTGTTTTGCATTTCAATCTTGTTTTTTTCCCTTAACAAGTTGCCCAATGATTTTTTAACAAGTTTGAAATGTTAAGTATCGTTTTTTAATAAATTTGGGGAACAAATAGTTAAGTTTTGAATGTAAGAGGGCAAACTACAAAATATGTCAAAGGTTGAGGGGATAAAGTACATTTAAACTAAAATTTTTATTATTTAATTAATGATTAAAGAAGATATTTGATATATTGATTGATGATATTTTTAATAAAAAAATTATGAAAAACTTTTGTATGCACAAATTTCATGAAATTCCTGCAATGTAAGCAAAACAATAGGAAAAATGTGCAGAACAAAAATTTTATGAAAATTGATAAATTGCGGGTACAATCTTCGTGGTAATATTCTTTTATAAAAAAATATGTCTCTTTGATTCTTTCACCTTAATCACAATATGGAAGACGATAATAACGTTTTTTTGATTTCAAAGATAATCAAGGGTCACAAGTGGCTTATTTTTAAATATACTCATTGACGGCGAAGATCACGTGTGTAGAACTTCTATCATTTCTTGGACTTTTAGGGAGATTTTGTGAAGTTTTTTCTTCTTTAGGAAGTCTCTTTTCCCATGTAGAGTCGTTTTTGTTGATCCAAAGAAGTCCTATCATTGAAGGAAGTCACCCAATTTATAGGTGAAATTAGGGAATTAAATTTTGGAATTCCTTAAGATTTAGTTGCTTGATTTTAGCGACTTGTCTTTTTCATTAAGGAAATTTGCCAACAAGAGAATATTTATGCATTCTTTAGTCTCTTTTCACTTCAATTGAAATATTTGTTTCCTTTAATTCTCATTTGACTACAATTAAAAGATTTAATTTTATTTGGAAAACTAAATTTTGTAGTCTTCTAAATTTCGTCACCTGTCACATTTTTAATATATGTTATGTGTAAAATGTGTGTAGGATCTATCACTTGTCAATTCCAAATTTTATCAATTGGGGAGTCACATTTTTTTTGAAGACCAAATTAGTGATAATTTATTTCACTAAAAATTTTGATGTCTACAAATGCCCCAACTTCAAGACTTATCACATTAATGCCCTGCAATGTATATAGGATGGGTCTTGAAGTTATCCTTCAAATTTTTATTTTTATTTTCAAAGAAATATTTTTAATAGGAAGTTTCTTATTTTTAAAATATCCCCTTCCCACTTTGTTGGAATATTATTTTATTTCATTCTTTCTTTCCGGTAACTTCCCATACTCCAAGTAGTCAATCAACTGTTGTCGGTAATTTTCAGTGTCGATAGTGAGCACCTATATAATATTCACCTCTTCTTGTTGTAATATTGGTAATAGTGGAAATACCCACATATGGTAGACTGGGATGTGCATAGTCTCATTCTTAAGTAGTGTTAAACTTGCAACTAAATTAGCTAGAGCATCTGCTATTTGGGTCTTTTTTTCATGGAATATGAACTAAAGAAATTCGCTCGAACTTTTGCATCAATTGGGTAGCATATTGGAAGTAAGGAACCAAATCATCACTTTTAACCTCATACAAAGCTAGGAGTTGATTGATTACCAACTTAGAATCTCTACATATCTCTAAGTTCTTGATTTTCATTTTGATTGCCATTTGTAGCTCACTAATTAAAGCTTGGTATTCAATGACGTTGTTGGAGCATCAGTCACTAAGAACAAATGAATATGGTAGTATCTGCCTTTATGATGAGACAAATACAACACATGCACCTATTCTATCATAGCGTGCTGACCTATCAAAGAACATGATCCACGAAAGAAAAACATTAATGTAAAAGATCTCTTCATCAAGGAGGTTATCTGAAATTTCCCATGCTATAGGGATATGATGATTTGCCAAGAAGTCTGAAGGAGTAATTTAGTTCTAGTCCCGTTAGACTTCAACTTAAGTAATATAATGTTCTTTCTTTGTTTTCTTAATTTTCTTGTGTAAGTAATTCTCCTAAAGAGGATTCTTGTGCAACGATGTAGAATATTAATGGCTTGCCTACTATAGGAGCACCTAAAATTGGTGGATTAGCCAAATACCTCTTAATGCTCTCAAAGACATTATGACAAGTTTTGTCCCAACCAAATGAGACATCTTTCTTTATAAGTCAATTGAATGGTTGACATCTTCCTGCAAGGTTTAAAATAAACCATTAAGTGAAAGCAAGACGTCGTTGGAGACTTCTAAGCTCTTGAAGATTCCTCGACTCTGGCATATCTAAAATGGTTGTAATCTTGGATTGATCTACTTCAATGCCACGATGTCGAACAATAAACCCTATAAACTTACCAAAATTAAAACTAAAAACACATTTGAGTGGATTCATCTTGAGTTGGTAATTTTTTAACCTATCAAACACTATATGAAGGTCTCGTAGGTGGTTTTCTCTCTTCCTAGACTTTACCACAAGATTGTCAACATAACACTTAACATTCTTATGGAGCATGTCATCGAAGATTCTCTACATGACATGTTGATGTGTTGTACCTGCATTCTTTAGTCTAAAAGACATTACTTTGTAATAGTAAATACCCTTTAGAGTACGTAATGCAGTAAACACTTCATGCCTTAGCTCCATCTATATTTAATTATACCTCAATGATCCATCCATGAAGGATAAAGCTTCATGACCAATAGTCGCATCAACCATGAGTTCAATGATTGGTAACGGGAAGTCATGTTTTGGGCAAACATTGTTTAAATCTCTAAAATCCACACAAACGTGGATTTGCCTGTTTTTTTTCTTAATTGGAATGATGTTTTCAATCCATGTCGGGTACTTCACCTTCCTAATGAAACCAACTTCAATCAGTTTGTCGATTTTTGTTTCTATTTGTGAAACAAGTTTATGGTCGAAATCGTCTTTGAGCTTGTTTAATCAGTCGGACGCCATGCTTAACCATGAGTTGATGCATCACAACTTTTGGATCAAGACTTGACATTTCTTTGTATGTCCATGCAAAGATATCTTTAGGCTATGTTTGGTTCCCGGAAAATACAAAGGAAAGAAAAAAAATGCTAAGGAAAATGATTTTCTCATGTTTGGTTGTGTTATGAAAAATATCAAAGAAAATCAAATATAATTAAAACTAATTAAAAACTTATGTATTTTTAAATTATTTAATCTTTATATTGATGAGTTAAAATAAATAAAATGAGTTTGAAGTAACAAAAAAAATAATTTATCAACTTTTAATCTATTTTTTTATTTTCCTTCACTTTTTCTTTCCTTCTATTTTTCCTTTGTATTTTCTTTCCCTCGCATTTTCCCTCAAATTTTCCGGGAACCAAACATAGCCTTATATTTGAGTAACAATTCAAAATAAATTTTCTCTTGAAAAGGACTTAAAAGCATACTAAGATAGATTAGCCTTGGGTCCTCACTAGTACTCAAGTTGAGTTCTTTTAACTCATCTAAAATGGCTTGCCCCCCATCCTCAAATGCTTGAGGAGCATTCCCTAGTTTATCTTTTGAATATTTTGAATCTGAGTTAAATTCTACCGTAACATCCAACTGTGTCAAACTTTCTTCCATATTCTTAAGGCGTCCCTCATCCAATGACTTGGTGATTACAATGGTGCACCATTTTGCTTCTAACTAAAAATTAGTATAGATTTCCCAAGTTAAATGATGTTTCATTCATGATGGGATTAAACTCCTTATCTCTGCATTGTTTTTTAATTCAATACACCGCTTCTTAATGGGATTTTGTTGCCATGACTTTCAGGATAAAGTCCCAATCCTTTGTTGTATTAAATTTTGTGGAATATGTGTTGAATTACATTCCATTTGGTTAAAATTGCCCAACCTAGTGAACATTGAAGCTTGTGTAATTGGAGCCCCAATATGATCAAACACTTAAATTCAAGGAGGAGAATTTGACTCGCTACTCTCCTCCATGACTTCCATAGTGATGTGTTTTAGACTTGCCTTAGTTTTTTTAGTCTTAATTGAAATCTTGATGGGCTTGGAAGGTAATCCTAAACCTGCCCTAGAGGGTTTAACTACATACATTTGTTTTAACTTCTTTTAAGTTTCATTAAGACCATGCATCTTTTCACTTATGGTCTCAGGGTTAAGTTTTCCTAATCGTGATGATGAAGTGAACTCATACCCCACCTTGGCTAATAAATTTTAAGACTTAAGGTTAAACCCCTCATTTGTTCTTTTATCAAGGAAGAATTCTTGCTCAGTTTCATTTCCTGAAGGTTTGATGGATTTTTGCGTCTCATCCCTAGAGATAAGTTGTAAGTTTGGATAGGAAATGATCGTCTCTTCTTTCAAGACTTGAAGATTCTTATTTTCCAATATTCGAGGTTGTACTTTGCTTCAATTTTCTATGAAAAGTGGTTCACCTTCACTTTGTCGAGATCTTGGGATGTACCTAAAAAACTGGGAAAGTAGCGACACTTCTTGAGTTTGACGTTCATCTTTTGGAAGATTTTTTTTTTTTCAATTCGAGTCATTACTGGCTTTGAATTTTCCCCTATTAGTGTTAGCTCACATTGCTAAAATTTTCCTTTAAGTTTAGCTTTTCTAGTAGAGAGAATGATTGCAAAGAGAACTTCTTATATAATGTTGTCTTTTGTGTAGAATTTGGCATTGGCAAAGTACGACTTAACTTCTATAAATTTCTTAGTATCAATCTCTACTTTCTTTACCCCTTCTCTATAGAATTTGAAACACTAGTATAGTGTCGAAAGAATTACCCCATTCTCATGAATCCATGGTACATTGTAAGATATTTTTTCATCTATTACATGGAACAACATGTTCGAACTTAACTCGCCTGTAACAAGCTCGAAGCAAATCATGCTAATAGCTTGTTGTCCCATTTGATTAAAGCCTTAGATCATTAGGCGACTTTGTGCTAGCTCTTTTTTAGTAATCTTAAGTCATTTCATCGTTGCTTAGGCATGATATTTACTGCAGACCCTACATCAATCAAGATACTATTGATATTTGGTTCTTATATGTATCCGGTAACGAATAGTGGTTGATTATATAACTTTGACCTTAACTAGAGTTCCTCATTGGTGAAAGTGATAGCTGCATAACATTTCACACAGTTGTGGCCTTTGTCTTCGAATGATTTTGTCTCTTTTATTTTTGTGGCATAAAGTGATGGATTCTTAAGTTACTTAGATTAATGTTGTTTTTGTTTCCCCAGGAAGTTGTAGCATTTTATGGATATTAAAGAGCGAGGGTAAGCATTGTAGGCTTGTCACTACACATCTTCTTCATTGGTTTTGCTTGACTTTACAATAAGAGCACTTTCTTCATCTTCGCTTAGTCCCTCATCTTTCGAAGTCTCGTAACCATGGTTTGAAATATTGGTAAATACGAATATATCAGTACTTGGATTTTACTGATATATTGAAATATAGGGGAAATATTAATGGATATTTTGACAAAAATATGAATAAGACGAAAATTATTCAAAATTTATAAAAATATTTAGAAAAACTCAAAAAAATGATAAACTAAATAAAAATACACATTTTAAAGTTATTTTCTAAGTGTAATTGACATAGGTATGGTCAAAGAAAAAATATATCGGTAAGCACTGATATATCGGTCTTAATAATTTATTATTTATCTAATCAAATTAATTTTATTTAACTTCATTATTTTTTTTTTTATATTTAGGTATTTTTGAATAAATTTATAATTTTAATATTTAAAATAAAAACATTCAAAATTAAAAAGATAAATATAAAAAATTTAAAGCTGAAATGATAGTAATTTTTTAAAATAGAATTAATGAGATAAATGATGATGCATTTAATATTAAAACTATAATTTATTTAATCCAAATGCATTCAATAATGTAAAATAAATGATGATGCATATATGACTTTTTAATATTTAATTATCATATAAATGATACTAAAAAAAATGCTTGTTAAGAAAATTATAATGATGGTTTTTATACATTTATTAATTAATTAAATAAAATTTAAAATAAAATAATTAAAAATAATTAATTATTTTTAATAATGAACTTTAAGAAATTTTTATGATTATATATTAATAAGTGGGAACTTGATCAAATGGCAACCTAGCTAATCGTGGCAGTTGAAATTTAAAGGGGCACAAGTAGGAGGTAACAACGTAAACCTACAAAATTTGAAATTTAAAGGGGTCGGGTAGCAGCTTGGTGCGTTGACCATTAGTTAATTGACTGAAAAAATTGGGAAATTTCCTGATATATTCGGTGAAATTGCCTATCTTCTGGCGATTTTTCGCCATATTGATTATCAATGGCCGATTTCATTTCAACCATCGTTGATAACCAATTTTTCAAACACTGCTCGTAACAAGAGACCATATGAGTTGATGTCATCATCCCTTTATCAAATAAATATGGATGGAAGTATTCTCCTAAGGTGACAGAGGTGATGAGTTTCTGTACTAGGAAGTCATCAACTTGTTCAACATTTTGTCTTCTTTTGAGTTTTTTTCTTCTTTCTTCTTCGGATGCCGATGGATATTTTTCTTAGGTTGTTCATTCCTAGGGAAATTTGAGTATGAATGAGATTCTTGCTTCTTGCAAAGTTTCCTTCGTGTCACTAATGTCCAACCTTTTTCGCCATACGACATTGATTTATTATTAGAGTAAAGGTTAAGAAGGGTCTCCTAGTATGATGCTTGTGTTTGCTTTAGCTTAGGTGATTCACATTGGATAGTATCGGTGCATTCTCCTAGTGTCTTAGGTGGAACGTGTAGCAGAATAGGAACAAAGGACCCAAATGTGATCATGGCATGATTTGACTCTACCACTTCATCAAGATCCAAATGAATTCTTCCTTGTCTCACAAGTTTCATTATGAGTTCTTCTAAGATGAAACATTTCTCCATCAGGTGGCTGACTATTTAGTGGTAGCGATAGTAGTTTGGGTTATCAACACAACCCATTTATTTGGGGTGTTTGCATTCAAGTAGCTTAATAACTTTTTTCTGGAGTATATCTTCCAACATGCTAGGTACATTAAAGTCAGGAAAATGATACTTCTTGTCCTTCAATTCCTTTAAGGTAAATTGTCACCTCTCATTTTCTTGGGTTAGTGCTATTAGGATTGAGCGTTTAAAAGTAAGACATGATGTAACAAAGTTAGACTTAACTATCCCCTTGCTATCATTTTGGTGTATTGACATTGATTTGAGCATTCAGTCAATGTTTCTTACATTGTACATGACTTGGGTGTATTAGGAGTTGCACGGAAGATACAAGTCATGGGTTCCTTGTAAGTAAATAAATTGTCCACAATTGGTTCATGGATTTGGGCAATCTATTAGAGATTGTAGTATACTACCTCTTAATTGGATGGATGACTTATCTTGGGTGTTGGGATGAGTTTCCCATGGTGAGTGCACTAATGTATGTAATTCACATTAGATAGGACCTACGATGAATCATGACGCAAGACTATCAATTGTCATGATTCACCAAGCTACTATACTGCATGGACTCTTAACCTTAAGAGGATATTGAGCTTGTGGCAAAATCAACATAAGGCTTTAACCAATGTGTGAGACCCTAAAGTGGTCATATATTTGTATGGATTCGGTCACCACTGATGGAGGCTGGTGGCAACAAGTATTCCATATATAGGCACCATGATATCACATGAGATTGAGACAATGTGTCCTATTGGGTAATTTAAAGGACATGTGATCATGAAATCTGTGGCCATAGTAATTCCTTTAGTGGAATTTGACATGTGCTACTTGGAATTAGAGTATGTTAGTTGATCATATAATAAGTAGGATCTGTAACTCAAGGATTTGAGAGGTAATCTTGATAGGTGATAACAATACCTTGTAATATTATGAACACCAGTTCATGGGGCATTTGCATGTAGTGGATAGTAGGTCACGGACCCAAGTGCCTGGTGTCTCATTGTAATATATATAGAGTATTAGAATGCAGTTGATTCTCTATAGTGGAAAGTTGAATCAATTTCATAATCTGATTTTGAGGAAGCCAGTAATCCTATGAGTCATAATGATCCTCGCTTTGAGCTCATATTCCATGATGACATGGTTTATGAGGGTTGAATAGGTTTTTAGTTCACTTTTGTGCATAAGGGCATTTTGATAATTATGCAAGGTTGCACAAGGATAATTAAGTGGTATGTCTGGACCGTGTTAATTTATTAATTTGGGCCTTGAATGGTTAATTAATTAATTAGCAACCTGTTTGGGCTAGATTAAGTGGCCCAAGCCCATGGTGGGCTTAAGTGACTTAAGCCTAATAGGAAACCTATAAATATCCTTTTAAGGGTTAAGGTTTCTAAGTTTTGTCATTATCATTTTTCAGTCCATAGAGAAGACCCTAACCTCTACCCTTGAGATCTCCACCAACTTAGTGCTCAGATACAAGGAAGAGTAATGGCCGAAAGATCTTGGGTGTATGAGAAATGCACTAGAATCACATAAGCCGCATGCACGAGAACCGCACGAGATGCGCACAGGCTGAGTGCATGGGAATCAAACGCGATGTGCATAGGAATTGCACAAGGCGTGCACATGGGTAGTAGCATAAGGAGAGATTCTCCAATTTTTCTAGACATGTTTTTTACCTTAAGGAATTGAATTGGGAACATCCAGATCTAGATCCAAGTATGAACACTTTTTCTTTAGATATTTATTTTATAATGGTTTTTGAAGCAAGTATTTTCCAATACATTAGATCTAGAGATCCCTAAGGAAAGATGCATGCACCCTATGAGATCCAGGGCATGTGAATAGAGTAATCCCAAGGTTCCTAACAGGTTTAAGCTCTTTTACCTCATTCTTTTTATTTTATGTTGAGATTTTTTATAGAAGTCATATTTACCTTCATTGACTCTTGGATAGGTTTCTTTGAGGTCTTGTCACCCATTTTCCTATCATCTTTCTCTATTTATTGATCGATGATAGGATATTTCTTTACACCATAGTTAGCTATGCTAAGTTCCACGTCGTACGCCCAAGTAGCCAACTCTTTGAAAGTGCAAGGTTGCATCCCTTGGAGGATATACAAAAGACCCTAATGCATTCTTGTATGCATATTTTCCCACTCGCCACCTCAAATAATCTATCCTTGCTGTCAGGCTTAGTGAATGCCATCCATTGATGTAGTCAACAATCGACTCGTCTTTCCATTGGTTGGTATTGGTGAGCTCCATCATGCTTACCATTCATCGGGTGTTATAGAAATGGTTGAGGAATCTGTGCCCCATTTGATCCTAGCTATCAATGCATTTGGGTGCAAGGTCTGTATGCCAAACAAAGGCATTCCCTCAGAAAGATCGAATAAATTGTTTAACCAATAGGTCACCTTTTGTACCTACATTATTACAAGTTTCAATAAAGTGGGTAACATGTAGCTTTGGATTTCCTTTTCCATCGAATGAATGAAACTTTAGGGGTTGATAACCCATAGACATACGTAGGTTATCAATCATCTTGGTGTAAGGCTTATAGTATATGAGTGTACTTTGAGAAGGTCCACCATACTATGCTATAATGATGTTAGTTATCATGTCCTGAAGTTGTTGGGCAGATAGTGATGCCACTGAGGCAGATTTAACAGTTTGTCTCCCAACTTGCACTGACTTAGACATAGGTGGTGCATTTCTTGGAGATGTGATCCCAAGAAAGAGAGTGAGTCCTTGACTTGACTCAACTGTGTTTTGTACTTGTGTCTCAACCTTGTTCATAAAAGAGTCTATTTACAGATCTTTCTCCTTAATAGTCTTGGTGAGTTTGGCGATGGCACGAGCCATCTTTGCTAATTGTTCTTCCATGTATATAGTGCTTGTTGCCATTACCGACATGGCCACCGAGAATGAAGAAGTGAAAGAGTTAGACTGGTCAAAGGAGTTGTTTTGCTTTGACACCCTAATTGGTGAGCCATTGGTTGAGTTGGCATCATCAATAGGGTGTAGGGACTTATCCCCGAAATCCTTCATTGTTGAATGATGTTTTTCCTTGTTGTCGGAACTCTATGCCTTTGCCCCCAAAGAGGCCAAGGTGATGACTAGTTGATAACTATCACACATCCCTATTGTTTTTAGCAAACAAGTGTGTTCGATTGCTAACTTTGTTGATAGTGTAGCACTTGATTTCTTTTTGCTATGAGTCATAGGGCTTGTAGAGGTGTCGTGTGTTGATTAGGTAACGATAATCTTTGTTATCACCCTTGTTGACATACACAGCTTGAGTCTTTTTAGATGCCATTGACTTGATAGTGATCACTTTTATGGCGGAAGAGATGAGAGGCAAAGAGGTTCCATCGGCGTGCCAGAAATTTGTATGCACAAATTTCGTGAAAATCATGCAATATAAGCAAAAAATAGGAGAAATATACGGAATAAAATTTTTATTAAAATTGATAAATTGTGAAGCCTATTTTCTTGTGTAAAGTCATTTTTTCTAATCCAACGAAGTCTTCTCATTGAAGGAAGTTACCCTATTTATAAGTGAAATTAGGGAATTAAATTGTGGAATTCCCTAAGATTTAATTAGTTGATTTTAGCAACTTGTTTTTTTCATTAAGGAAATTTGTCAACAAGAGAATATTTATTTATTCTTTATTATCTTTTGATTTCAATTGAAATATTTGTTTCCTTTAAGAATTTGTCAATAAGAGAATATTCTTTTCTTTTTTTTTTTTTAATTCTCTTTTGACTACAATTGAAAGATTTAATTTCATTTGAAAGACTAAATTTTGTAGTCTTCCAAATTTCGTTACAAGTCACATTTTTAACATATGCCATGTGTCAAATATATGTAGGACCTATCACTTGTCGATCCCAAATTTTATCGAATTGAGAAGCCACAATTTTTTTTAAAGACCAATTTAGTAATAGTTTATTTCACTAAATTTTTTAATGTCTACAACTTCATACAAATATGAATAATATATATATTGACAAGTTATCTTATTGTTTGATAAATTAATGATTATAGTATTACATGTTTTTAGTCAATAGATTCAACTTATTATTGGTTTTATTATGACATAATCTGTTTCCATATATATATATATATATATATATATATGGAATTGAAAACAATTAAGACCAGTTTGAGTATGTTTTCTGAGACTTGTTTTTAAAAAATATTTTTAAGTTAAAGAACAAGAAACAATTTTTAAAAACAAGTGAAAAAATATGGCCAAATGGGTATATATTGTCCTTTTATTTTTAAAAATTGATAAAAACAATTCCTACTTATTTTCTAAAAATTGTTCTCTATTTTCATTTTGTTTATAAAAATTGTTTTCAAAAACAACAACCAAATAATATTAGAAATTTTTAAAAACAACTTTCTATTTTTAAAAATAAAAAATCATTTTTAAATTACACGATTAAACAGACTCTTGTACACTTCAATAATTTATTCTCTTTTGAACCATTAGAATAAGATTAAGTTTCAAATTTTCTATTGTTGTGTCATACTTGAGAACAATATTGATTGTTACAACCATTCACACAAGATAAATTACCATCGGGACTACCATTCACCCAACATAAATTAAGGATAGACCCTACCTTAATTCTTTGCAAACCATTTTCTATTAGGAATATAGTATTATGGAAATGAAAAGTCAACTAAGAGAAATGGGTGATAGTGATAATGACCCAACCAATCCGTGGTACTTTGATGTACATGTAAGGTGGCAAACATATAAGATTTGGGCATGTGCCCAATTGCCTCTAGTAGGAGTGGATCAAGCCCTTCCATGGAAGTGCATGTGTGAGCCATGGGCATGCATGGGCTTAGAGTTTTTCTTTTACAGATGTGGCTACTGAGCTTGTGATTAATGCCTCCTTAATAGTTTTTATTTCATGTGAGTAAGTCTAGTCTACTATTGGACTTAAGTTTATTTTGAAAGAATTTTTATTGAAGTGAAAGCGATTTTTCAAATATATATTATTTTAAAATATAAGGTTTTTCTTTAAACATCTATCAAATTTGGAATTTTGAACTTTTTTTCCCTTAAAAAATCTTATATATCTAAAAATATTTTTACAAAGTAAGTTTAGCTATAAAAAATCTTTTATTTGAAGTTAATAAAATATTTTAAACTCTTTTAACAATAAAAAAAAGTTTAAACATTCAAAAGATTATATCAAATAAGTTATGGTTAGTTCTCGGGAAGTACTAAGGAAATAAGAAAGAAAGAAACCTAAAAAAAATGACTTTAATTCTCATATTTAATTGTTATATGAAAAATATTAAAGAAAATAAAATAAAATTAAAAAAATAAATTATAAATTTATATATTTTAAAATTATTTAATCTTTATATTAAAATAAGTGAATAGATTTAAAGTAGTCTATACAAAATTTATTACTGAGTTTAAAGTAGTCTATAAAAAATAATTAATTTTTTTAATTTTAATTTTAATTTTATTTCATTTTTTTTTTCATTCCACTTTTCTTCTTTATTTTTTTTCCATAACATTTTCCCTTCAACAAAATTTAATAGTTACCATGGGTTCTTGTATACCCTTTAGCTCATATTGTTGTAGAGATCATTATAAAAATTTGCTAAAAATGCTCCAAATGACAATTAGGTTGCTACAAGTGAAGGCTCTTCAAGTCCTATACCAAAAATTAACTCAAATTCAAGTCCACCAAGCTTACAACCAATGTTTTAAAAACCCGGATCGGACCGGTCAGTCCGATCGGTCCAACTGTTGACCGGTCGGTCCAACCGATCCAACTGTTGACCGGTCACCGTTCAGGTCCGATCTAGTCATTTGGACCAAATTGAGATCGAATCGGGTTTGAACCGCGCTCGAACCGACGGTTCAACCGGTGAACCGACAGGTTCAAATGATTTTAATTTTTTTTAAAAAAATTACAAAATGAAAATATTACCCTCTCATTGTAAGCATGAAAGGAAGGATTCCATAGAATTTAAATGGTTTTTACTAAAGCACATGTTGGGCCTGTCTTATGACTCAGCCCACATACCCACTCCAATTACTGTGGGCTGAGTTTTGAGCCCACAAGACCATGTAAAGCCTTTGTTGAGGATGGCTTTTATAGGAGTCATTTGACTCTTTGTTCCTCTCATTTTCCGATGTGGGATTGCTAAATATCAACGAAGGTTTGAACCTTGGACTACCCCTGTACTGTAGTCCACCTAGGACACCACTCGGCTACATGTATTTTATTATCTAATATGCCAAACAAAACAATATATATTATAGATTTTAAATTTTTTTATAATATTAAATAAAAATAATATAATATTTTTAAAAATTATGAAATTAGTTTAAATTTTCATTCTTTAATATATTCACATTTAAATATTATACATATTTCATTTAATAAAATTTAAAATATTACTATGATTTAATTTGATAATATCAAAGATATAAAATAATATTATTGATGTTTAATTTATTCATATATATTTTAAAATTTTTATAATTATTTTTAATTTTAATAATATATAAATTATATATTTATGACGTCACCGGTTCGACTGCCGGTCCAACCAGTGAACCGTGAACTGGTAACTTTTCCGGTTCGATCACCAGTCCGGTTCTGAAAACATTGCTTACAACACACCACAAATTCAATTCCACCATCCTTAAAACATACTAAAAAAAGAATATATATAAGATTATAGATTAAAAGGAAGAAAAAATATATGAAATTATAAATTTAATCTCTAAAAGAAAACTTATTTTAAATAAGAATACCCTCATTTTTGTCTTATAAAAATAATATTTTTTTTAAAACACATGTAAATAATGAAAATATTAAAAGATATTTATATTAAAAATTACTTACTATTTATATTTTAAAAAAAATATTAATTATACAAATTTAAAATTTTTTCATTATTTTAATCCATTAATCCTATGTATTATATTATATTAACATTATAATCTACCGCAAACAAATTTATAGAAATGAATTTATGTTAGGTCAACATCAACATCAACTACATCAAATGAAGTACATTACATCCATTTTTAACTTGAATGGTACGGATATGCTGTCTAAGATTGCCAAACAAACATTATAATAAAACATCTGAAAAAGTAAATACATGAAGAGTTGACAAATTCAAATGTTCTTTTTTCATTAATCTTTGGGGGAATTGTGTTTTGGGCCTAGTTGGGCCCAAAAATTAACAAATGGTCTATATATCTAACAAAATTAAGCCCACCACCCAAGTAAAGTCTCAATATTGATAAGAAGGATATCCCATTTATAATATTCCAAAAATGCCCTTGGCTGGGGATTAAAAAAAAAAAAAACCTGAAATCCATGTTGGATTTCCCTTTGTTTTCCCCAAATTGGAGTCGTTTTCACATTCCCGGCTTCGTCCCCCTCTTCTGCCCAAAGAATGCCCTAATCCTCAGTCCCAATCTCGTGATCTCTCAAGCTCGTGTTTCCCAGCCTTCTGATTGTTGGTGTAGGCAGTCTTGTTTTTCATCTTATCGATCCATTGGTGTCGACAATCACAACTACATTTCGGCTCCGTGGCGAAGTAGTTTATAGGTGAGGTTAGTAGGTTGATCAATTTCATCTTTTTTATGCTTCATTTCGGCTATCCGGACCATTTGATTTCAGCCCAAATACATTGCCCTAATTTATCTCGCAATTTCAGTTTGCCATATATTGTGCCCTGATCCATCCCCACTGGCGGTGCCCTTCGTATTGGTTATATTTACTGGTTATATTTTTTCTATTTTTTCCCCTTGCATTAGTGCAGACATAGTTTTCCTCTGTTGATTGAAATAAAATCTTTTAGCATTATAGTGACTTCATCGTGTGGCAGTCTAGTTAAGTACGATAGTTCGTATGTTAACTTTCTTCGATAAAACCCCAAGTTATGGTGACCCTATAGTATGAGATATTGTGGGCTTTCTTAGTATGTGTAGATAGATTATCATTTCCAACTTCATGAAATCTGTAGCTAACATGAATATCAGTGGCAAATAAAGAAACAAATCAGTTGAATTGATTCAAAACACTAACCACATAGCCATCATATGTACATTTATGAGTGTCAAAAGTAATTGTTATGTTCCCATTGGGATCTAGAGGGTGATAGTAGTATGCAAAAATAGAGAAAGAGTCAACCAATTTGTGAAAAAAAATAATAATAAGTGAAGTAACAAAAGAAAAGTATATGTATAAATGATATATTATATGCTTGACATGGCGACTAATAATAATGTCAACTTCAAAGGCAAAGGCGATGTGAGAGAGAAGATCAACCCCATTTTCTATACTATGCATAATTGATTGTTCTATAATATGAAATTTATGCTATGTTTATATAGCTTGATGGACGCAACTAATATGATATATTGTTACATTTTTGTGGGAGGTAAACTTGTCCAAAAAAATGATGGGCAATGGGAATACGTGGGTGGAAGAAGCAAAGGTATTCACATATATAAAGGAATGCCATTTGAAGAATTCACCAAAAAAATCTTAGAGAAATTCGACATCTCGTTTGATGCGATGAAGATGCACTACACCCTCAAGTTCAACCCCAGAGTCATCCAAGATTTAGAAGATGAGGATGACTTGGATAAGGTGGTTTCCCACAGTGATGACTTTGCAAATGTATACCTAGTAGACTTACCATGTGTGGAAGGCATTGAAGCAAATATACCGAATATAGAATTGGCAATTGGGTAATGGACGTTAACATGAATGTCTATTTAAAATATTGTGAATATCACTTTTACGCATCACGTAGTTTAATTATGTTAATGTATGTAAATGTAGAGGTCCACCTGCGCCGTTTCCTTCCTCTAATGCATCATGCGATGCAATTCCTAATACTATGATGCTATCAAGAGGTTTTGTGTCGCGTTGTGCAGATAGTGAGTACACCCCTTTGGAATCGATTCGTTTTCATGAGGCAATATTAGGGTCGGGACATACCATTTAAAATGTAGAGGAGTTTTGCAACGCAATTTACCAGATGTCATTAGGTGGAGGGTTTGAATACAAGTACAAGAAAAATTCTCCTACGTATATGTCTGTAAAGTGTTCGATTGAGGGTTGTCCTTGGAAGATAACAGCTCACGCTGTCGAGGGAAATGTCATCTTGCGAGTTCATACTTACCAAGTGAATCATAATCATATAGCTCAGGATGAGTGTTCATCTAAGGTCAAGGTTTCTTCAAAGAAAGGCACGGTTGTTGTTGAAGATGTGTTTAGAACCACTCCAGACTATCTTTCCCGTCAAATTTGTAAGGATTTTGAATGTGATCATGAAGTTCAATTGACATATAACCAAGCATGGCACCTTAAAGAGAAGGCAAAAGAGCGTATATATGGAGCTCCGCGTGAGTCCTACACATTTGTTCCTGGGTTATGCCATAGGCTAAGGGAAATCAACCCCGGCACAACTACGGAGTACACTTTCAACGAAGGTCACTTCATGCAATTGTTCATTGCCCATGCATTTTCAATTCAAGGGTTCATTAAGGGGTGTTGACCAGTATTAGCTATTGATTCTTGCCATCTAAGTGGACCATACAAGAGAGCTCTTTTGTTTGCCATTGCATATGATGCAGATGATGGAATGTTCCCTCTTGCCCTTGGTGTGGTCAGTTCAGAAAATTATGAGGATTGATATTGGTTTTTGGAGAAATTAAAGAGGGTCTTAGATGGTAAAGAAGTTGTTATTATATCTGATAGACATCAAGGAATCTTGCATAGTGTTTCCGAGTTGTTCGGGATAGGAAATCATGCATATTGTTATCAACATGTTAAGGAAAACTTTTCTAGCTTCTTGAATAAGCAAAACATTAAAGGAAAGAAAGGGAAAGAAGATGCTTTGTTACTTCTAGACAGCATTGCATATGCTAGGTTGGAGATAGACTACAACGAGGCATTTGAAAAACTTGTGCAATTCAATGACAACCTCGGTAAATGGGTTGCGGAAAATAATCCAGAATATTGGGCAATGTCAAAGTTTCTAAAAAAACGATGGGATAAAATGACAAGTAACATTACAGAGTCCTTCAATGCGTGGTTAAGAGATGAGCGTCACCAATCAATTTATATGTTATTGTTAATGCACATGGATAAGCTTGTAGCCATGTTGGACACCCATATGCGTGGTACAGAAAAGTGGAAGAGCGTGGTTGGACCTAAAACTAAAGAGAAGCTAATGTCAAATATCATGAGGTCTGGTCCAATTAGTGTGTTGCCATATTTGGGGGGGACGTTTAAGGTGTTTACCGGGGAGGTTTATTTGGTTGTCGATATCAATCAACGTACGTGTACTTGCATGACATGGCAAATGTCTAGCTTGCTGTGTTCCCACGTATGTGCTGTCATCCGCACACTCAGACATGACGTGTATGACTATATTGACCCATGTTTTAATGTCTCCACCCAACATTTGATTTACTCTGGTCAGTTTCAACCATTACCAACACACAATATGCCGAAAGTTTGTGAAGATGGGAGTTTGCAAGATTGTGCTGGCAACTTCTTTTCTGCTTTCCAACCCCCTCATGTCAAACGTCCTCCAGGAAGACCCCGCCAAAGGCGCATTGAGTCACAGTTTACTCATAAGAGAGCAATTCATTGCTCTCGATGCAATGACATAGGTCACAACCGCTCTAAATGTAATAATTCGTTGCCGTGACATGTGGCTTGTTTGTGCTTGTACAATTCTCATTCTTTTTATCAGCCCATACATTCTATTATAGGGTATATGGTACGGTATTGTTGTTTTCGTTCCTATGTATTGGGCTGGTTATAGGCACAATGCACTATCTTGTTATTTTCATGATTTATAGTTGCTTTGCTTAACCTACTTAATTAAAAGTGCAATTTGAATGTGGTTTCTTTAAAGTTGTTATTTAATTCCATCAGTGTCTCTATATTATCAAGCATTTGTGGTTCCACCTACTAAAAAATGTCTTTCCATTTGTCTTGAATGAGATATACTCGTTTCACACTTTGTAAGCATTGCAGTTATAATCTTGTAATTCATATGATCTATTGGCAGTAGCATAGTACTTCACTCACATGTTTGCACCCAAACTGTCAGCGCTTTCCTCAAATAGTTTTTTATTTATTTATTTTATTTATTTTTACCTTATACAACTGAATATGGTATAGCTTGACGAAATTTATCCAACTGATTAATGGTATGATAGTGAAATGACCTTTCCCTTTATTATTAGTCTCTCTAGCTCATCGATCACTACTATAGCACCCTTTGGAAGTCATCGGTTATTCTAAGGTTCAAACCTCCAGCAGTAAATTCATTCTTCAATGGCCACTGTGGAGGTATTACTTCTTCGTTGTTATTTTTCATTACTTATTTTGGATACTTGATATTTTAACCTACTTAACACAATTACTTGTTATGGGTCTTACATATTCATTATCAGATAAACATTGAGTTGTAAATTATTCATCCACATTATTTTGTTTGTTAGTTCATTCAATTGTATTTCTTTTTGCACCACGTTTATGTATTCATATTGTCTTTGTTATTTTTATGTTGATTACTAAAATGCATCTCTAAGATACTAATTATGTCCTTCACTTTTAATGCAGCCCACAAGATTGTTCACACGTTGTTCATCTTCGAGATTCTTAAAACTATGCAACAGGCTGCTAGTAGATAAATTGGAAGTTGTTCGAGACTTTCAGTTTGGAGGTCTTCTCAACTTAAATTGCAAGGAGATACGACATAATATATGATTCGCATGGAATACCCAGTCGGGTCATTTAATCAAAAACATTTATAAAACCTATGACCTCATACTAGTGTAGCAAAGCTACTATAGTATAGTGGCTCTAGGGTCGAACTCTGGGATGGGTTTTCATTCTACCAATGATATACTCATGATTAGAAATTAAATTTAATGATTTCCTTTATCAAAAACTTAAAGCTTAAAAAGAAAATAAAATTTGTTTTGAAAGTATTTGAAACTAAATTAACATAAACTAATTAAAAATGGAAGAAAGAAAGTTTCTCGGAGCTAAGGATTGCTAGGATCAAGTTTAGAATGCAAAGTGGAAAATTCCGGATTTTTCTCCTCGCATTGGGGATTTAACCTATAGTTATTTCCCGAACCGGTATAGGTTTAACAATGAAGATTTAATCCATAAAAATCAATAGAAATGGTAGTCAAGGTCCATTAATGGCTTTAGACACTATATAGGTCTTCACCTTGAACCACTTTCCAATGGCTCGTACATGATAACTAATGGACTAATATGGATCTAGCAATAAGCATCCATAAAGACCTGAAGCTTACCATGTATTGGCCATTCAAAGTGATTCTAAGGGATTTAAAGCAAAACTTTGGATTAAAAAGCCATTTATGAACTTCAACTACCTGAATTTAATGCACGAGCATTTTCCAACTTTTCATCTGGACTTTTCACCTAGCTTCCTTCACTCCAAGAAACCAAGAGTTTAGCCTCTCATCCTCTGAGAAAACATCCTCAGAGATTGTTTGGCTTCCAAGAAAGAGAAAATAGCAACGAGAGAATAGAAAATAAGAGTGCTCCGTATATTGCTAAGTGTTAAGCTTAACACCCGTGTTACATGTCTTCAAGAGGTGATTTCCACCCCTTATATAGTTTTTACAAAAGCAAAGCTTTTCATTGGCTTAATACAAGGAGAAGAAAGGAAATTACATCAAAAGAAACTTAAGAAAATATCTAAAGTGGAGTCGGCAAAAACAGAGGAGATTTCGCACAGGTGTGCGAAATTCGCACACCATTCAGAGGAGATTTCGCACAGGTGTGCGAAATTCGCACACCATTCAGAAGGTGTGCGAAATTTTCGCACACCTGGAGCAGTTTTCTTCCGAAGGTCATAACTTCCTCGTTTCAGCTTCAAATCATGCACGGTTTGAAGCGTTGGATTCTTGACTTCTTGAGCTTTGAAACGATATATAGCATGTAAAAAATGGACTTCGGGAAGTGCTCCAAAAGTGCCAAAGAACACTGCAGCTGCTGACTTCAGATTTCCTCCTTGCTTCTCTTTTGATTTTCTTTGCTTCTCTTTGCTTTTCTTCTTTGGTTGGCTTGTCTTAATGATCCAAAAAGATGTCAAAACACTAAAAATAGCCACAAATATGATTAGAAGTCATTGCTAGGTCCTTAACATGCCAATTGGAATAAAGGTGAAGAATTACTACACAAAAGTGCTTAAAACATAATGACTTAAAGGTGTAAAATGGCACTTTTGGGTAGTAATCAATATATGTCTATGGCTGATCGACCATTTTAACGTTGGCTTCATACGCATAGACATATCATCCAACAAAAGCTATGATTTGACTGCTGTAGATGTTGGTCTTGTATTTGGCCTCCCGACAAGCGGACGGATTCTACAAATTGCATTGACCCCGTCTGAGCATCCATTCAGTACACTCAACACTTGTGAGGAGAGACTCCTTAACTTACCTGTCGGAGAGGAGTTCCGTAGATGCTTCCTTTACTACGCATGTGCGACGATATTGGCTCCAACGTCAAGGATAGATGGATGCCGAAACTTATGGCATACCATCCATGAAGATGGTTTTCGAAACGATGTCAACTGGGGCCAATTTGTTGTTGACCAGCTGGTTGAGGGTATTAGACGATTTAAACAACGGAACAGTGTTTGGGTACATGGTTGCATCCTCTTCCTCCAGGTATTGCCTTGCTTTTACATTGATAACTTTGTCACTTTTACATTGTTCACATCACTACCATCAAGTAACGAATCCACATTTGTTTATTTCCATTGTGCAGCTCCACTACGTAATTAAATTCAAGATTCCTTCAGTTCATGTTCCCGTGACAGTGCCCCTTCTCTCCGCATGGTCAGATGATTTGATAAAGGAGCGCTTAGCTGCTGAGATAAGTCAGTTTGGTAGTTTCGGACATGGCGAGGTAGCCATTTACTCTACATTCATTTTGTTCTGAAATTTGATGACATCAAAATTGAATACCTTCAAGGTTTATACGTTCTTAATTTGCGTCATGAAATCAATTGTAGGGGTTTGATTATTCATCACCGTCTCGTACGTCACCGCCCCGTACACATGTGGAGTCTGGTAGTGGCCTGACAAGTAGTCATGTACGGATACTGTTTGTTACTTTACGCATTAACTCCGTCTGAATGCCATTACAATTAGGTTTGTTGACTCAATTGTTTGAAACCATTGGTTCTAAATATTTTCTTCAATATTTTTATAGTAATTTATGTGCAAGCTATTTGTTAACATGTCATAGGAACTACTTGAGTAATACTATGTAGCATAACGTGCAATAAATCAATATCAAAAGGGCATTCAGCACCAGCTAGGCATCATGCATGGTGTGATGCATACATTGGATGGCAAAAAACAACGAAGTCGACCTTCGTCGGCCGCTGGTGACTCAAGCTATGCAGCCCATGAATTTCCGCAGCTTGAACCGCATTTAGACTATGGCGGAGATGGCATCGCTTCCTATGGCACTGCAAACGTACCTGACACACCAATTCGGCATCCATCAGATATTGGTAACAGTATGAGGGACATTCATTACTGCATGAATTTGTACATAATAACTCATATTATATTACTATGCATTACGAATTAACTGTTGTTAACTAACAGCCGATGAAGAAGTAGTCATCCTTGAATAGTTGCCTTTGCAATCTATGGTTGTGGCTCCATCTGATAGGAATGGCAAGCGATGAAGAGTGCGTCGGTTGGGTCCCAATCTATTGTCGCCATTCATAGCGCAACCACAAACACGCCAGTCTACCATCAAGATGGACCTCAAAGAAGCGACTGCAATTGTTTTTGATGGCGCCTTGGACCTGAGGTTTGACATAGCATATAATACTCCACTTTCAAATGTATTCACCTCCACATATTTGGTATTACCCTAACGTTGATGATTTTGTTGACAGCGAGGAACTTGTTGCAATGCATGACACCAGTTTAACCAGAAGCAACCTCACCTCTTTCCAAGGAGACAACTGAATTGGCAATCATGTTAATATATCAATTTCTCCATTACTTTGCAATATTTTTAATTTAATATTCATGTACCATCTTGTCATTAGTGTCTCTGAATATTGCTTACATATTAATCACTTCTTCTCTTAGGTGGTGGATGCGTATTGTAGATTGCTGCAATTCGATGATGCATCAAGGACCAAACTCTATCTATCACCCTACATAGCGGTAATGGAGGGCTTTGATGGATACTACAATTCAATGTTATTTTGTTATAACATGTCAACAAGTTTCCTTACCCTTTAAAGCTTAAACTTTTTTCATATCGTATGCAGGAAATGGTCATGCATTCCAATAGCAAATATTTGACGCGGGAAGCAGTAATTGGCCGTTTTGAGCCATATTTGTATCCCATCGATGTTTCCTATCAGAATGTTAATGAGGTAAGCTTAAATGCATTGTTCGAGGTTTCTACACTGGTCATCTCCTTTACCCAAATATATGTTGTAATCCATTCTGAGTGGCATCATGCAGGTGTACTTACCGGTTCTTCTCAAAAACCATTGGTCGCTTTATGTTTGTGACTTGCATAACAAATGAATCCAGCTCTTGGATTCTCGACCTGGAAGGAGAAGGAGTTGTATGAGTGGGATACAACAAAATTTGGTAAAGTAGCTGTTAGTTGCGTAAAATTTTTTGCTTCCATTGTACCTAAGATGGGAAGTTTGAATGCATCTACTTTCTTTATTTAAGGCTAAGGTTGTTCTATGACTTGTTGTCTACAAGAAACAAATGGTGGATGTAGACTTGAAGATGTTCCGTTTTGTCATGCCAGACGTACCAAGTCAACCAAATGAGTTAGTGTTTACTTTGCAGTCCGTGACTAGATTTAAATTTTATTGCAAGTCAATTTAGGTATATTATCATTGCCATGTCACGCCTAAGAAATAATTACCCGTTACTTTGTGTGTTAGCAATGACTGCGGAGTATTTGTTATGAAATTCATGGACAACTGGTCAAATGGAGGCCTCTCCAAATCCATCGATGTGGTATGACCGTACACAATTTTAATATACCATGATTATATCAAAGTTGCATTCCATGCCCAAAATATTTAACATTTCCTAATATGCCTTTTAAACATTAATGAATGCAGGGCAAGATTAACAAGTATAGATTGAAGATATTGGGGAGATTGTTGCTTTCCTCACATAATGCACATCGACATCGCTTTCTCGTGGATTGAGGGACACTATTCAATTGGCTGTGCCAAGGATATTTTCAATTGATTGTACATTATTTTGTGAAACCTAAACTATTTTCAATGTATTGTATATAGAAGTTAGTGATGAATGCACAACTAAGGTTAACAATAGTACGATTCATTTTTACACCAAACAAGTTAAGCGTTCAACAGCCCTTGCCTTCATAAGTATTCAGAAATGAAATTGGGATTGCTACTTGAAATGTATACAGTATACAAAATTGAGTCAGAATAAGAGTCATACTTTGATTTGTCATTGCATGGATCACACATTCCTACTTCAGTTTACATGAATCTCTCTCATTCTCACTCTCACTCTCACATGTCTTTAATTTCCACCACCGTGACATGATGAAATGAAGCATGGCCATACAATTTCTCTCATGGACCACACTATCACATAATCTCTATACCAGGTTTATAGAGAGGGTGCAAGGGCGTTGAAGTGATGGTGAGTCTCGTGGGTTCACTTCACTCACAAGGCCCATTATACCCACAACGTACCTACTTTTGTTTTGAGTGGGTATGACTGTATGAGGGCTACGTCAGAAAATAATGTCATAAAAAATAAATTAAATAAAAATAAAATAGTTACCGTATTCGGAGATCAACTGGTTTGCGACCAGGCAATCATACTCGGTCGACTGGTTAATAAACCACCAACCGGTCGCCCTGTGTTACACAGACATGCACTTGACAGGGATTCGACCGGATCACGTCCGGTTAAGGGTGTTCACACGACCGGGTACACACAACCACTAGGAGAGAGAGAGAGTGTAAAAAACTCTTTCGATCGGAATTTGATCAGTTGTCAACCGGGAAGCCTCCCTCCTCGACCGGTCACACACAGAATGTAAAAAAGACTTCCGATCGGTCTTCGACCGGGGATCAACCGACACTCGACCGGACGACTTGATTCCTCGACCAGTCACTCACAGCTACTGGGAGAGAGAGAAAATGACAAGCGCTATTTCGACAGGTGGTCAATCGGCTGAAGTGATCCGGTCGACCGGTCTCTGAACTGGGCGCGCAATTCTATAACCAGTCGAACTACTTTTGCCATTGTTTTTGCTAGGAAAAAATAGGTGTTTTGGATTTAATTATTGATAAAACATATAATAGCTAGAGAACAAAGGTTAGCGTTATGTTGTATTTTATGATTTAAGCAAAATTTGATGCTAAGAAATAGAGGATTTGTGTTGTTTTTAAAAAATGATCATTAATGTTAATAGAAAGTATCCAATATAAAGAAATTTATTAAAAATTAAATATTAAGTTAGTCCAATATAAATGAATTTTCAAAAACTCATTTTCCATTCTCCATGTGATAAATTTGAAAGAAAGCATCAATTATCAATCTCAATAATTTTATCACATCAATTCTAACTCGCATGAGACAAAATGTCACTATACTTTTATTATTTTCAGGCTTAACTATCTTTTGATTCCCATACCTTAGGATAGGATTGCCAAGTTGGCCAACAGCCTTGAATCATTAAAGGGAAGATGCCCCCAGTTGATTCGAAGGCCATCCACGTGAAGAAAAAGAAACAAATAAACAAGGTCATGGATGGTCATGATGTTTTGCTGTGGGTGTATAAGTATTGGTTTAGCTTTTCTTCTCACTCTTTCTCTTTTGAAAAGATAACCTCAAATTTTATAAATCAATTTTAGTTTGATTAATTTAAAAATATTTTAAAATATATACATTTTTTTTAAATTAAATAATTAAGGAAATAACTATTGGGTTTAGCTTATCTTTTCGTCAAATGATCTTTTTATTTGTTATTTCGGTAACACATGAATTTTTTTTTACGTGACACTTGATTTGGGTTTCTTTTTTTTCTCTCACAAAATAAACATAAATATTGAACAACAATAAAATAATATTTTTTTAAAATTAAAAATACCATTAAAACTAAAAATACTTAAAAATTTACATTCTTATTCTCCATTTCACGATTCCAAACATGGCCTAAAATGCTTATTTACAATTTAGTTTGTAACATCTTAATTATTTTTTAAAATTTAGGAGTGGTAAATGTTATTTTTTAAAAATAAAAACAAAATATCCATTAAATTATATTTAAATAGTAATAAAATTTGGATTTTCACAACATTAAAACATACATATATAATTATTTGTGTCGGTTTTAATCATGGACATGTTCATGGCCCATGACGCACAAAAGATCAAGTCATATCTCCGATACCATTAATGGTCAACAAATTACACTCCTGTGATTTATTATAAACATTAAGGTTTGAACGGAAAACTTTAATTATTATATTTTCTAGTTATTGGCATTTCAACATTGATATACCTGTAACAATTTTCATGATATACCTTTATTTGCAGCAAATGTACAAGGTATAGAGATATTTATTTTGACCACCACCAACAATTGATAACCACAAGATAATTCAAGTTTTCCTATTTTATTTTCTTTTTCCTATTTTCTTTTTCCCACAATTTTCATATTTATACTTTAGTTTATAGTTAGTTTTATTATACTAGTGGTTTAAAATACTTATATTTTGTAACATGTATATCTATATATAATAATAAATCAATATTATTTTATTCAATAATAAGATTAAAAATAGAAAATAAACATTAAGCCAACCCCAAAAGAATAAAATAAAATAAAACATTTTTTCAGAATTTTTTTATTTTATCTTAGTTTAATTTACAAAATGTAATTATCTTCTACTATTCCAACAATTTAAGAAAACTTTATATCTCAATATGAAATTTCCTTAAATTATTTAATTATTTATTTATAAATTTAAATTATCACTTATATATATATATATATATGTTTCCACTCATAGGTATTCAATTGAAAAGAAATCAATTAGAAATGAAATTTAAATTCAATTTCATTTAATTGTTATAGAATATCGGAATTCCAAGAGACAAAGCAACTCTCACACTTTCCAAGCCAAAGGGACTGTTCGGCTTCTTACTTACAGAGGGGGTCAACTGCGGGTGGACCGGTCGAGCGATTGGTGGGGTTGTCTTTTGAAATACCTCCCGCGCGGCATTTTGACAATCTCAAGCTTTAAGGGTTTTGGGTATTCAGCTTGAGAAACCTACTTTGAACGACATTGCAGTTATTTCATGGCTTCAGAGTAGGTTTTGAAGGGTGTGGAATGATCTTTGGGAGGTTGGCCGTGTGTATTGGAAGGGCTCCTTGTTTAGCGCGTGTCAAAGGCGGTTTTTCACCTGTTCCCGCGAACCAATCCGCTTAGCTTCGGTTTGTTATCACTTTGATCTGCTCGTTTATTTCTCTACCACCGTCGTCCCCTTCAATTTGACTCTCTGATGCCGCCTAGGAGAGATACGGCTGCCTCTAGGGCACAGGGCAAGCGCCCTGCTGAGCCATCTTAGCCCGGTGAGGCGGAGGCTCGCCGAAAGACAAGGTTTGAGACTGGTCTTGTCACTTCCATGGAGAAATATCAAAGGTACAAGCAGAAGTTTTCCCACAGGAAGGTTGTTCCAGGGAGAAATATTAATTTCTCCCAACTACAGCATTTCGACTTTGAGGGACTATTTGTACGTATGGGGTGGCTGCCATTAGTAACTATTTTTGTGCCGATATTTCTGACATTAGTGAGGCATTCTATTCATGAGTGACATATGACATGGAGGACCGATTGTTTCGACCGTTAGAGGTGTGCAGATCAAGCTTAACCAGGAGAGCATATGGCGCATTTTAGACATCGCTGCAGTCGGACTCAGGGTATATGAGTCTAAGGCTAGGCCCACTCTGGCGGGTTTCGAGCCTAGAGAGGCGATACAGAGGATGTGCGCCCTTGCTAATGCGTAGGGGATGGGCAAACCATCGGCACATAGCCTGACAGTCAGATGTCGCATCCTTCACCACATGATCCTATACATTCTCTTACCACGAGCCGGCCACCGAGATGAGGTATCATATCTGGAGGCATTTCTCATTGATTCGATTATGACGGGGAGACGGATTGACGTTGGATATGTGATGATGATGCACATGCTTGTCGGTTGGGGGAAGTGATTACTACTCAAAAAGTGCTATTTGATAGCTTGTAATTAACTCTTTTAAACACTTTTGAGTAGTAGTTATCACCTTTTAACCTAATTAACATATTAAGGACCCTTGCAATTGTTTCTAATCAAATTATGTTAAATTTTAGTGTTTTGATAACTTTTTTATCACCAAAGCAATCCGTGATTGAGGAGAGTTTTTTAGGAATCCATGGCAAAGATGTCTGGATAAGAATTGCGCCGTATTTCCGTTCCGCTTGGGAGAATCCAAATAGCATTGCGCCGTCTTTCCGCTTGGGGAATCCGGATAGCATTGCGCCGCCTTTCTGCTTGGGGAATCTCGTATCCAGAATTCAGGAGCCGGATGGGAAAGGAGGACGTTCCGTGCGCCGACATTTTACATTCGGATGTGAGCCGTGCGCCGACATTTTACAACCGGATATCTTACAATCGGATGGGAGAGGAAGATGTTCCAACTTCCTTGGACAGACATGTCCGGGCCATCTTATAGCGCTTACCCGGAGAGCATCCGCAGCCGCCAATTCAGATTTTGCTGGCAGCTTAGCTCGTCAAACACTAGCTATCCGTCGGATCCATTTCGCAGCCAACTACGCAACAGCTATGCACAACTGTCATTTTAGGATATTTTGCTTTTAATATTTGATGTCTAAATACCCAAACTCTCCTTGTAATCCAGCTATATATAACATTCTGGGGAGCTTGCTCGAGGGACGAACATATTGTATATTTTACATTTAGTGAAATATAGGGTTCTCTTTTGTTTTCTTTCTCTCTCTTCTATTTTCCTTTTCTTGGAAGCCAAACAACCTCTGAGGATGTTTTCCCAGAGGATGAGAGGCTAAACCTTTAGTTTCTTGAAGTGAAGGAAGCTAGGTGAAAAGTCCAGATGCAAATGTGGAAAACTCTCGTGCATTAAATACAAGTAGTTGGAGTTCATAAATGGCTTTTAAATCTAAAGTTTTGCTTTAAATCCCTTCAAATCACTTTGAATGGCCAACACATGATAAGCTTTTAGGTCTCTGTGGATACTTATTGCTAGATCCACATCAGACCATTAGTTATCATGTACGAGCCATTGGAAAGTGGCTCAAGGTGAAGACCCATAGTGTCTAAAGCCATTAATGGAACTTGACTACCATTTCTATTGACGTTTTATGGATTAAATCTTCATTGTTAAACCTATACCGGTTCGGGAAACAATCATCTTTTATGTTGTTGCCCCCAATACGAGGAGAAAAATCCGGAATTTCCCATTTTGCATTTTGAACTTGACCCTAGCACCTTTAGCTCCGGGAGACTTTCTTTCATTCATTTTTACTTAGTTCTATGTTAGTTTAGTTTCATACATCTCTTTCAAAACAAATTTTATTTTCTTTTAAACTTTAAGTTTTTGACAAAGGAAATCACCAGATTCAATTTCTAATCTTGAATCTATCACTGGTAGAGTGAAAACCCATCCCAGAGTTCGACCCTAGAGCTGCTATACTATAGTAGCTTTGCTATGCTAGTATGAGGTCATAGGTTTTATAAATGTCTTTGATTAAAATACCCAATTGGGCACGAATCAAAATGGCGCCGCTGCCGGGGATGGTGCCACGATACAATGATACAATTTTTTAAAAGGCTACTTGTGATTTCCATCACAAGTTTGGTGAATTCCTTTTTCACTAACTTCATTTCCTTTCTTTTAATTATAGAATTCCTTTTGTTAAGTTTACTTTCATTTTCTTTCTAACCTTAACTTTCTTCTAGCTTTCTTTTGTTTTTGTTGTTTTTGTTCTGTTTTCAGGGAAGTTGTAATTTATGCATGCCCTATTGGATTCGGGACCAAGAGGGAAGACTAGTAAGGATAGAGAATCCTCAAGACACAGAGCTGGATATCTGTGTAAACATCATGGACCCTCCACAAGAGGATCAGAATTCTTAACCAGGTCAAGGGGGTAATCCAAATGCATATCTATCCATAAGGGATAGGATGCACCCACCAAGGATGAGTGCACCCTCATGCATCGTACCTCCTCTTGAGCAGCTAATTATAAGGCCCCATATTGTACCCCTCCTACCAAATTTCCATGGAATGGAGAGTGAGAACCCATATGCCCACATCAAGGAGTTTGAGGAGGTATGCAACACTTTTAGAGAGGGAGGAGCTTCAATAGACTTGATGAGACTCAAGCTATTCCCTTTTACCTTGAAGGACAATGCAAAAATATGGCTTAACTCTTTAAGGCCAAGGAACATAAGGAATTGGGTTGATCTTCAGGCCGAATTTTTGAAGAAATTTTTCCCACCCATAGGACCAATGGGTTGAAGAGACAAATCTCAAACTTTTCTGCACAAGAAAATGAGAAGTTCTTTCAGTGTTGGGAAAGGTATATGGAGGCCATCAATGCTTGTCCTCATCATGGCTTTGATACATGGCTCTTGGTGAGCTATTTTTATGATGGGATGTCTTCCTCCATGAAGCAAATTCTTGAAACCATGTGTGGGGGAGATTTTATGAGTAAGAATTCGGAAGAAGCCATGGACTTTTTAAGTTATGTATCTGAGGTATCAAGAGGATGGGATGAGCCCAACTCAAGAGAAATGGGAAGGATGAAAGCTCTTGTAAATCCAAAGGGTGGAATGTACATGTTAAGTGAAGACATGGACATGAAAGCTAAGGTGGCAGCAATGGCAAGGAGGTTGGAAGAACTTGAGTTGAGAAAAATGCATGAAGTCCAAGCCATTTCCGAGACACAAGCCCATGTCATGCCATGCACCATTTGCCAATCATGTGATCATGTGGTAGATGAGTGCCCAACCATCCCAGCTATGAGGGAGATGTTAGGTGATCAAGCCAATGTTGTGGGGCAATTTAGGCCCAACAACAATGCACCTTATGGAAACACCTATAATTCAAGCTGGAGAAACCATCCAAATTTTTCTTGGAAACCAAGGCCACCTCCATACCAACCACAAACCCAAACCTAAGCACCTCAACAAACCTCTCCAGTGGAGCAAGCCATTGTGAACCTAAGTAAAGTCATGGGTGACTTTGTGGGTGAACAAAAGGCAATCAACTCCCAATTACACCAAAAGATTGAAAATGTTGAGAGTTCTCAAATTAAGAGAATGGATGGGATGCAAAACGATCGATCTCAAAAGATAGATAATATTCAATACTCCATTTCTAGGCTTACCAACCTCAACACAGTGAGTGAGAAAGGAAAGTTTCCCTCTCAACCAAGCCAAAATCCTAAGGGTGTTCATGAAGTTGGAACCCAAGATGGGGAGTCTTCAAAGTTGAGGGAGGTCAAAGCTGTGATCACCTTGAGGAGTGGGAAGGAGGTTGATCAGCCCTTGCCTAAGGTGAGGCAAGATGAAGAACTCATGTCAAGGAGAACCTTGGTTAAAGAGAGCAATAACCAAGAAGAGAAGAGTGGGAAGAAAAATGCGCCTAAATCAAGCATTGAAGAAGAGCCAAGGATAGTCATTAAAGAGGATATGATGAAGAAACATATGCCTCCCCCTTTTCCTTAAGCTTTACATGGAAAGAAGGGAATCAAGAATTCATCAGAAATTCTTGAAGTGTTGAGACAAGTGAAGGTGAATATACCCTTACTTGATATGATCAAGCAAGTCCCCACATATGCAAAATTTTTAAAGGACTTATGCATGGTTAAAAGAGGGTTACATGTGACAAAGAAGGCATTCCTCACTGAGCAAGTAAGTGCCATCATTCAGTGTAAGTCTCCAGTTAAGTACAAAGATCCGGGATGTCCCACCATTTCAGTCAACATTGGAGGGACACATGTGGATAAGGCTTTATTAGACTTGGGGGCAAGTGTGAATTTGCTCCCATACTCTCTGTATAAGCAACTGGGACTTGGAGGATTGAAGCCCACAGCCATCACTCTTTCCTTAGCTGATAGGTCAGTCAAAATCCCAAGGGGGGTGATAGAGGATGTTTTAGTTCAAGTGGACAAATTCTACTATCCCTTGGATTTTATGGTGCTTGATACTGATCCCACTGTTAAGGAAGCAAATTATGTGCCAATCATCCTTGGGAAACCTTTCGTAGCTACCTCCAATGCCATCATTAATTGTAGGAATGGGGTGATGCAGCTCACATTTGGAAACATGACCTTGGAACTAAACATATTCCACCTATGCAAGAGGCATCTTCACCCCGAAGAGGAGGAAGGATTGGAGGAGGTGTGCTTGATCAACACTTTGGTTGAAAAGCATTATGACATGAATTTAGAAGAGAGCTTGAACGAAAGCCTTGGAGTGCTTGAAGAAGGGTTACCTGAACCCTCTAATGTGTTAGCCATCATGTCTCCTTGGAGGAGACGGGAAGAGATTTTACCACTGTTCAATGAAGAGGACTCACAAGGAGCAGCTATGGAGGACCCTCCAAAGCTAGTTTTAAAGCCACTTCCTGTTGATTTGAAGTATGCATATTTGGAGGAAGATGAGAAATGTCCAGTGGTGGTTTCTTCAACTCTCACAAGTGATCAAGAGGATAGTCTTTTGGGAGTCCTCAGAAAATGCAAAAAAACCATTGGATGGACAATTTCAGATCTGAAAGGGATTAGCCCTTTAGTATGCACCCACCATATCTACATGGAGGAAGATGCAAAACCAGTGAGGCAGCCCCAGAGGAGGTTGAATCCTCACATGCAAGAGGTGGTAAGGGGTGAAGTTCTGAAGCTACTGCAAGCAGAGATTATATATCCCATTTCAGATAGCTTGTGGGTGAGCCCAACCCAAGTAGTCCCAAAGAAATCTGGAATTACTGTGATCCAGAATGAGAAAGGGGAGGAAGTCTCTACACGTCTTACCTCAGGATGGAGGGTGTGTATAGACTACAGGAGATTAAATTCAGTGACTAGGAAGGACCATTTCCCATTGCCTTTCATGGACCAAGTCCTTGAGAGAGTCTCAGGGCATCCTTTCTACTGTTTTTTGGATGGTTACTCGGGGTACTTCCAAATAGAGATTGATTTGGAAGATCAAGAAAAGACAACCTTCACTTGCCCCTTTGGTCTTTTGCCTATAGGAGGATGCCGTTTGGTCTATGTAATGCTCCTGCAACTTTCCAAAGATGTATGCTAAGCATTTTCAGTGATATGGTGGAGCGCATCATAGAAGTCTTCATGGATGACATCACTGTATATGGAGGTTCTTATAAGGAGTGTTTGTTGCATTTAGAAGCTGTTCTCCAAAGATGTATTGAGAAAAACCTAGTGCTAAATTGGGACAAGTGCCATTTTATGGTACAACAAGGAATTGTCTTAGGACATATAATCTCCAAGAATGGCATTGAGGTAGATAAGGCAAAGGTAGAGCTAATTGTTAAGTTGCCACCTCCCACCAATGTTAAAGGAATTAGGCAATTCCTAGGACATGCCGGGTTCTATAGGAGGTTCACTAAGGATTTCTAAAAAATCTCAAAACCTCTTTGTGAACTCTTGGTAAAGGATGCCAAGTTTGTGTGGGATGAGAGATGTCAGAAGAGTTTTGAGGAGCTGAAGCAATTCCTCACAACTGCACCAATAATGAGAGCCCCAAATTGGAAATTACCTTTTGAGGTAATGTGTGATGCAAGTGATCTTGCTATAGGGGCTGTTTTGGGGCAAAGAGAAGATGGAAAGCCCTATGTGATTTATTATGCAAGCAAAACTTTGAAAGAGGCTCAGAGGAACTACATAACTACTGAGAAGGAGTTGTTGGCAGTAGATTTTGCCTTAGATAAGTTTCGTGCCTATTTGGTAGGGTCCTTTATAGTGGTGGTCACTGACCATTCTGCTTTGAAGTACTTGTTAACCAAGCAAGATGCCAAGGCAAGATTGATAAGATGGATCCTTTTGCTTTAAGAATTCAATCTCCAAATCTAGGATAAAAAGGGAGTAGAAAATGTGGTAGTTGACCACTTGTCAAGACTTGTGATAACCAATGACACACTTGGTCTACCTATCAATGATGACTTCCTTGAGGAGTCTCTCATGTCAATAGAGGTAGCTCCATGGTATTCTCACATTGCAAATTACTTGGTTACTGGAGAAGTTCCAAGTGAGTGGAGTGCCCAAGACAAGAAGCATTTCTTTGCTAAGATCCATGCCTATTATTGGGAGGAGCCTTTTCTCTTCAAATACTGTGCGGATCAAATCATAAGGAAATGTGTTCCTGAACAAGAGCAATCTGGAATTCTATCCCATTGTCATGATAGTGCATGTGGAGGTCATTTTGCTTCCCAGAAAATAGCCATGAGAGTGGTCCAATCAGGTTTTTGGTGGCCCTCTCTTTTCAAGGATGCCCACTCTATGTGCAAAGAATGTGATCGGTGTCAAAGGCTAGGGAAGTTAACATGCCGAAATATGATGCCCTTGAACCCCATCTTGATAGTGGATGTCTTTGATGTTTGGGGGATAGACTTTATGTGACCATTTCCAATGTCGTTTGGACACTCCTACATTTTGGTGGGAGTGGATTATGTCTCTAAGTGGGTAGAAGCAGTCCCATGTAGGAGCAATGATCATAAAGTGGTTCTCAAATTTCTCAAGGAAAACATCTTTTCAAGGTTTGGAGTGCCTAAGGCCATTATCAGTGATGGAGGAACCCACTTTTGCAACAAGCCTTTTGAGACTCTTCTAGCCAAATATGGGGTCAAGCACAAGGTAGCTACACTTTATCACCCTCAAACAAGTGGCCAAGTTGAGTTAGCCAACCGGAAAATCAAGAATATACTGATGAAGGTGGTGAATGTGAATAGGAAGGATTGATCTATTAAGCTCCTGGATTCATTATGGGCTTATAGGACCGCTTATAAGACCATTCTTGGAATGTCTCCTTATCGCCTTGTTTATGGCAAAGCATGCCATCTTCCAGTAGAGGTTGAATATAAAGCATGGTGGGCAATTAAGAAGCTCAACATGGATTTGACAAGAGCCGGGTTAAAGAGATGTTTGGATTTGAACGAATTGGAGGAAATGAGGAATGATGCTTACCTCAATTCAAAAATTGCAAAAGAGAGGTTGAAGAAATGGCATGATCAGTTGGTAAATCAGAAGAATTTTACCAAGGGACAAAGAGTCTTGCTGTATGACTCTAAACTTCATCTTTTTCCAGGAAAATTGAAATCAAGGTGGACGGGTCCTTTCATAATTCATGACGTGCAATTAAATGGAGTAGTGGAACTACTCAACTTCAAGAGCACTCGAACTTTCAAAGTGAATGGGCATCGTCTCAAGCCCTATATAGAATCATTTTCCCGAGACAAGGAGGAATTCATCCTCCTTGATCCACCTCAAACATGAAAACACTCAGTTCATGGTTGAACTTAGTCTCTTCAAAGACTAAAAAGTTCATCCTCTTTTTGTTTCCTTTTGCGTTAATTTTAGTTTAATCTAGTGTTTTTTCTTGTGTATATGCATGTTTTGATTTTTATTTTTGACCTTAATTTCATTCTAATGTGGTTTGAATTGGTTTTTGTGTTAACATGCTGGTAGGAAACCTTGAAGAATGAAGTCAAGGGGAAAACAGGGGCGCAAAACAAAGGGAACAGAGCTCTACAGTCCAAGATTTTTTCCACTCAGGCCCAGCACACTACCATCCTGAGGCAGATCCAGTATCATCAAGGCATTACATCAGCTCCTGCACATGCCTTTCCCAGCTCTTCAGAGCCATCACGGACCCCTCCTTTTGTTGATCAGCCTTTGCCTCGTCAGGAGCCTCCTACAGGAGAGGCAGAGGTACCACTTCCTCCCTATTATTCAATCGCTTTTGTCACATTGAGGACAATGTTCAGCTTGGTTGGGGGGGAGTTAAGGAAGGAAATTTTTTGTTACTTATGCTAAGTTATTTTGGTAATTTAGTTACTTTTTGATTAATTTTAAAATTTTTTGCTGCTCTCCATGGTTATTAAGGAAAAATTTTCAAAATGAAATGGGAGAAATTGAATTTTTGTCTTTTTTTTACTTGACTTAGAGTTTGTATTATACTTATTAAAGTTGATGAATTGTTGAAGCTTTTATTGAATTCAAGCTTAGTTCTTCCACTTTAAGCTATTCGCACACTGTGCACACTAGGTTCCGGGTATAAGATGAAAAATTATTTCCCTCTTGACTTAGGAAATTTTAGGCTTGGTACCTTTGATCTTATGTTAATAGTGTTGGGACACCTTATAAAAGGCCAATGAGCCTGTGTAAAAAAAAAAAAAAAAAGTGTTTTACTTGTCTTGAAGCCCGAGCAAGGTCTGAGGGGTATATGGTGAAAATCTTTAAAACCTGGTGCCCTAAGCCTTCATTGGTTGGGAGTCACTGACCTCAATGCTCGTTACATGGGTGAATAGGTGGAGTTTAACATATTGTAGGTGCTTGGGTATTTAAAAATTCATTCTCAAAAGTCCGGGGTGAAATTCGAGGAGTTAGTGGTTGAAAAATCCTTAAAGCTTGATGCCCTAAACCTTGATTGGTTGGGAGTCATCGATGGACCCCCGTTACATGGACAATTTAAAAAAGAATGCCTTTAAGCTTTGCACTCCTACAAGAAAAAATTGTGAAAGAAAAGAGGTGCGTTCTTAGCCTATTGGAGGTTGATTAGTTTGCTAAGCTTTGAAAAGAACTAGGTTGAGGGGAGAGATTAGTTTGACATACTATATCCGAAAACTAATAAATAACACATAGATTTTTGTGGAAGAGTAAGGATTGGACCTTTGGGAGTGGAAATTATTTTGAAGCTTAAATTTGCATAATGCCTACTCTTTATGAATTGTGACTAGGCAAATTATTTGATAGCTCCTATTGAAGTTTGAGTTTTATTTCTTTCATGTTCCATGTGAGGGTTTGATCAGTCATGCCACTTAAACATTTTTTGGAGTGATCAGCATGATTTTGTAAATTTATTACTTTTATTTTTATTTTTATTTTTTCTCTCCTTCATTGCTAAGGGACTAGCAATATGTCGGTTGGGGGGAGTGATTATTACTCAAAAAGTGCTATTTGATAGCTTGTAATTAACTCTTTTAAACACTTTTGAGTAGTAGTTATCACATTTTAACCCAATTAACATATTAAGGACCCTTGCAATTGTTTCTAATCAAATTGTGTTAAGTTTTGGTGTTTTGATAGCTTTTTGATCACCAAAGCAATCCGTGATTGAGGAGAGTTCTTTAGGAATCCATGGCAAAGATGTCCGGATAAGAATTGCGCTGCCTTTCTGTTCCATTTGGGAGAATCCGGATAGCATTGCACCGTCTTTCCGCTTGGGGAATCTCGCATCCGGAATTCAGGAGCTAGATGGGAAAGGAGGACCTTCCATGCGCCGACATTTTACATTCGGATGTGAGCCGTTCGCCGACATTTTACAACCGGATATCTCACAGTCGGATGAGAGAGGAAGACGTTCCAATTTCCCTGGACAGACATGTCCGGGCCATCTTATAGCTCTTACCCGGAGAGCATTCGCAGCCGCCAATTCAAATTCTGCGGGCAGCTTGGCTCGTCAAACACTAGCGATCCGCCGGATCCATTTCGCAGCCATCTGCGCAACAGCTATGCACAACTGTCATTTTAGGATATTTTGCTTTACATATTTGATGTCTAAATACCCAAACTCTCCTTGTAATCCAGCTATATATAACATTCTAGGGAGTTTGCCCGAGGGACGAACATATTGTATATTTTACATTTAGTGAAATATAGGGTTCTCTTTTGTTTTCTTTTTCTCTCTTCTATTTTCCTTTTCCTGGAAGCCAAACAACCTTTGAGGATGTTTTCTCAGAGGATGAGAGGCTAAACCTTTAGTTTCTTGGAGTGAAGGAAGCTAGGTGAAAAGTCCAGATGCAAATGTGGAAAACTCTTGTGCATTAAATACAGGTAGTTGGAGTTCATAAATGGCTTTTAAATCTAAAGTTTTGCTTTAAATCCCTTCGAATCACTTTGAATGGCCAATACATGATAAGCTTTTAGTCTGTGGATACTTATTGCTAGATCCACATCAGACCATTAGTTATCATGTACGAGCCATTGGAAAGTGGCTCAAGGTGAAGACCCATAGTGTCTAAAGCCATTAATGGAACTTGACTACCATTTCTATTGACCTTTTATGGATTAAATCTTCATTGTTAAACCTATACCGGTTCGGGAAACAACCATCTTTTATGTTGTTGTCCCCAATATGAGGAGAAAAATCCGGAATTTCCCACTTTGCATTCTGAACTTGACCCTAGCACTTTTAGCTCCGGGAGACTTTCTTTCTTTCATTTTTACTTATTCTATGTTAGTTTAGTTTCATACATCTCTTTCAAAACAAATTTTATTTTCTTTTAAACTTTAAGTTTTTGACAAAGGAAATCACCAGATTCAATTTCTAATCTTGAGTCTATCACTGGTAGAGTGAAAACCCATCCCAGAGTTTGACCCTAGAGCTGCTATACTATAGTAGCTTTGCTACGCTAGTATGAGGTCATAGGTTTTATAAATGTTTTTGATTAAAATACCCAACTGGGCACGAATCAGAGAGCTCCACATATGTTCTCCCCTATGGCCATTTTCTGACACGAGTATTTAAGGATGCGGGGGTTGATTTGAGCAGGGAACAGGACTTTGAGGCCCCAAGTAGTTATGACACATATGATGAGCAATCGTTGGCCCGTATGAAGTTTGAGAAGGGCCCTAATGGATCATGGATTAGGAAAGTGGAGCGACCAGTACCACATCCTGTCATTGAGGAGGAAGCGGAGATTGGGGAGATGGAGGGTGGGGTTGCTCCTCAGAGAGATTATGAGCATACACAGACTGAGTTTGATATCCATGCACAATAGTATGAGGGTTGCCAGTTGGGGGCGACCGTATCAGGGGAGATGACGTCTGAGGCAGTGCGCTCAGCGGGAACATCCCGCAGCCATCATTCATTGATCTACCTCATGCGCATACATCACCTCATCAAGCTCCATACGGCCCTAGTCAGGCTTGGATGGATTTAGGTGCTTAGATCAGCTCACTGGGCGCTCGGATTGAGGAGCTAGCAGTTGTCAAGGATATGCGATTCTACTCTATGGAGGATCGCATGGATCATTATCAGATAGGCTTCACCGAGCAATTCCAGTGTATGCAGCAGAGATTTCAGAGTATTGAGGATCGCATGGATCAACAGCAGGCTACCTTTGCGCATATCCTCCAGAGGCTTGGTTGCCAGGACAGTCAGCATGAGGACATGATGACTTACATCCAATCGGTGTTTCCACCACCACCTCCTAAGCCGTGATAACAGTGAGAGCTATTTAGGATTAGCATACGTAGATGCAAATCATTGCCATCTTTGTTTCTGTTGTCTATGTTTACTCTATATTTCACTTGACTATATATATATGTCTATGTTTCCTCTATATTTCAGCTGACTATATATATATATGATTTCTTTTGTCTTATGTGAATTATACGTTTACTTTTGATTAGTATTATATGGCCTTTGATTAACGCGTGATAAATGGATTATCGTGTGATGGTACTTATTCTAATAAATGCTGGAAAATTTTTTATATGATGGTGCTGGTTTTGGGCTGGTCTTCTAGTGAGCTTTAATGCCTCTGTAATTAAGGTAGTCAAGGTCATTACTGAAATTTTTTTCATAAACTTGTGTTGGTTACTTAGAAAACCAAACCAAGCCCAACAAATTTGCCTTCTTTAGCAGAGCCATCTTTATGATCACAGATAAACCTGCTTGCTCAAGTGTTTAATATGAATCTATGTCCCTTCTTCATTATTGCTACAAACATGATGCAGAAGAATCCAACAGGACGAAAGAACCAAGTTGCTTAAGTTGGACTAACAGTTAGCTTGGATTTGTAGTCCCTATTCTATATGAATTTGTTTTGTTTTGTTTTATTACAGTTTAAGAGATAACTATTTGGTTCCTATATTTTCAAGTAGAGTATTGCTATTTAAGCGAACTGGGCTCATTGGTTTGCTTATTTCAACCTAACACATGTTATGAAGGATCCTAATTTTGTGAAAAATTACATCATGGGTCATTAGGTCATCAGATAACTAAACAAGCAAAAACAGTTTTCCAATGAAGTATTTTTCTCTTAAGCGGTCATGTGAGTTTGTAAGTAGTGTGAATGGCCAAGATTAGAAGTGAAGCTTTGTGTTGTGAGGAAGTTGGTCTAATGGGATTTTAAAAAAAGAAATAGAAACAGACTACTCATTGTATAGAAAACTAATGTAACAGTACCAAAAAAGAGGCTGAACTATAACAATTATCCTTCAAAGAGGGATATGACAACATAAACAGTATAACACAAAGGAACAAAAAAAACACAACAGAAACTAACAAAGCTATGCAACTCAAGATGAGAAAAAAGTCCTAAAAAAGGGCATTAAAAGTGAGGTCCCAAAATTACCACATTTGAATTTATGGGTTGCAAAGATAGAGGTTACTAATCTGTATGGGTCTTGGTTTCTCTTTGATTCCCGTTTTAAATGGGAGTTGAGCTAGTTTTAGCTGAAAGTGGGAGAGTCCTAGAAGGTGAGTTGTTTGTTAGGTTAATCAGCCTTCGAGTTTATTTATGGTTCAATGAATTCTCCAGAGAAGTGGGTGATCGGTGTTTGGTTGCAAAATCAATGAATTCATTTATAGGTTCAATGAAGGCATAGTCAAGAGAAGCTGTTATTATTATTATTATTATTATTATTATTATTATTATTAATATTATTATTATTTTTAATGATTCTCATATTAAGGGGCCCAAGGGCAATTTTTTTAACTATTTGTTTCCAAAATCAAAACAATAAGTATGGGGAAAAAAATATGTGGGTGCTAAATAATAACTATTTGTTTCCAAAATCAAAACAGTAAGTATGTGAAAAAAATTATGTGGGTGCTAAAAAATTTTGTATGAAGTTAAAGTAAAACCTCCATCTTTCAATCGATCCATCTGATCGGTTGTTACAAGCGAGGGTGTGTGCGACCGGTCGACCGGTTACACTTTCCCGGTCGAATACCGGTTGTGAACCGGTCGAGGTGGCCCACTCATTATCTCTCACATAGTTGCTTGCATCTTGGAGAGTCAACATTGTATCACTGTGGTTTTGCATTATATGGGGTTAAATTATGAACCAGTAATTGGTTGTTGAAATGACATCGCTTTTTAAGTTTTCAATGTGATTTGCCTTAGATCCATGTCCGAAGGCCCAACACAGGGCCGGTGAAGGGGATAATACAAGGCACCATTCGAAAGTTATCACTGCCCTCACAAAAAGGCTAGGGTTACTTCAATTATGCAACCGTATATGGAAGGGGTCCTTCCAATTACATCCAGTTATAGTATGGTTATATAATGCATTTGGATAAAATTTCAAGATTATAAATATAGTAACTAATAGATCAACATGTCCATTATGTCAAGACTTAAGTAATGGTAATAATTCAAAAAACATTATGAATTATGTATATCAATTGATATTTTGTTGTTGTTTATATTTAATTCAAAACTCCTAACACAAGTATGATCATAACATGTTAATTCAGTTTTGTTCCTTGTAGTCTCCACATTCGCTTTCTTCAGCTGTAGCAACCATCAACTCATCAAAGTTCTCGGTCGTGTGAACTAAAAATTCAATCTGAGAGCGAACAAAACAAAGAGCGTAAAGTCAATCTCGCATCCTCTAAGGTGCCTTGAAACAGTAGGAATTAATGACTCATAATAAATTAATATGACATCATGTCACAACTTGGATGTTTTCTTCCCTTTTTTTATGCACACATACAACACTTACATAAATCAAGGCATTAGAAGATACTATGTCACCTGAAATTAGTTTGTCATGGTAGGCAACATTATGTGACATCAAAAGTAAGGAAGATGAATATAGGAAGAAGGGAGGTTTGAAAGAATATTGAAAAAAGAAATGAGCAAAAAATTTTGCAAAAATCGTTTGAAATCCTTCAAGTTAGGTAGCCTTGTACACCTTGTACAGTTAGCACATTGGCCTTGCACACTTAGTGTAAATGCCTTGTACAGTTGGAAAAATCCGACATAGCTACAATTGAATGAGTGTAAATGGGCGGGATAGCCACTCGCCGATGTCATGGATCAGTGAAAAGGGGAAAATGAAACCCAATTTAGGTTCCCATTCATCATACGTGTGCTAGCACATTCCAATGAATGTGTACGAAGGGAAATGAGGGGGGAGTACGAGGCGTGTCCCCATTTGAAAAAAGAAATGAGCAAAGAATTTTGCGAAAGTCATTTGAAATCCTTCAAGTTAGGTAGCCTTGTACACCTTTGTACAGTTAGCACATTGGCCTTGTACACTTAGTATAAATGCCTTGTACAGTTGGAGAAATCCGACATAACTACAGCTGAATGAGTGTAAATGGGCGGGATAGCCACTCGCCCATGTTACGGGTCAGTGAAAGGAGGGAAAATGAAACCCAATTTAGGTTCCCATTCATCATACGTGTGCTAGCACATTCTAATGAATGTGTATGAACGGAAATGAGGGGGAGTACGAGGCATGTCCCCATTTGAAAAAACAAATGAGCAAAGAATTTTGCGAAAATCATTTGAAATCCTTTAAGTTAGATAGCCTTGTACACCATTGTATAGTTAGCACATTGGCCTTGTACACTTAGTGTAAATGCCTTGTATAGTTAGAACAATCTGACATAGCTACAGCTGAATGAGTGTAAATAGGCAGGATAGCCACTCGCCGATGCCATGGGTCAGTGAAAAGGGGGAAAATGAAACCCAATTTAGGTTCCCATTCATCATACATGTGCTAGCACATTCCAATGAATGTGTACGAAGGGAAATGAGGAGGGAGTACGAGGCATGTCCCCATTTGAAAAAAGAAACAAGCAAAGAATTTTTCAAAAATCGTTTGAAATCCTTCAAGCTAGGTAGCCTTGTACACCCTTGTACAGTTAGCACATTGGCCTTGTACACTTAGTGTAAATGCCTTGTACAGTTGGAGAAATCCAACATAGCTACAGCTGATGAGTGTAAATGGGCAGGATAGCCACTCGCCGATGTCATAGGTCAGTGAAAAGGGGGAAAATGAAACCCAATTTAGGTTCTCATTCATCATACGTGTGCTAGCACATTCCAATGAATGTGTACGAAGGGAAATGAGAAGGGAGTACGAGGCATGTCCCCATTTGAAAAAAGAAATGAGCAAAGAATTTTTCAAAAATCGTTTGAAATCCTTCAAGTTAGGTAGCCTTGTACACCTTGTACAGTTAGCACATTGGCCTTGTACACTTAGTGTAAATGCCTTGTACAGTTGGAGAAATCCGACATAGCTACAGTTGAATGAGTGTAAATAGGCGGTATAGCCACTCGCTGATGTTATGGGTCAGTGAAAAGGGCGAAAATGAAACCCAATTTAAGCTCTCATTCATCATACGTGTGCTAGCACATTCCAATGAATGTGTACTAAGGGAAATGAGGGGGGAGTACGAGGCATGTCCCCATTTGAAAAAAGAAATGAGCAAAGAATTTTTCAAAAATCGTTTGAAATCCTTCAAGTTAGGTAGCCTTGTACACCTTGTACAGTTAGCACATTGGCCTTATACACTAAGTGTAATGCCTTGTACAGTTAGAGAAATCCGACATAGCTACAGCTGAATGAGTGTAAATGGGCAGGATAGCCACTCGCCAATGTCATGGGTCAGTGAGAAAGGGGAAAATGAAACCTAATTTAGGTTCCCATTCATCATACGTGTGCTAGCACATTCCAATGAATGTGTACGAAGGGAAATGAGGGGGAAGTACGAGGCATGTCCCCATTTGAAAAAAGAAATGAGCAAAGAATTTTTCAAAAATCGTTTGAAATCCTTCAAGTTAGGTAGCCTTGTACACCCTTGTACAATTAGCACATTAGCCTTGTACACTTAGTATAAATGCCTTGTACAGTTGGAGAAATCCAACATAACTACAGTTGAATGAGTGTAAATGGGTGGGATAGCCACTCACCGATGTCATGGGTCAGTGAAAAGGGGGCAAATGAAACCCAATTTAGGTTCCCATTCATCATACGTGTGCTAGCACATTCTAATGAATGCGTACGAAGGGAAATTAGGGAGGAGTACGAGGCATGTCCCCGTTTGAAAAAAGAAATGAGCAAAGAATTTTTCAAAATCGTTTGAAATCCTTCAAGTTAGGTAGCCTTGTACACCCTTGTACAGTTAGCACATTGGCCTTGTACACTTAGTGTAAATGCCTTGTACAGTTGGAAAAATCCGACATAGCTACAGCTGAATGAGTGTAAATGGGCAGGATAGCCACTCGCCCATGTCATGGGTCAGCGAAAAGAGGGAAAATGAAACCTAATTTAGGTTCCCATTCATCATACGTGTGCTAGCACATTCCAATGAATGTGTACGAAGGGAAATGAGGAGGGAGTATGAGGCATGTCCCCCTTTGAAAAAAGAAATGAGCAAAGAATTTTTTGAAAATCGTTTGAAATCCTTCAAGTTAGGTAGCCTTGTACACCCTTGTACAATTAGCACATTGGCCTTATACACTTAGTGTAAATGCCTTGTACAGTTGGACAAATCCATAATAGGGACGACCAAACAAGTGCCTATGGGTGGGAAAACAATGCTTCCACTCTCATGGATAAGGGAAAAGGATGAAAAAGTTAAGCCTCGTTTCGCTTCATATGCATCATTAGTAGGGGAGCTAATAGAATGAATTAACATGGTACCCATCACATAAAATGCGTGCAATGAGGCACCATTCAAGCAATATGTGTGAGGAATGTCCCCGACGATTGGACAAAGTAAATGATTAAGTTCTTCAAAATCATTTGAAAACCCTTAAGATACACGCCCTTGTACACCCTTGTACATTTAGTACATTGGCCTTGTACACTTAGTGTAAATGCCTTGTACAGTTGCAGAAAATTGACCTAGGTACACCTTAATGAGTGCATATGGGCCGGTTAACCACTTCCCAATGTCATGGTGTGGACCCGCATTTTTCACATGCGCCTCCACTCGATTGGCGAGACTCGCTTTTACTTGGTGAAGATGTTGTTTTTGGAAAAATTGGAGTCGCCACTTATTTTATTTTATTTTAAAGGGAAAATAAAATAAGAAATAAAACTCTAAAAAATGACTCCATAGTTTTTGGAAAAGCATGTCTTTGAAAAACCCGAGTCTAGGTCTGGGGATCTAGTTACTTATTAGGAAGGTACCTCTAGGAGATACCACCCCTCTAAGCCCTACAAAGGTCTCTACTGACTAAGTTGAGGGAAATATAGCGATTAACCGGTTAATCATGGATACTTAAGTAGGCTAGGTGATTTCGAAAAATAGCATGCTTAACAGGAAAACCAATCACAATCATGAAGAAGATTTAGAGTACGTACCTGGACTGCTTCTTAAGCGCTATCACAAGACATCAAAGGTTAGTTTTAAAATACAACGCATAATATGCATTTTTATCAAAGATGATCGAACAAGAATCAAGGCAATCAATTATGGCATCAAACATGGACATGGCTCATGATAACATACACATTCATAGAATTTTAGAGTTTGCAGGAAGAGCGTACCTGGATAATAAGCTAATACTGCTCTATGGGAAACAAGTTCGCTTAGTAACAAGTGCGAAATAATCTCAATACCACAAAGAGGAAGCACAATCAATCAAATATCAAGCAAACAATATCGATGAGAATATCATGAATGTCGGGCCCCCACCAAAGCCCTAATTAATTTTGCATGAATTGTTCTACGAATTCCATTATTTGGAATCATGAAGTTTATTCATGCTCATTGAAAAATCAAGAAAACCATGAAAAATAGTTGAAAATGGTGAAAATGCATGCTAGAAGGGAAAATGGCAGCAAATAGTATGTTAAAAATCTGGATTTTAGTGACTATAAGGGCTCTAAAGATTGTGTTTTCAAAGCTGGAAATGTTTAATTGAGGAAAAGATTCAAAGATTCAATTTAAAACAGTAAATTCCTAATCAAAGAAGCAAAAGGAGGAGGAGGTGTGTGTAGCAAGGTAGATATAATGGAGGGGAGTTGGGAGGTTTGGCTGTGACCGCATTACTGGTGATTGCAGGTGCTGCTATTATTCTCTCTAAATTTTCCCTTTCTACTCTGGTTGCATGCATTCAAGCACCATACATCGCTGCATTCCTGGGCCTTTTCCGATTCCTTGAAATTCCCTATTTTATTCTTTGAATCGTGTTTGGACATCACTGCCTATTCCAATTTTTGGAGACCAATTCCAAATCCAAGGTAGAGCTTTCTATTCATCTTGTAATTGAGAGTGCAAATTCTGCAGATTCTGGGGAGTCATCTCAGATTGGGCAGATAACAGGTGTTGATTCCGAGCATGGGTTTAAAGTTGTGCTCTCCTTGTTTCTATCTCCAAATATGAAGGCAGCATTCTCGTAATCCCTATTTGAGCACAAATTCCCATTCCCAATGTCGTTAAGGTTAACAGCAGTAGCCTTCATTTTTTCAACATCTGTTTCAACTTGAACATTCATTATCTCCTTGTTATAAAAAAAAAAAAATCTATTTCAAAGTTCTTCGCGGACTCCTTTTCCAAAGTCTGAATGTGAGGTGGAATCACTATGCACAAATCTCAAATTACCATGTTCCCCCTTATTTGATTGATCACCCTTCCTTTTGTAGTAATCTCACCAGGAATTGATTTTTCCAAGCTATAATTCATGGTGTTTTGGTCCAGATTTTAGTCCAAGAGATGCAGGCCTTTGATGGTCGAACTTCCCTTTTATCTCAAGCAATTCACGAACATAAATTATGGGAATATCACCAGGCTGAACCATAGTACCAGTTTCACTGTCTTGTCAGACTGAATATAGTAAAATTGGTTCCTAAATATGATCTCTTCTATCTTCTATGCCTATTTTAGGTGGACATGGCATTTTGGATTCCTCGATGCGGCACAAAGCGGAGGAGAGGGATATATTGGTTCGAATGTTGATTGATTCAACCCATTGTGTTTTTGGAATCCTGTTAGAGGAACTGAAGATTATCATATCTTGTTATTCTTTCAGATCCAAGGATGCAATCTTTACTGCCAGCACCAGAAGCAACAACAACAACCACAACTACAAGTTCAGCTTGAACTGTTTCAGGTATTGTATCATCTGAGATCAAGAAACCTTTTGGAATTAGACAATTTCGATTATTGGATGGAATATCCTCTTCACTATTAGCACCAATAGCATTGTCACAGATCTGCTGGTGGGTTAGTGAAGAATCAGAATTTGCCAGAAGCTGATTTAAGACCCCCATCTGGTGAGAAACTCGAAGACAATCAGCATGGTTAATAACTTCTCGATGAGGATGTACATAAGGCTGCAAATAAATTGTGGTTGCTGGAATATCCATCCAACATTGCTATGAATCAAACTCCACTTGTTGTGGTTGTACAGCAAAGGGGTACAATTCTCCCAAAACTCAACATCAGGCTTAGAAAATGATGTTTGGGGAGGACCAGTCTTGAACACTAAAATTCCCAATGGAATGGTAGGGATATCTGCATAGGTTGCTGGATTGGGATCCGCACATGCCAATCTTGTAGCAGGTTCATTAGATGTAGCTGAATTTCCTTTGAGAGACAATGCACTGCTAACCGTTGGCTTACTAACATCCTCTTGATGCTGAACCAAGTTATCAGTGGCATTATTTCCACTCACATTAGAATTCTGTGTGGAAGTTGAACTTGCTATACTCTCTTTTCTATCAATACCACCCCCAATTCCATCTACTCTTTCCTTTTTCAAGATCTTCATTCCCCATATTTATGGATTTAACTTCTAGAATCTCATAGGAAGTTTCATTAGCTGCATATATTTCTGACAGATGGCTTGACTCCAACATGTAATAACTTTCCATGAATTTTGAAAAGCAAACCTTTTGGTGAAGCTGACGATTGATGACCATCCAGTCCCTTGATTGGAATTGTCCCATTGAAGGATAGATTACGAGAGAAAAATTCAGGAATTCTAATATTAAGGTTACATGCCTCTCCAATAAAACTTCCATCAAGTGATATGTGAATTTGTGAGTCACAAGAACCCAATTGGGAGGCAGCATGTCCATCGTAGTTAAATGCATCTTCACATATTTCATCCATCAAAGCAAACACCCCATGTTCAGTCTTCGTGTCATCACTCAAAGTATGCACTTGAGAGGCTGGTGGAGCAGAATCACTGTTGAAAATCATGGTTTCATCACCAGAATCATTCATTTCTCTTGCCCGCTGAGCATTGTTCCACCTTGTCTTCATTTAATACAAAAGCCACTGTATCATGTCCAGAAGAAAAATCCACTGCCACAACAATTAATCCAAAGCTAGCACTATCATCTTCATTTTCTCTGCTTCATTCACCAATAGACAAGGATCCATCAATCTCATGTTCCATATTATTCAAATCAGTACTCAACTTCACATTCCGCACCTTAACGACAAGAACATCTGAATCAAAGTTATGAATGTCACTCTGCCTGGAGACGACATTTCGAATGCAAATTTGAGTAGACTTAGATGGAGTCGAAATTGGAACAGGGACTCCAGCATTTATATTTTTCCCATGAACTCCAATTGCACATTTTATATTTTCAGTTGTATGTGATTCCCCATGTAATTCAGCTAAAGAAGATACCCTAAGCTTACTAGAAATATCTCCCTCGTGATGGCTTCCACTTCTATTACAATTGCCGTCAGATAGTTTATTGATTTTCTCGGATAATAGAGAAGCATTCAAGTGACTAGTTGGAATCTCACTTTCAATTGGTTCCTACTATTGGAACCAACATACTGGATCGGTAGAGACTTTTTGTAAACCAATACCATGAGAGTTGCCCACACTCTGATGCCAATCTGCTGCCTACCTAAGTACCATTGTCTTTGTAATAGAGATTCCATAGTCTTCACCTTGAACAAGATCAATGCAAGAACCAGCCCATAATAGTAGCTTGAATCATCACCCTTTCTGGATAAGAAATTCACAAAGTGTGTTATTAAGATGGGACCCATATAGGAAGCAATTTTATTTGCTCCTGCAAAAACTTTAGCCTGCTATTTTCTCGGTGTTTCTTCTAATAAGGAAGAGATCATTTCATAAGCTCTTTAAAGCTTAAACGAATGCTCCAAAACTTGCCAGCATTGGTGCCAATCGACCAAGCTAGTGAGTGCAACACTTTGTCTTTGATGACCAAATCAACCTGATAATAGGTCTCGAATCAAAGCTGGTCATTTCACACAAAGGACCAGTTTTTTAAAAAAATGTAATAGAGACTATTAGCATTCTGTTCATTGGGCAAGGGGTCATACTCTATGCCACGATGGTTCAGAAGACTGTTATTGGAAAACAACCTTCATAAAGTCCTGGATTATATTGAGGCTACTCAATGAACTATTCGCTCGCAGGTAGGGATAGACGTAGCTTGGAGAATTGATCTGCTATCGATTTTCTCGAGTCCATCTATTCTTTGACCCAGGCCTTGTATCAGTAATTCCTCCAGCACTAGGGATTGGAAAGCCTCTTCAAATATCCCAACATCTGGGTGACCCATTAATTTTCCATAGCCAGCTAGAAGACTATAAACCCGTGGAATTCCATCATTTCCATCATTCGAACACCACAGATCATTAACGACAGAAACGATTAATGTCACTCGAAGTGTTCTTTTTGTTTCCACAAATTGTTGGTTTGTCTTCTTCCAGAATCTGAGTATATGGAATTGTTGGCAATAATGAATGCCATGCAGACGTGGAGATGGGAGAGGTGGCAAAAAGTCCCGACAAGTTCACCAATAAGTGATAAGCCAAATGTCTTGGTGACAGGACTTTTGATATCCATTCTGTTTTAACATCAGTAACACATCTCAATCATCTTCTTGTGGAGGTCAATGGCAGAATTCACAACTTTTAAAGGATCACCCATCTTCTAGTGCAATCTATCTCTCATAAGAGGAATAAATTGTCTTGTCCACAATTCAATCAAATAATTTAGAATATGCAATTTTGGCCAGACATCTCCACTAACAGCTGCAAAGTCTGGACCAAGCCATTTCAAAAACCAGATACCTCTTGGTCACTAATTAAACCATGCCTCCTTCTACTTCAAATCGAGACCTTCTTCTTATATAGAGCAGGGAGTCCTCGTTATAAGACCATATTAACTATCTTCAGCAAGGCCATTGCTAAAATTGAGGAAACACTTTCTGATTCACCATTTGAAAAAGTGCCTGGATCTGAATCACTTGATGAAGAGCCCGAATCACCATTGGAGGTACTGAGATTACTATGTCCATCTACTCTTGAAACTAAGACCAAAATGATCACCTTGCATGGTGCACGCATGAGCTAAAAGTAGATATTCCACAACATCGTTTCTCAGTTCAGAAAGTAAGGTTCGGAATTCAACATCAGAAGCTTTAAAGTCCAAAATGATTGAATGAACATGAGGTTGGATCAAACGGATGGCTTAAGAGAACCATCTCATTCCAGGAATAATTGTCCCAACAACTCAACCAAAAGAGTAGCAGATGTCACCGCCAGATTTAAACACAAGGCAGCAGAGCAATTGCAAAATCTAAATGACTTTCCTGGATTTCGATATGCAGGGCATAGTATTCCCATCAATAAACAATTTTGTATCAATATTCCCTTTTGTGGCATTCATTTCCTAGACCACCTGGCAGTGATGTCCTCCCCAGATTCCTCAATAATATAGAGCACCACAGAATCTGACTTAGCTGAATGCTTCAAACCTTCAATAGGTTTAGGAAGGTCAAGTACAACCCTGCCACTGTAGCATGAACAATAGGGGAGACGGAGAGCTCCATACTATGACTGGATGGACATCAACTTCCTTCTCATTGATGGCTTCTTTGAACTTCTTCTGACACAGGGCCTCTCTATCTTTTTCCTCCCAAAAATTATAACTCTTATGAAATGTTTGTAAACAGTCACCAAAAAACTAGGAGGAAGGATAAAAAAAACATGTATAGTGGAGAACAGAGAAAACAAGAAGATAACAAACAGGCATAATAGAAATCAAATAAAACCACATCTCATGATCTTTCAATGGGCTCAGGCTAGTGGAAAAGATCACGAACAGATTCTGGGCAAACAAGTAAGCAACCAATCTCAATAAAACAATCTGTGGCCTTTTCCGTTCACACCAATCAACAAGATAATACCGGGATTTGCAAAAAAAAAAAAACAATGTAGAATCAAATAGATATGAGAAGATGTGAGTTTCATGTAACTGTACCTGGAAGAACCTGCTTTTGAGAAGTATTGCTCGACTTCAAGTGAGATCGGTTCCCTTTCTCCAAAACCCCCCAAAGACCGGTGGACACCAATTCTTTTTCTTCTCATCGAAAGCCATGAAAATCTTTCCTTTCTCCCCCTGTTCTCAATGCGTGCTGCCAGTCCCCCTTTTCTCCCTCTTCTGCCCCTTTCCACCACTGACAATCAAATCATCCGCCTTGCTATTCGTGCCTCAAATTAGAAAATCCTAAAATCTCACATTTTTTTCCATGTATCCGTCCATCCATGGAGATTGCGTGTCTCTAAAAAATCCTTTTTGTATGGAAGTTTCCATATATTCTTCTATGGGCAGCAACCTCTTCCTTTTCCTTATGGCTGTGTCTTCCTTATATGCATGGTGGAGGTAACTTTATAAAATAATGCAGCTGTCACTTTCCTTTCTCTAAAATTTTGGTGATCTTCCTTCCAAATAGATGGCAACCGTTTCCTCATGCAAGAAATAAAATAAAGGGAAAAATAGAAATAAAAATAAAATAAAGATAAAATAAAGATTAAAATCAATAAATATCATGAAATTGAAAATCAAAAGAAATTTAAATCACGCACCTAAAAAAAATAAAAAATAATTAAAACAAAAAATAAAAATCAACCACATTCAAGCCATGCGAGCCATGTAACCACCAAAAATATGAGTCATGCAACCATGCAAACCATGCAGAAACATCTAAAGGTGACCTAGGGTGTGTCCTAGTGCGCTAGGGCAAACGAAGTGGACCAAGTGTGCTTAAGTGGGCCTAAGTGGGCCTAAGTGGGTGCCTAATGAACTAGGTGTCTTAAAGTGATCGAGATATTGTCTAAGTGACCTAAACATGCCTAAGAACTATCCTAAAAAAGAAAGAAAAGTTTAAGACTAAATCAAAACTGCCAAGGGTCACAATAAGGGGCTAGGCAATCCCTCAACCAGAGTCTCCGAGGTGGCTAAAAAAAGGTAAGTAGTATGAGTAGCTATGGGCCACCAAGAAACTACTATAAAGTATCAAACAAGTATCTAATAGGTCATGTGTTAGGAGGACAAAATTGAGGGTCTACACATGGCTCAGTGAAAAGGGCGAAAATGAAACTCAATTTAGTTTCCTATTCATCATAAGTTCACTAACTAGTCCCCACAGCTCACCTTCTGCACCATACCCATTTATTCTCTAGAATATAAACCCAACAACCAGATTATAAAGTGAGGATTTTTCAAACAGCTGAAATGCCAATTTTTAGGAGATCTTTTCCTACGGATTAACTGGAAGTTTCTTTCATTTACTTAGCTTATGCTTCATTCGCATGAGGCAAGATGGATATGATCAAAGCCTCATTTATACCCCACCCTGCACCCTAAAACACGTGTTATTAAGTTCAAAATTTTTTAAGAACACCTCAACACCAGATCAAAAAGGACATCTTTCCTCAAACCTTGTAAACAAACATCCACCACATCATCAAAGGAACCAACATGAAATCAAAATCTCAGAAAATTTAATCACACCCACCCTCATTTCGATTTGGGAATGATGATGATCACATATATGCGAAGACTTTTCTGAGTTGTTCACAATCCTCGGCTGCACGATTGGGGGACATTCATAGTTAGATTCGTCTTTGACCATGGTGTTTACGGTGGGAGAGAAAGGGGCAGGAGAGTGGTGACCCTTTTTGCCATTATTTGAGATTTTTCAGTCAGCATGACATGGCATTTCAAGTTTAACCACTTTAATTTACAACCAGTTGACTTGGAACTAATGAAGGGCATATTGGTCAATTAATATCTCATAGCCTTCCTATTAATTTTGTTAGATATATGGACCATTTGTTAATTTTTGGGCCCAGCTGGGCCCAAAACACAATTTCCCCTTAATCTTTTTTAGCATCCCACGTACTTGCCAAGTACAACATATGATATTTCCTATCTGGTCAAATGAAGCATGAAACATAACTCCTTGTTTTAATTACTAGTTTTAATTATTAGTATATATGGTTACCAGGGGATGTTTGGTTGTTAGAACTTTACATCTTCTATAAGAATTCATAAGGTTGGATTTAAAGAATAGTATTGTCAACACTTGCATGAGTAAAATATCGTTAATTTTAAGTAAAATCATACTCAATGTCATTACATAGTTGGTTAGCATTTTGGTGGCCAATTTGATAGGCATAGTTTCTATAGAGAGTCTTATTAGTCTATGAAATTGATATGATTCCTTTCTTTGTCATTTAACCATATATTTCTTTACTCTCTCAACTTTGTTTCATTAATCATTTTCGTATGCAATTAATTTGTATATATAGTGGCATTCTCATATCTTAAAAAGATGTATTCGCCTATAATTGCCTTCAAGCCCTCAAAGTTATTACTTAAAAGCAAGATTGAAAGCTTCATTTTTCCATATTTGAATAAATAAATCCTATTTTAGTTTAAAAATACTGCATGTTCGGTATGCGAATGAGTAATAAAAATAAGTATTTTGTTTTTATTCCTATTCTCTCTTAAATAGAAATAAATTTGGTAATTCCAATTTTTATGTTTGGATGCATATAAGAATGTGAGGTTGAAATGATAATTTGTCACTATTTCAATATTAAGTAGAAATGAGAACGAAAATGAAAAAATTGCTTATTATTTGTTTATACAAGTGATTGGATTTCTTTTAGAAATGCTTGATCATATGGACCTGATCCATTCAAGGAGGACCTAGATTGATTGAAGTGCTACTATGATCACATAACCGTTGAATCATGGACATTAACAAACAAAATCAAGACTAACCTGAAATAAAAAGGAAAAGAAGAAGAAAAAATATATTATGAGAAAATAAATTAGAAAAAAATACACTCTTGATTGCTTTTTTCATTAACCTTAGGTGTTTTATATATAGGATCTCTAATATAAGCATCAAATGCATGGGAAATTATTCTTGGTAACTATGGTGGTCATTCACAAATTTTCAATATAAATATATTTATCACATTTTGTCTTAAATCATCGTCATAATTTTTTTTAGGTAAAACTCTTTGAGAATAAAGAAAGAAATCTCATGAAAGAAAAAAAGTACAATAGAATATAAAATTATTTTAGATTATCAAAATAGTCTTATTACAAAATTGTTAATAAAACTTAATATGAAAAGATTTAGACGAATGAACAAAAATCAAAATAAAAATGTAGTGTACTTGCACCTTTTAATAACTCTTTCATGATAGCATGATTATGTTTTCTTTACCTTTGCTACCTGAGAAATGTTTGTTAGCTAAAGGGTTCTCCTAATTAAGTTTTGATGATAACAAAACATGGCTAACTGTACTAATCATTTTAAATCAAGTTAAGTTTCAGGTTTATAACAAGAAAATTGAAAGATGATAAGTTTGTTTAAGAAAATTCAAGGATTGTAAAGTTTTGGATGCATGAAGATCCATCAAGATTAGGAGAACATTCATAAGAAGAAACTTTTGGGTGCACTAATTAGGCTCTAAATGATTTTCATGTATTCTTTCCTACTTGGTATTTTATTTTTTATTTTTATTTTTTATAAAATTGAGCTTTAACTTTTATAATTTATTTGAAATTGAGTTAAAATTAAAAAATCTTAGGCAAAGGGATTTAAAATTGATTTACAAAATCCTTAAAAGATGTTGCCTAAATGTTAGAAAGGTTTTGGAATGAAAAGGAAGTGTTTAAGCCCAAAAAGGTCTAATCAGTTTACAAGGACCTGAACTAGCTCAACCATTTGGGAACTGACCTAAGCATTTTCCTAGTCGAGGTTCGATCCAGGGTATAAAACATTTTCTCTATTTTCTAAAGCATTTGCATTCCTAGTCTAAGCTTTACCTTTCTTAGTTAAGGTTTGATTGAGGCTCAACCGAAGCTTGAAAATGATCAATAGTTACCTACAGTGCATTTAATGCTTAATGGCTAGTCAATTGGTTAAACTAGAGCTCGACCAATCAAGGTTTTTTTCTACTATTTGAGGTATCCAAGATTGGAAATCTATATTGAGAGTTCTTGTTAATTTATTGATAAGAGAACACCTGCGTTAAATTTACTAACTACTCATTTATTTCATTCAAAGCTCTCAACTCCCTGTGTATTAATCACTCACTTGCAAATAATCCTTAATGCACCCCTTATATTCATCCTAACTTTCCTTGTATTTGTTCATTTATTGAATGGTTAAGTGATATAGGTTGGGATTGAGCCCTAAAACATATGACATAATGAAACAAATTAAGATTCATTTATAAATTTATTTATCTATATTTGTTGGTGTCCCATTTATTATCCCATATGCATTAATTGGTTATTTGAGTATACATGTCGATATCACTTGCATTGTACATGACTTGGGTGCATTATGAGTTGCATAGAAGATCCAAGTCATGAGTTCCTTATAGAGCGATGAGTAGTCCATAATCGGTTCACGGATTTGGGCAATCTATTTGAGACTATAGTGTACTACTCCCTAATTAGAAGGATGACTTATCTTGATCATTATGATGATTTTCCCATAGTGAGTACATTAATGTATGTGATGCACATTGGATAGGACTTATGATGAATAATGACGTAAGGCTATTCACTAAGCTACTATATTGCATGAACTCTTAACTTTGAGAGGGTATTGATCTTGTGCCTAAATAAATAGATGGCTTTAACCTATGAATGAGACCCTAAAGTGGTCATCTATTCCTATGGGTTGGATCACTATTGATGGAGGTTGGTGACGATAGATATTCTAAATAAAGACACCAAAATATCTCATGGTATTGAGATAGTGTATCCCCTTAGGTGATCCAAAGGACATATGATTTAGAAGATTATGACCATAACATTTCCTTTAATGGAAATTTGATATATGCTCCTTAGAGTTAGAATATGTTAATTGATCAAATAATAAGAAGGATCTATAATTTAAGGATTGGAGAGGTGATCTTGATGGTGGGTGATAACACATCCTATTAGATTATGGACACTAGTTAATGAGGAGTCTACATGTAGTGGATAGTAGAGCATGGACTTGAACTATGCTCATTGTAATTTCCTAAGCCCAGTTTAGGCTCAAAGTAACTTAAGTCCATTGGAAACACTATAAATATCCCTAGTAGGGTTAGGATTTAAGTTTTTCATGTTATCTTCCAAACAAAGCCTATAGAGGGAAACCATAGGCACCCTCTAGAGAGAAAAATCTATGCTTTTCTCATGGCTAGTTATGTGAGTGGAAGATTAGTGGGTAGATGAGATCTTGAAGACTTTGAATTTATTCTTCATTGCATGGATTTGATTTGAGAACATCTAGATCTAGGTATGGTTTCTATTTCTCTAAGCTATTATTCTATTTGGTTTTTATTGCCAATGTTTTTGCTAGAATAGTTTTTATCGGAGCCTAAGGTAGTTTGCGTGCTCCCTATTCGATCTAAGGCCAAGGAATGGAATCATCCAAGTTTCCCAACAATATTAAACCTTCATTAATTTGAGAAAGGTTGAGTGTTGAAACTTTATGTTAGGATTGAACTTGAAGAGACTTTCTTGTACGAGCCTACTGGAGCCATTGAATCCAAGTGTAGAACTTAAAGGCTTGGGTTAGGAGTCTTAATCAAATGGAACCCTCACTTGGAAGGAGTTTAAGGAGAGTAGATGTAGATAGGATTTGCTAAACCATTGTAAAACCAAGTTTACATCTCTTTATCTCTCTTTATTTACATTTATAGGGTTATTTATTGTTTAATAAAGTGTGTTTTTGAAAAAGTTTAAAAAAACCCAATTCAACCCTTTCATTTCAGGTGTTTTATTTAATCTAATTAGCCTTGTTTCCCAATCGGCATTAGAGTTAAATCTCTTGCTAAAGATTTTACCATATAAGAGGATATGACTAATTCATCAAATCTATCACATTTGGAAGGATTTTCAACCACTTGACTTTTATTATTTAAAGGAATTGATTATGCCTGTTAGAAAACTAAAATGACTTAGTTTTTACAATCGACCAATTTTGAGCTTTGGGATGTCATTGAAAATGGTCTTAATATTTCTTTAAAACTAGAGAATGGAGTGATGGTTCCAAAACCTAGACAATAATGAGATGAACTTAATAAAAGGAAAACTCAATTGAATGCTACAACCATCCACTTTCTATATTGTGTTATTGATAGAAATTATTATAATCATGTTTGCCAATGTAAATTGTTAAATAAATTTGGAGACTCCTTGAAATAACTCATTGTTGGAATCTTAGACCTATGCACAATGAAAGTACTACCAATTTTCAAAATTGATTCTTTAGGGTTAAAATACTAGCTTTAGGTTTATATTTTCCCAAACCTTAAGTTCTAAGTGTTGAAGATGACTAGACATTGAGATATTGGAGATCTCATAGAGGGTGGAGGCTAGGGTTCTCTCTCTTTAAGTAGACATGAAGTAAAACTAAAGCCCTAACCCCCAAGATAGGTATTTATAGACTTCCTAGGGGCTTAAGTGACTTGAGCTTAGGCTACTTAATCTAGCTTAAAAGGGTCCTAATTGATTAATTAGCCCGTCTGAGCTCTAATTGATCAATTAGCCCATTCTAGAGAGAAGATTCACAAGCCTTTATGCAACCTGCATATTTTCCAAAATGCTCTTATGAACACAAGTGAACTAAGAACCTATACAAACCTCATAAATCATGTTATGCATCAAGGAATATGAGCTCAAGTGGGACCACTAGGACTTATAGGAAAATACTAGTTCTTTAAGAATCTAATTTTGAAGTTTAATCAATATCTCATTACAGAGAGTCAATTGCATTCTAGTACCTTATGCACATTACAACGAGATACAAAAACTTGGGTTTGTGACTTGTTATCCATTGTATACAGTCTTCCCATATATTGGTGTATGTAATCTAACAAGGTGAAAACTATCAACCTCTCATGATTACCTTTATCATCCATGAGTTACAAATCCTCCTATTATGTGGTCAACTGACATATCCCAACTTAAAATAGCACATGTCAAATTACACTTATGGAATTATTGCGACCACAAAGTTCCTAATAACATGTCCTTAAGCTCACCCAAGGGGCTTCCATAATCACTTTAGGATCTTACCCATAGGTTAAAGTCATTATTAACTTTGACACAAACTCAAAATTGTCTCAAGGTTAAGAAACAATATAGAATAACAACTTGGTGAAGTTATGACTACCTAATAACCTTAAATCATGACTGATAGTAGGTCCTATATAATGTGTATTCATATACACTAGTACACTTACCATGGGAACCCTATCATGATGGTCAAAACAAAACATCTCTCCAATTAGGAGGTAGTACATTATAGTCTCTATTGTTAGGATAGAGCCCTTAAAAGTATTACATGATGTAATAAATTTGGAATTCGTTATTTATTTAATAATATTCTAGTTTCACTTTTATCTATCCTTATTCCATGTATTGTACTTTATGAGTATTTTCACTTAGCATATTTTGCATTGTACATGAATAGGGTGCACTAGGATTTGCACGAAAGATCCAAATCACGGGTTCCTTGAAAATAGATGACTTCTTCATAGTCGACTCGTGGGCCTAGGCAACCCATTGAGGTTATAGTGCACTACCTTCTAATTGAAGGGATGGTTGATTTTGGCTATAAAGATGAGTTTCTCATGGTGAGTGCACTAGTGTGTATGGTTACACATTGGATATGACCTATGGTGAGTCATGACTTAAGGTTATCAAGTAGTCATGGCCTCACTAAACTGCTTCATTATATTATCTCTCGACCTTGAGAGAATATTGAGATTGTGTTAAAGTTAGCAATGACTTTGACTTATAGGTGAGATCGTAAGTTGATCATATATTCCTTATGAATTAGGTCATTGTTGATGGAAGTTGGTAGTAATAGATATTCACAATAGAGACACCATGATATTTCATGGGATTGAGACAAAGTGTCCTCTTAGGTGATCCTAAGGAGTTGTGTTCATGGAAACTATGGCCATAGTAATTCTTTAAATGAAACTTGATACAGGCTCTTTGAGAGCTAAGACGTGTCAGTTGAATACACAATAGAAGGATTTGTAACTCAAGGATAGTAGAGGTAGTCTTGAAAGATTGATAGCTTTCGCCTTGTTGGACTACGAACAACTAGTTCATAGGGAGATTGAACGCAATGGATAGCAAGTCACAGACCCAAGCACATAGTGTCTCATTGTTATTTACATAGGATATTGAGGTTTAGTTGATTCTCTATATTGAGATTTTGAATGAACTTTAGAATTAAATTTTAAGGGAGCTAGTACTCCTATAGGTCCCAATGGTTCCCGCTTTGAGCTCATATACCTTGTTGGTATGAGTTATGAGGGTTGGATTAGCTTTAGGTTCACTTTTGTGCATAAGGGAATTTTTGTAATTACGCAAGGTTGTACAAGAATAAGTGAACAAGGTATTTGGATTGAGCTAATTGATTAATTAGTAAACCCTGTTGAGTTAATTAATCAATTGTGGCCTAATTTGGCCTAGATTAAATGACCAAAGCTTATGTGGACTCAAGTCACTTAAGCCTAGTTAGGAACCTTATAAATACCCTTTAGGGGGTGTTTAGTGTGCGGGAATAGGGAATGGGAGTGAATATTTTGTTTCAATTCCTATTTCTTGGTGAATGGAAATGAATTTGATGATTCCATTTCTAGCGTTTGGATGAACTTAGGAATTTAAGACTAGAATGATTATTTGTTTCCATTTTAATGTTTGGTAATAATAGAAATGGGAATGAAACAAATTTTACAATAATATCCTTACACATGGTTTAAAATGATTTTTTATTCTTATTTTTAAAAAGTAAAATTTTAGGTTTTTTTTTTACTAAATAATAAGACTAAAAATATATATATACTTAATAAATAAAAAAAATTAATCATAAAAACTTGTATAACCCTAATATACAAATATTCAATTATTATTTTTATTAAAAACTTCATTCTAATTTTCAACAAGTATCATATCCCATAAAATCCATAACCCTAAAATTTTTAAAGATTCATTTTTTCTTTAATCAAAATTTTAAATAATTTTTCATGCAAAAAAAGCTATAGAATTATATTTTACCAACAAAAAAAGGAGAAAAAAAATATAAAAACATATAAATTGTTAAAGCTACCAAATACTTATTTCTATTTCCGAAAGAGGAAAAAAAAACACAAACTTGATTCTAGTTCTCAATATAAGTACCATATCTACTAAAATCCACAACTATTATATCCTCCAAAATTAAGCTAACTAATCAATAAAAAGTTCATAGGAAATTGGTGAAACAAAATATCCAACCAAAAATTTCTATCGGTCCAACCTGAAGACAATAAATCAATAAAAATGCAACATAAAAATTCATGGGGTTTGAAGAAGTTGTTTTACCCATTCAACCTTGAGATCTTCATCTAAATTGAATGAAAGTTTGACTTTCATCAGGCTGTTCATAATAATTTGACTTAACTTCAATATGTCAAACCTACTAAGATTAGGAAGTTGTTATAATTCACCAACCACTCTATTTTCCTTTTCTATTTGTTGGTTGAAGTTAGCAACAAGGCTCTTTAATGCATTGCATGTTCTAATCATCACATCAATTAAAGTTGCGTCATCATTCTTTGCTCTTTTCCTATGAGATTATGATGAATATTCCATTCTACTTGGAGTGGAAGCAGTTGTATGAGTACAAGAGGCATCGACTTCTAAGTCGTCAATTCCAATGTCATTGCTTGCTTCATCTTGATCTAACTCCTCCAAAATACAGGCAACTGACATTACTTATTTTCCATTAGCACTATCTTTACCAAAAACAAGATTTAGATCATCAAAATGTGGAAATGGTTTAAGTCTCAAACCATTAGCATCTTTATGCCCCTATAAATATACAAAAAATAATTAGCATTTTTAACATAAAAGTTACTAACATAAAGAAATATTAATCTCATGCCACATTGGTTTGAAGACAAGATTAATGATCAAGAATATATATCATTTCTTTCCTTTGATGAAATTAATTATATAATAGGGTCTATTTGAATTTTTATGATCACTTCCAACTATATCTCCTAATTATGTTCCCAAAAACATCAATAGTAGATACCCAAAAAGAAAGAGTATATCATGCATTAAAATGTAATTGATATCAAGCATACAAAATACATAATATATTGAAAGCAAAAGAATATGCCAATGCATCAAATAAATTGATAAGATGTTGTGGAATACAAATACAAGATAGGAAGTATTATAAATATATTTACCTTGACCCAACCTTTGAATACATCCTGATCACATAAAACCATTTTCTTTTCATTGTCCCAAGAAAACCAGCTAACATGGGTTAGCATATCCATTACAACACTGAATTATTTTTTTTTTAAAGTCTTCACATGTGATTCAATATGTGGACTTGCTTTAAGTTCACTATTTGGAAGCTTTTCCTCTAGCATCTTCTCCACTTGTAAAAATGCTCTTGGTTTAAACCCATTATCACATTTTACCTTCCTTCAAACACACAACTCAACAAGACACTCAACCAATTTTTCATCCACAGACATCTATCTTTTTATGAGATTATGAAAAAGACAACAAACAAAAATGATTTTATATTGTGTCTTTATCAGATAGAAACAAGGGCTTCTAAGTATAGCCTAACATAGTTTAAGCAAACCAAAGCATCTCTCAATAACATTTCTTGTTGTAGAATGTGTCATGTTGAAAAACTCTTCATGGATTGTTGGCATGTGTCCCTCTCTCCAATCATTGAGATGATATCTTTGCCCTCTATGTAGGGAAAAAAATCCTTCTCCATTTGTATAGCCAGTATTAACAAGATAGTAATAACCTAAAATGAATATTCCAAAACATGTTTTAAAAAATATATCATATATCAAAATGAAATCAGTAGTTTCTAAAAGACACATATTTATCATGTGGACTATCAATCCATTTCTCCTACTAACTGCATCTTAAAGCACTCGAGAATTAGAGGCTGATCCCTTCTAACTTGGCAATTTATAAATAAACTGCATGTCTTGAGAACAAACTCCTAAGACATTTGTTGCAATTTCATTCTTCCTTATTCGATATCTAGGCTTGTGTCTCTTAGATACATTCACTCAAATGTAAATTCCATCTAAATCTCATAGACAATTCTATTTAAATAAAAGTATTAGCATTACTATAGTATGAATTAATTAAACCAATATAAAGTAAATTTATAATTTATATACCTTAAACCATTTCCATCTCTTATCTGTGGAGTTCTTAGAGTCTACTTCCAGTTTTTTTAGTAATATTCCTTGTAGGTGAATGACCGCATTTAATACTCATTGAAATGTTTACTAACAATTTCTCTAGACCTTAAGAATCAAAATTTTATAACTCGATTTCTTACATGATGTGCAAGAATATGCAAGGAGAATGCAACAATTTCTTCTACAGCAACATATCTTGAATCCTTAGTTTACTAATAGTATGAAGCATAGAACATAATGTGGTGAAAGTGTCTATCCATCCTAAGTTGCTACATACATGCTATATCACTCCTATAAATCAATCGATTAAAATTTTCAACTCACAAAAATACTCTATTTGCAAGTCCTTCCATCAATGTTCGTCTATGATAACGCTTCTTTGTAGCAATACAAAGTACAGTAAACATATTAAGTTTGTTCACTATATCATAAAGAATCAAGATAAGTTGTTATCTTCTTTCCATCTCAATGAGGTCCATAACTATGCAAGAGTCTTAATCATCAAGGAGAAAAAAAAACATTCTATGTTTTTAATAAGAACAAAAAAAATTAAATATTCTATGTTTGACCTCATTATTAATTTTCTATAAGTAAAGAAAAATTAATATATGCAAATTCGTTTGGTACCAAACTAATACTACGTTGGATACTTTTTATGAAGTTCAATAATATGACTACCAAGGTTTTAGTAGTCATAAAATTTATACATAACATTTGTATCTGTATAAACATAATTTTTAATGTTCTTTAAATTATGTTAAAATTAGTTATAGGCTAATAGAGTCTATGGGGTTTGATTGCAGGATGGATCAAATGTGAATGCATGCTTGTAAATTTGTGAATGTTAAAACCCATAATCTTTCTTGGTCCGATGTTAGACATTGTTACAAATTCTTTGACTGTTGAATCCAAAAATTAATTTAGAAGTCAAAGAAGTCTGCCCTGGACATGGCCTCATTTAACATATTGACCACATAGTATTTTTTTTATCTCTTAATTAGAAAAATTAAACATCAAATTCAAGTACAACATATATATAAATGTCACCAGAATGCAAAATTTAGTACTTTTGCAAAGATAAAATATGTTATTGCATCAATTTTAGACTTCATCCATCATATATATCAAATTCAATTTCTTTTTAGTTATGCTTGATGATAAAATTCTTAGATGTTTGAACTAGAATATTCAAAATCTTATTAAAGACCTGAGAAAAAATAAAATAAACTACACAGTAACAAAAGTCAGATGCAACTATGAATCCAAAACACCGTGATCCATTGAACTACAAGGAACTTGACCAAACTCAAGAAAGGAATTATGTATCGACAATTAAGTTGAATAATAATAATAACAATAAAATAGCATTAAGCAATATCATTTCTAGGTTCATTTCATGGCTACTATGTTGCCTTTTGTGTTCATTCTCACTATCTTCATTGTTTGTACACTTTATTTTAGTTTTGTTTTATATGTTAATTGAAGATATAAACTTTATGTATTCTATATAAATGTATAGTATATTCATAAAATACAAGTAAAGAAAACTTTTATATATATATATATATATATATATATATATATATATATATATATATATTAAGTTTGAAAACAAAATTTTGTTTTTAAGAATAAATGAGAATTATTTTTATAAATTATTCTTAAAAACTACTTTTTGAAAACTATTTGGAAAACATTTTCAAAGAGTCCTTTATACATTTTTTTTTTGTTTTTTGTTTTGGTCTCAATTCTATATTAAATGAAATAAAATTATAGTTTAATTATTATCAATATATTTCAATTTTTTTTTTTTTTTTTAAGGAAAATGTTAGTTGTTTCATCAAATTTTCAAGGTGATGTTATCTTCACTGATTAGATGGATAAAAATAATAAAAATGGTATATAGGTTATAAATGATGTTATTCTCTTTATTACTTTTACAATTGGCTTTACCACTAAATACAAAAGTCTTGCGGGTGCATGATATGAATCAATCTACTCTTCATCCTAGTTACTAATTTCCATTTGTATTTATGGTACAATAGTCAATGGTCCATTGCTAAATTATAAGAGACAATAAGACTCTATAATTTGGAGACAATTAAAGAAAGGCCTTTTTAATTAGTCGTTGATTGTGGTATTCTTTAGCTTCAGCTTCACTCTAAGTGGGATTTCTTATGTTTGTAGTGGGTGCTCCTGTGTGCTATCAAGAAGTTGGGGTTGTAGGAATTTTGGAAAAAATGTTACCTTAGGCTAGTTGAGAAATAGTGATTATATATTGTTGAATTGGTATTCTTGTAAAAAGAAGGGAGAATTGTGTTTTAGGTCCAACTGGGCCCAAAAATTAACATTTGGTCCATATATCATGTATATTTAAGCCCAACACTCAAACAAAGTATGAAAATTAAGATGAAGAATATTGTCTTTCATTAATCCCTAAAGTACAAGTGAGTGTGAATTTCAATTTTTTTTTTGTGTTTTTTTTCCCTTTTCTATTCCCTATTAAGTATTACTCATTTCTAACTTTTTTTTCTTTTTTTTTTCAATCTATATTTCTATTTTATGTCAAATAAAAAGCAATAATGGTTTTTTTTTTTTTCATTTTTAAAGATATTGAATCTTTTTGCTTTTATTATAAGAAATGAAAAATTTTTTGGGATTTTTCATCCAAATATTTTTTTTATCTTTTTGTATTTATCTTTTAGTTTGATTTTCATTTTTTTTAATTTTAAATTTATATTACCCTTTCATTTATATTTTTCTCTTATTTTTAATTATTTTTTATATTTTCTACATTAACCATATTTTAAAAAATTTAAAAATTGACTATCACTTCAGTTTATTATATATATCCTTTTAGCCTTTTAATTTTTAATGTTTTTATTTTAAAATTTTTAAAAAGATAAATTTATTGAAAAAAATAACTAAGATATGAAGTTCTAATATTATATTAATAATTTTTCTTATCTACATAGACTAATGCAAAGTATTTTGACTCACAACAAGAAAATTGTCAATACAATTTTTTAGTTAAACTTTAAAAATTAAATTTCAAATAAAATATATTATATAAAATTTTATCTAAAATTTATTGAAAGTAGTAGTTAATTTTTTTTATTGACTTTCAAACTTATCTAATTTTTTACTTGAAAGGTAATAGAACATGTTTACAAAATAAAAATAAAAATTAGTTTTTCATTTTTTAAATAAATGAGTATAAATATATTAAAAGAATTAAAAATAATCTTAGTAAAAAATTTGATAAATATGATTATAATTTTAAATATAGATTCATTTGGATAAAATTTCACAAAAAAAAAAAAAAAAAATAGTGGAAAGAATGAACATTGCTAAAACTACAAAAACAAAATATGCAATTACAAAATTTTGATGATGAAATTTAAAAATAAAATTCGAAACAATTCTTGAGTGAGAGAATTGGAGTGGGGGAAAAAAATGGGCAAGTTTTTCAAAATCATTTGAAATCCTTAACAAAAAGTAGTCTTGTACACCCTTGTACAATTAGTAAATTTGTCTTGTACAATTAGTGTAATACCCTTGTACAATAATTCAAATTTTATACATCATCTCATGAATATTGATTACTACTCAAAAAGTGCTATTTGATAGCTTGCAATGAATCCTTTTAAACACTTTTGAGTAGTAGTTATTGCATTTTAACCCAATTAACATGTTAAGGACCCTTGCAATCAATTCTAATCAAATTGTGTAAGTTTTGGTGTTTTTGTTAGTAATTTGATCACCAAAGCAATCCAAGATTGAGGAGAGTTATTTGGAATCCATGGCAAAGCAATGGAAAGAGCAGAAGCATGAAGAACTAAAGCTTTGAAGTCCTTTGCCGTAAGCAAATCCGAAATGCAAGGAGGGGAAGCAAAGAGAAATCTGCCATGAAGCATTCTTGATGACAGTCATGTCAGCCACTTTTGGAGCACTTCCTGAAGTCCAATTTATGCATGCTATATGTCATTTTAAAGCTTAGGAAGTCAACAATCCAATGTTTCAAACGGTGTGGAATTCGGAGTTAAAATGAGGAAGTTACAGCCATTGGAAACGGATCACTCCAAGTTGAAGGAAGAATTTTGCATAGCGTTGCGAAATCACCCTTTTGTTGCGAAATGATTTCGCAGCCTTTTTGCACAGTGCTGTGGAATTCCCCCTGAAGTTTCACGACAAGTCGGAAGACGAACACCACAAGCTGAAAGTCAACTTCACAGCGTTGCGGAATCAGCCTTTTGCTGAGAAGTGATTTCGTAGCCCTTTTTGTGCATCTGCGAAATCTCGCAAACCTCATTTTCACCTGCGAAATGGTCCTTAGCGCTTCCCGATATTTGCGACCGACACTTGGAGATATTTTTCTTCAGATTTTTGATGTCTAAATCCCCATTTTCTCCTTGTAACCCACCAATTATAAGATTCCTTAGTTATTAAGTTTGGAAAAGGGGTGAATAACCTCAGATATTTTGTTTTGTAATTTTCTTTATATATGACTCTCGGGAGCTTGTTCTTAGGATGCATCCTTTGTACAAATTTGCAAGGAAGTAAAATACAGAGCACTTGCTATGCTTTTCATATGTATTCTTGTTTTCTCGTTAGTTTTCTTTCTAGCCAACCAAACTCTGAGGATTTTTCCTTAGAGGATGAGAGGCTAGGCTCTTTGTCTCTTGGAGTGAAGAAAGCCGGGTAAGTTTCCACATGCATAAATTGGAAGTTTTGTTGTTTTAGTTTTTAATGAAGAGAAAGTTTGACCCGTTAATTGTTTTTATCTTTTTAGTTAACTTAAAACGCCTTTAAATCACCTGGGCCAACACTTGGTAAGGCAAGTGATCTCCATCCATGGAGATTCACTAGTTTACCCCTTGCGAGCCTCTGGGAGGTGACTTGAAGGTAGGATTTTCTAGAATTGCCAACACTTGGTAAGCTTTTGGACTCCAAGGAGACATCCATTAGTTATCTCTTGCGAGCTTTTGACGGGTAATCCAAGGTTAAAGATCACCTTGAATGGCAAGTGCTAGGTGAGAGGTATGAGCCATTGCAAGGTGCATCAGTGAGAGGGATTTAGTGTTTGAATCCATTAATGGGAAGCATTTGTACAACACCGGTTGGAGAAGGAACTATATGTTAATTCTCTAATGCGAGGAAAAGAAACAAGTGACCGGAACTCCCTTTTTGTATGAGAAATCTGAGCCTAGTGATCTGAAACTCCAAGAAACACTTTTCTTTGTAAGTAAAATCAGTTGTTATTTTTGGTTAGCTTAAAACCAATCTTTGTTCAAACATCTTTATGTTTTCTTTTAAAGCTAACCTTGAAATGAAAAGGCACCAATTCAGTTTTGAATTAATATCATTTGTGAAGTGAAAACCCATCCCAGTGAACGATCCTAGAGCCACTATGCTATAGTAGCTTTGTCTTTGCTACCCTAGTATATGGTGTAATAGGTTATAAATTTTGTTGATTACTTCCTCAATCAAGGAGCACCAGCTGGACATGAATCAGCTGAGACACCAATTAGGCATGAATCAAATGGAGCCGTTGCCGGGGAAGGTGTCAAGTTTACAGTGATACTATTTCTGAGTACTTGTGATTTTCATCACAAGTTTGGTAACGTTTCTTTTGCTTTATTAATATTTTTTTTTCTTTCTTTCCTTTCTGCTTAAGTTTTATTTTGTTTTTGCAGCCCTGTTTTCTTTTGTTGTCCTTTATTTTCATTTTAGTTGCAGATAGATACTAGTTGTGTATGCCAAAGTGGATACGAGACAGTGGAGGAAGGCTTGTTAAACGTGATACACCTCATAATAAGGAATTGGAACTGAGCTTGAATATCATGGAAGCTACACCTGAAGATCAGCATAGTCACCAAGGTCGTTAAGACAATCTCAATGAATTTAGATCAATGAGGGACCGCATGCATCCACCTCGTATGAGTGCACCATCGTGTATAATACCTCCTACAGAGCAGCTAGTGATTAGACCGTATATTGTTCCACTTCTACCAACTTTCCATGGGATGGAAAGTGAGAATTCCTACACACATATTAAGGAATTTGAAGAAGTTTGTAATACATTCCAAGAGGGAGGAGCTTCAATTGATTTGATGAGGCTTAAGTTATTTCCTTTTACTTTAAAGGATAAAGCCAAAATTTGGCTTAATTCTTTAAGGCCGAGGAGTATTCGTACTTGGACTGACTTACAAGCTGAATTCCTTAAGAAATTCTTTCCCACTCATAGAACAAATGGCTTGAAAAGACAGATTTCTAATTTCTTAGCTAAAAAGAATGAGAAATTCTATGAGTGTTGGGACAGATATATGGAAGCTATAAATGCTTGTCCTCACCATGGTTTTGATACTTGGCTGTTGGTGAGCTATTTTTATGATGGGATGTCATCCTCAATGAAGCAACTCCTGGAGACAATGTGTGGAGGAAATTTCATGAGCAAAAATCCGGAGGAAGCTATGGATTTTTTTAATTATGTAGCTGAAGTTTCAAGGGGATGGGATGAACCGATCAAAGGAGAAGTGGGAAAGATGAAGTCTCAACTGAATGCTTTCAATGCTAAGGCTGGGATGTATACCTTGAAAGAAGATGATGATATGAAAGCAAAGTTTGCAGCTATGACAAGAAGATTAGAGGAGCTGGAACTGAAAAAGATGCATGAAGTGCAAGCTGTTGTTGAAGCACCAGTGCAAGTGAAGCTCTGTCCTAATTGTCAATCATATGAACACTTGGTGGAGGAATGCCCTGCAAGTTCGACTGAAAGGGAAATGTTTGGAGATCAAGCAAATGTTGTTGGACAATTTAAGCCCAATAACAATGCACCCTATGGAAATACTTACAACTCAAGTTGGAGGAATCATCCAAATTTTTCATGGAAGCCTAGAGCACCTCAGTACCAACAGCCAGATCAAGCATCTCGACAATCTTCAAGTCTTGAACAAGCCATAGTGAATCTCAGCAAGGTAGTGGGAGATTTTGTTGGAGACCAAAAAGCCATCAATGCTCAACTTAATCAAAGAATTGACAGAGTGGAGAGTACTCTGAACAAAAGGATGGATGGAATGCAAAATAATATAACCCAAAAGATAGATAATCTCCAGTACTCAATATCAAGGCTCACAAATTTGAACACAGTGCAAGAAAATGGAAGATTTCCTTCTCAACCCCACCAAAACCCCAAGGGTGTCCATGAAGTGGAAAGCCATGAGAGAGAATCATCACAGATGAAAGATGTCAAAGCCTTGATCACTCTGAGGAGTGGTAAAAAAATTGAGCAGCCACCACCTAAGCCACCTGTTGCGGAAGAAGAGGAGACAATGAAAGGAGAGGAAATGGAAGACAAAAAGGGAGAGATCAGTGGAAAGAAAGAGAACTATGAATCAACAATGAATGCTAATCCAGAGAAGGAAATTCTAAAGGAAGAAATGCTGAAGAAATCAACTTCTCCGCCTTTTCCTCAAGCATTACATGGGAAAAAGGGGATTAGAAATGCATCTGAAATTCTTGAGGTATTGAGTCAAGTTAAAGTCAATATCCCATTGTTGGATATGATTAAACAAGTTCCAACATATGCAAAATTTCTAAAGGACCTATGTACTATCAAAAGAGGGTTAACTGTGAGTAAGAAAGCCTTCTTGACTGAGCAAGTAAGTGCAATCTTACAATGTAAGTCTCCTTTAAAGTACAAAGATCCGGGAAGTCCTACCATTTCAGTCATGATTGGAGGAAAGGTAGTGGAGAAAGCTTTGTTAGATTTGGGAGCAAGTGTGAATTTGCTTCCATATTCTGTCTACAAACAATTGGGACTTGGTGAGTTGAAGCTAACAGCAATCACTCTATCTCTAGCAGATAGATCAGTAAAAATTCCCAGAGGAGTAATTGAGGATGTTTTGGTTCAAGTTGATAATTTCTACTATACGGTGGATTTTATTGTTCTTGATACGGATCCTACTGTAAAGGAAGCTAATTTAGTTCCTATCATCCTTGGAAGGCCATTCCTTGCTACCTCAAATGCAATCATCAACTGTAGGAATGGGCTCATGCAACTCACTTTTGGCAACATGACACTTGATCTCAACATTTTCTATATGTCTAAAAAGCAAATCACTCCAGAAGAAGAAGAGGGTCCAGAAGAGGTGTGCATTATTGACACTCTAGTGGAGGAGCACTGTAATCAGAATTTGCATGACAAGCTGAATGAAAGTCTTGCGGATTTTGATGAAGGTTTGTCTGAACCCCCTAATGTGCTTGCTATTTTACAAAGTTGGAGGATGATAGAAGAGATTCTACCTTTGTTCAATAAAGAAGAAGGAGCAGATGCTGAAAAAGAAATCCCAAAACTTAATTTGAAGCCTCTGCCCGTGGAGCTGAAATATACATACCTTGAGGAAAATAATCAATGTCCTGTCATAATATCTTCATCTCTGACCAGTCATCAAGAGAAGTGTTTATTTGAAGTTCTCAAGAGGTGTAAGAAGGCAATAGGATGGCAAATATCTGATTTGAAAGGCATTAGTCCTTTAGTTTGCACGCATCATATTTATATGAAGGAGGAAGCTAAGCCGATTCGTCAATTGCAAAGAAGATTGAATCCTCATTTACAAGAGGTTGTGCGAGCTGAGGTGCTGAAGCTACTTCAAGCAGGTATTATTTACCCTATATCTGATAGTTCTTGGGTGAGTCCTACTCAAGTGGTACCAAAGAAGTCAGGGATTACTGTGGTTCAGAATGAAGAAGGAGAAGAAATTACTACACGCCTCACTTCAGGGTGGAGGGTGTGTATTGACTATAGAAAGCTGAATGCAGTAACCAGGAAAGATCATTTTCCATTGCCATTTATCGATCAAGTGTTGGAGAGAGTCTCTGGCCATCCGTTCTACTGTTTCTTGGACGGGTATTCAGGGTATTTTCAAATTGAAATTGATGTGGAAGATCAGGAAAAGACCACTTTTACATGTCCATTTGGAACATATGCTTATAGAAGAATGCCCTTTGGTTTATGCAATGCACCTGCAACATTCCAAAGATGTATGTTGAGTATCTTCAGTGATATGGTGGAGCGAATTATGGAGGTTTTTATGGATGACATCACCGTATATGGAGGTACATTTGAGGAATGCTTAGTCAATTTGGAAGCGGTTCTTCACAGATGCATTGAAAAAGACTTGGTGCTCAATTGGGAGAAATGCCATTTTATGGTACGTCAAGGAATTGTCCTTGGCCATATCATCTCTGAAAAAGGCATTGAAGTTGATAAAGCAAAGGTGGAGCTTATTGTCAAATTGCCATCTCCAACAATTGTAAAAGGAGTAAGGCAGTTCCTTGGCCATGCAGGCTTCTATAGGAGGTTTATCAAAGATTTTTCAAAGCCTTCAAAACCTCTTTGTGAGCTGTTAGCTAAGGATGCTAAGTTTGTATGGGATAAGAGATGTCAAAATAGCTTTGACCAACTGAAGAAGTTTTTAACAACAACTCCAATAGTGAGGGCCCCTAACTGGCAACTACCCTTTGAATTGATGTGTGATGCCAGTGACTTTGCTATAGGAGCTGTGCTTGGCCAAAGAGAAGATGGGAAGCCCTATGTGATCTACTATGCAAGTAAAACATTGAACGAAGCTCAAAGGAATTACACAACTACAGAGAAAGAATTGTTAGCTGTGGTATTTGCCTTGGACAAATTTCGTGCTTATCTGGTAGGGTCTTTCATCATTGTTTTCACTGACCATTCAGCCTTGAAGTATTTATTGACAAAGCAAGATGCAAAAGCAAGGTTGATTAGATGGATTCTTTTGTTACAAGAATTCGATCTTCAAATCAGGGATAAAAAAGGAGTGGAGAATGTGGTAGCTGATCACCTTTCAAGGTTAGCTATAGCACATAATTCCCATGTCTTGCCTATTAATGATGACTTTCCTGAGGAATCACTTATGTTCCTTGTAAAAACTCCTTGGTATGCTCATATTGCTAATTATCTAATTACTGGTGAAATTCCAAGTGAGTGGAATGCACAGGACAGGAAACACTTCTTTGCAAAAATCCATGCTTAATATTGGGAAGAGCCTTTCCTTTTTAAATATTGTGTAGATCAGATCATAAGGAAGTGTGTGCCTGAAGAAGAGCAACAAGGTATTCTCAACCATTGTCATGAGAATGCATGTGGAGGCCACTTTCCTCTCAGAAAACAGCTATGAAGGTTTTGCAATCAGGGTTTACTTGGCCATCTCTTTTCAAAGATGCCCACATCATGTGTAGAAGTTGTGACAGATGCCAAAGACTTGGAAGGCTGACAAAAAGAAATCAAATGCCTATGAACCCCATTCTAATAGTTGAGCTATTCGATGTATGGGGCATTAACTTCATGGGACCTTTTCCAATGTCTTTTGGTAATTCTTACATCTTGGTGGGGGTGGATTATGTTTCTAAATAGGTTAAGGCAGTCCCCTGTAAACACAATGATCATAGAGTGGTTCTCAAGTTTCTGAAAGAGAACATTTTTTCAAGATTTGGGGTGCCCAAAGCTATAATCAGTGATGGAGGTTCTCATTTCTGCAACAAGCCTTTTGAAAGTTTATTAGCCAAGTATGGAGTGAAGCATAAGGTAGCTACACCTTATCATCCACAGACTTCCGGGCAAGTTGAGCTAGCAAACAGGGAAATAAAGAACATATTGATGAAAGTGGTGAATTCAAGCAGGAAAGATTGGTCTATTAAGCTTCATGATTCCTTATGGGCATATAGAACAGCTTATAAGACTATTCTTGACATGTCCCCCTATCGTCTTGTCTATGGCAAAGCGTGCCATCTCCCTGTGGAAGTTGAATACAAAGCTTGGTGGGCAATCAAAAAGCTGAATATGGACTTGATCAGAGCAGGGGCAAAGAGGTGCTTAGACCTTAATGAGATGGAGGAATTGAGAAATGATGCTTATATCAATTCCAAAGTTGCAAAACAGAGGATGAAGAAGTGGCATGATCAACTAATCTTCAACAAGGAATTTCGGAAGGGACAAAGAGTTTTACTCTATGACACAAGACTCCATATTTTTCCTGGAAAGCTTAAGTCAAGATGGATAGGTCCTTTCATTATTCATTAAGTACATATCAATGGGGTAGTGGAATTATTGAATTCCAATGGCAAGGACACCTTTAGAGTCAATGGATATCGTCTCAAGCCATTCATGGAGCTGTTCAAACCAGAAAAGGAGGAAATCAACCTCCTTGAGCCACAAAAAGCCTAAGCAAATAAGGGTTTGATGGACTTGGTTTCATCCAAGTCCAAAATTTTTATAAATTTTGTAAATTTTAAAGTGTTATCTATGCTTTTGATCCTAATTTTTGATCTTAAATTGTGTATTTATGTGTATTTTCATCTTTTTGAATGATCTCAGGTGGGAGAAAATGCAAAGGAAGAAATCGGGAAGAAATCGGAGTGAAAACAGAGCAAAAACAGAGTGAAAACAGAGCAAAAATAAGGCTCTGCGAGATCTCGCAGCCAAAGAGGAATTCTCTGCGAAAACGGCTATTTGTTGCGAAATGATTTCGCAACACATTTGAATCCTCTGCGAAAATTTTCGCAACTGCGATCCAAGAATGGCACACGAGTGCGACTCCGCAGTACAGGAGCCCCCATTTCGCAACTACGAAAGCGGCTGCGAAGCTCCAAGGCATAAAAAACCCTAATTCCGCAGCAATATCTCCATTCCGCAGGGTATTTCGCAGCTGCGAAGCCGATTTTTGGCACACGAGTGCCATTCCGCGGTACAGTGACTCCAATTCCGCAGCTGCGAAGTGGGCTGCGAAAGTGGTTTTCTCTTGCGAAACCCCCATTTTTGCTGCGGAATTGGCCTTCTTCTGCGAAACCCAAAGTGATCTTTAATATTCCGTTATTTTTTATAAATACCGGTCATTTGAGCTGCGAAAGAGTTTTAGAAAGGGGAAAAGTCGCAGCAACCGTCCGTTCATCTCCTTGCTTGAGCCCGACGACGCGCGCACCTCCGGTCAATTCTTCCGGTCATCATTTCCAGCCAAATTTCGTCAATTCGAAATGGCGCGAACTAGAGGAGCTAAATCTTCCTCTCCTTCCAGCTGCAAGCGAACGCCGCGTGAGGCGCCTGTTCAAGCATCTTCCTCTGAGTCTCCGTAGCCAGAAGCTGCTTCGCCTCCGGCGAAGCCCGCACCACAGAAACGTCCGGCCAAGCCCGCAGTACAGCAACCTCCGGCGAGGCGTTATCTCACCAGGTCAGGGGGCCGTCCCCTACAAAAAAGAGCCAGGGTTGAAAGCTCAGAGCCCATCGACTTAACAGGGCAGTCCCCTGTTCCCTCTCCAGAGCCTTCTCCGGTGCCATCTCCGGCACTGTCGGCGAATCCTCAAGCAAGCCAGCCGCCACTTTCTGAGCCCCAAATTCCGTCTGAGACAGCTCTTGAAGTGATGATCAGGCGTCCGATGCTCACTCAACCACCAATTGAAGGCAATTTGGACTGCCGAGCTCGGCCATTTCACTCTGAGCTGTGCTTTGACACAGCCACCTTCCAATTGCGGCCGGAGTTTGAAGGTTCATTCCAATTGCTGCGCAGATATCGCATGGAGTAGTTGCTAACCCCACGAGATTTCTTCTATCCCAGAGTAGCCATGGATTTTTATCAGTCCATGACTACTCAGCAGGTCAGAGATCCTACTCTAATCCATTTCACTATTGATGGCCGGCATGGCATTCTAGGAGCTCGCCATATAGCAGAGGCCCTGCATATACCATACGAGCCAAGCCATTTTAATGATTACAGAGCATGGGCTAGTCCCTCTCAGCTGGAAATGGTGCATATCTTGTCCAGATGAGCTTCCACATATCCACATCTATTGAGGGGGGAACTTCCTCCAAGGATGTTTCTCATTGATGCACTCTTGCGTCATAATGTTTATCCACTATAGCACTGGACTCAGAGGAGATGAGTTCTTTTGGAGGCCCTATTTAGGATTTTTTAGGGATACTTTTTTGGCCCTCACCACCTGATTATGGCTGCTCTTCTCTACTTTGAAGAGAAGGTGCATAAGAAGAAGCTGCCGCGAGCTGATGCCATTCCACTTCTCTTTCCGAGGCTGCTATGTCAGATTCTCGAGCATCTGGGGTATCCATCAGATCCTCAGCTGGAGCGCAAACGTATATGTCGAGAGGTGTTTACTTTCGACAAGTGGACCAATATGACACCGTATAGAATGGAGCAGCCAGAGCTTCCACAGCCAGCTCAGATACCAGCTGCTAGGAGAGCATCACCACGTCACATACCTGAGGGTATACCCATAGCTTCTCCTACCATAGCCAGAGCCCCTCCAGTTACTCCAGCTACATCGCAGCCCTCTACTTCAGCTAAGCCAAGGATGGCCATTCCCATCTCTGAGTATAGAGATTTATGCCATGCATTGCAGACTTTGACCGAGTCTCAGAGCAGCCTTGCTCAGGAGATAGCAGCTATGTGAGCTCGCCAGGAGCAGATGTTGACCACTCAGGCTCAGCACACTGCCATCTTGAGGCAGCTCCAGCATCATCTCGGTCTCCCATCAGCTGCTGAGCATCTCACTTCCCCCATTGCAGTGCGGCATTCACAGGCCACAGAGCCTCAGGCCCCTCCAGAATCAGCCACTGAAGAGGCAGAGCCAGCTGCCTAAGCCTTCAGTTCCAACATCATCCACCTTTCTGATCACATATATATCTAATATATATTTCTTTTATGTATTTCATTTTCGGTAGTCTGTTATGAAATCCCCTCATTTTGATATCATATATGGGGATTGCTTGTATTACTTTCTTTTTACTTGTACTCAAATCATTAAAGTAATACAAATCTAGCATTTTGTTGTTAACTCTTAGCATTAATTTATTTTTATTTCCTTTGCTCACACTTTTTATTCTTTTTGAAACATGTGGTTTCTCCAATCAATATACGAAATTGATATCATTCAGGAGGTACCACTTCCTCCCTATAATTCCAATCACCCATATCACATTGAGGATAATGCTCAGCTCGGTTGGGGGGGGGGGGGGAATTGAGGAAGGAAGTATGCTAAGTCATTTTGGTAATTCAGTTATGTTTTTAAATTAGTTGTAGTTTTTAGTTGCTTTTTACTCTGATCTCCATGGATTTTGAGGAAAAATTTTCAAATTAAAAGAGGAGAAACTGAACTTTTGCTTTTCACTTAACTTAAAGTTTGGATTATGCTTACTAAAGTGGTTTAATTGTTGAAGCTTCTATTGAAATCAAGTTTAGTCTTTCCACTTTAAGCTATACACACACTGTGCACAATAGGTTCCGATTATAAGATGAAAAACTATTTCCCTCTTGACTTAGAAAAATTTTGGGACTTGGTACCTTTGACTTCATTTAATAATATTGAGACACCTTATAAAAGGCCAATGAGTCTTTGAAAAAAAAAAGAAGAAGAAAAAGAAAATGTTTACTTGCCTTGAAACCCGAGCAAGGTCTGAGGGGTATATGGTGAAAATATTTAAAACCTGGTGCCCTAAGCCTTAATTGGTTGGGAGTCACCGACCTCAATGCTCGTTACAAGGGTGGATAGGTGAAGTTAGCATATGGTAAGTGCTTGGGTATTTAAAATTCATTCTCAAAAGTCCGGGGTGAAATCCGAGGAGTTAGTGGTTGAAAGATCCTTAAAGCTTGATGCCCTAAACCTTGATTGGTTGGGAGTCATCGATGGACCCCCGTTACATGGACAATTCAGAAAAGGATGCCCTTTAAGCCTTGTACCTGTAAAAAAAAAAAAAAAAAAAAAAAAAAAAAGATGAAAAGTGTGTTCTCTGCCTATTGAATTTGGTCAGTTTGCTAAGTGTTGAAAAGAGATAGGTTGGGGAGAGAGATTAGTTTAGCATGTTATTTTCGGGAACTAACGTCTTACACATAGATTTTTGTGGAAGAATAAAGCTTGGTTTTTTGGAAGTGAAAATGATTTTAAAACTTCAATTTGCATAATGCATTCCCTTGATCAACAGTATTTAGCAAAGTTTTTGATAACTCTTGTTGGAATTTGAGTTTATATTTCTTTAATGTTCCATGTGAGAATGAGATCATCATGCCACTTAAAATTTTTTGAAGTGATCAGCATGATGTTGTAAATTATAGTATTATTGTAGTTATTTTCTTTTCTCTCCTATATTGCTAAGGGACTAGCAATATATTGGTTGGGGGGAGTGATTACTACTCAAAAAGTGTTATTTGATAGCTTGCAATGAATCCTTTTAAACACTTTTGAGTAGTAGTTATTGCATTTTAACCCAATTAACATGTTAAGGACCCTTGCAATCAATTCTAATCAAATTATGTAAGTTTTGGTGTTTTTGTTAGTAATTTGATCACCAAAGCAATCCAAGATTGAGGAGAGTTATTTGGAATCCATGGCAAAGCAATGGAAAGATCAGAAGCATGAAGAACTAAAGCTTTGAAGTCCTTTGCCATAAGCAAATCCGGAATGCAAGGAGGGGAAGCAAAGAGAAATCTGCCATGAAACATTCTTGATGACAGTCATGTCAGCCACTTTTGGAGCACTTCCTGAAGTCCAATTTATGCATGCTATATTTCATTTTAAAGATTAGGAAGTCAACAATCCAATGCTTCAAACGGTGTGCAATTCTGAGTTAAAATGAGGAAGTTACAGCCATTGGAAGCCGATCACTCCAAGCTGAAGGAAGAATTTTGCACAGCGTTGCGAAATCACCCTTTTGTTGTGAAATGATTTCGCAGTCTTTTTGCATAGTGCTGTGGAATCCCCCTTGAAGTTTCACGACAAGTCGGAAGACGAACACCACAAGCTGAAAGTCAACTTCACAGCGCTGCGGAATCAGCCTTTTGCTGCGAAGTGATTTCGCAGCCCTTTTTGTGCATCTGTGAAATCTCGCAGACCTCATTTTCACCTGCGAAATGGTCCTTAACGCTTCCCGATATTTGCGACCGACACTTGGAGATATTTTTCTTCAGATTTTTGATGTCTAAATCCCCATTTTCTCCTTGTAACCCACCAATTATAGGATTCCTTAGTTATTAAGTTTGGAAAAGGGGTGAATAACCTCAGATATTTTGTTTTGTAATTTTCTTTATATATGACTCTCGGGAGCTTGTTCTTTGGACGCATCCTTTGTACAAATTTGCAAGGAAGTAAAATACAGAGCACTTGCTCTGCTTTTCATATATATTCTTGTTTTCTCGTTAGTTTTCTTTCTAGCCAACCAAACTCTGAGGATTTTTCCTCAGAGGATGAGAGGCTAGGCTCTTTGTCTCTTGGAGTGAAGAAAGCCGGGTAAGTTTCCACATGCATAAATTGGAAGTTTTGTTGTTTTAGTTTTTAATGAAGAGAAAGTGTGACCCGTTAATGGTTTTTATCTTTTTAGTTAACTTAAAACGCCTTTAAATCACCTAGGCCAACACTTGGTAAGGCAAGTGATCTCCATCCATGGAGATTCACTAGTTTACCCCTTGCGAGCCTCTGGGAGGTGACTTGAAGGTAGGATTTTTTAGAATTGCCAACACTTGGTAAGCTTTTGGACTCCAAGGAGACATCCATTAGTTATCTCTTACGAGATTTTGACGGGTAATCCAAGGTTAAAGATCACCTTGAATGGCAAGTGCTAGGTGAGAGGTATGAGCCATTGCAAGGTGCATCAGTGAGAGGGATTTAGTGTTTGAATCCATTAATGGGAAGCATCTGTACAACACTGGTTGGAGAAGGAACTATATGTTAATTCTCTAATGCGAGGAAAAGAAACAAGTGATCGGAACTCCCTTTTTGTATGAGGAATCTGAGCCTAGTGATCTGAAACTCCAAGAAACACTTTTCTTTGTAAGTAAAATCAGTTGCTATTTTTTATTAGCTTAAAACCAATCTTTGTTCAAACATCTTTATGTTTTCTTTTAAAGCTAACCTTGAAATGAAAAGGCACCAATTCAGTTTTGAATTAATATCATTTGTGAAGTGAAAACCCATCCCAGTGAACGATCCTAGAGCCACTATGCTATAGTAGCTTTGTCTTTGCTACCCTAGTATATGGTGTAATAGGTTATAAATTTTGTTGATTACTTCCTCAATCAAGGAGCACCAGCTGGACATGAATCAGCTAAGACACCAATTAGGCATGAATCAAATATCTGACAATAGGTCGGTTAACCATGTTTGCATTGGTTTGGTTTTAAAAAAGAAGAAAAATTGTTGTATAATTTTGTTTTACAATCATCATAAGTGAGGTACCTATTCAAATGACCATATACAAGTTAGATAAAGTGCATGAGATGAATGTATGCTTAACCAATGTGTGTAAGGAATGTCATTTATCCTCGGTTAGGGAAAATAAACATACGAGTTTTTCAGAATCACTTAAAATGCTTCACAAATAATAGTCTTGTACACCCTTGTACAGTTAGTATATTTGTCATGTACCCTTAATGTAAATACCTTGTACAGTGAATCAAATTGCATATACCCCCTACTCAATGTGTAACCATAGGTAGGTTAACCATGATTTCATTGGTTTGTTTAAAAAAATAATGGAAGATGGAAAAACAAAATTTTCTCTCAAACATCATTAGTGGGATAAGTATTTGAATTATCATATGCGAGTTAAATAAAGTGCATAAGATGAGTGTGTAATAGAGGAATGTGTACCTTAAGAGTGTGCAATCCTTAGATGACAAGATAAAAAAAAAGTTGTCCAAAATTGATTAAAATCTTTCACAAAAGATAGCCTTGTATACCCCTTGTATAGTTAGAACATTTGTCTTGTACAGTTAGAACATTTGTTTTGTCCAATTGAACATTTATCTTGTACAGTTAGTATAACACCCTTGTACAATGGTGCAAATTTCATCCATATGCATACATTATGTGCCACATATGATGTGTGAACCATGTTTTCAATGGTTTGATTTAAAAAATGATATAAAATGTAAAAACAAAATTTTTCTCTAAACATCATTATTAAGGTAAGTATTTAAATTGTTATATACGAGTTAAATAAAGTACATGAAATTAAAGAATTTGTGGTAGGAGAATGTATAATCCTTAGATGACAAGAAAAAAAAAAGTTGTTCAAAATGTACAGTTTTGTACACCCCTTGTACAATTAGTGTAATAACCTTATATAATGGTGTAAATTTCATATATATATGTATAAATTATATTCACATGAGTGTGTAAACTATGTTCTCAATAGTTTGACATTTAAAATAATTAAAACAAATAAAACGTTATTTTATTTTATTTTCAATGCAAAATGTGTACAATTGATTTATTACTTTGTTAATTATGGATATATTAAAATTTTCTATTAGACAAAAAATAAATAAAGAAAATAAAATTAAAAAGAGTAATAAATATATATAATTTAGTTATTTAATTATTTTTCATGTAAAAGATAGTCCCACAAAAAACACATAATTGATCAATTTATTTGTTTAATTGTAAACATACTATATTTTTTTTTATTATTAAAATAACTAATGAAAAAAAATAAAAATGGATAATCAATGAAGGAAATTTAATTCTTTTTATTATTTTCATATAAAAAATAGTACTAAACAAGGTTTTCAATTTTTATTTTTAAAAATATTTTTTATTTTTTAATTAAATGTTTTTTTCAAAAATAAAATATAAAAAATATAAATCATATTACCATTTTTTTAGAAAGTATTTTTTAAAATAGTTTTTGAACATAATTTTTCTTTATTTATAATTTAAAATAGAAAATAATGTTGATTTTCAATTATTTATAAAAATAAATTTAAAAACAATGAAAAATCCAAATTGTTAAAATAAAATTATTATGGTTGCATGAATAGTGGTGCAATAAAGACAAAAAAAGCTTATGTGAAAGGTCATTGACTATTTTAGTACATCACTATTTTATATCCTTAAAAGGTAATATATAGAAATTTGAAGGATATATTGGTCTTTTAGCATCTTATATCCTTTGCATCAATTATAGAAGTTATATGGACCAAATGTTAATTTTTGGACCCAACTGGGCCCAAAACACAATTCTCCCTAAAAAGAAAGAGTAGTCAGGGTATCACATGCTTCTTCATTGTGAGGTGATGTGATATCTTTGGGTTTTACTGTTTTTTGATATTAGGAATTCCTCAAGTTAAGCTTATTCTATTAAGAATACTTAGGAGTCTTGGAGAGGTAGTTTATGGACAAAAAAAAAAAAAAGAATCAAAGAGTTCTTGAAGAGGTAGAAACTCTGTATCTCTAAGATGAAAAATATCTTGTTAGAGTCTCATGTTATGTGGTCTACAAATGCTTTTCAACATGGAAACTATCAATTATTGACTTTGTAGGTGAGATGGGTTTGTAGAGAGCATTGATTACAGGTCGGTCTATTTTATTTTTTTTCATCTAATTGCATGATTTTTTGTATACTTTCTGTATAAAAGCCCAACAATGCAACTTTATATAGAATCAACTCAACACTGTGCATCAAGTTTCATATCTCCTTTCTTTCCCGCCTCTAAATACCCCAAATAACCTCCAAAAGGCACTTAATACCACCAACTCCTAATCCTTAAAATCCTGTGATGAATCTGGGACTAAAGTCATTCTGTTTTCTAATTAACTCCAGATCAACTGCCCCCCCAACCTTCTCATTCTCCAGAAAACCAAACAGATCCCAAAACTAAAATTTCTTAGCATAAGCATGCACATTTCATAAAATCCTTCTAAGTTGCTTCTATACTTTACAAATAAATCCCAAGTTATAAGAAAATTTCCAGAATTAACTTGAATAATTCAACATTTATAACATACTTATTTTCTTTTACATGCAATTCATTTTAATCTTTTGACTTCATTATCAGGTCTTCTATTATTTCTAGTATATTCCCAACTCTAAAGCATTCAAATGCTTAATAAATACGTCTCTTTTTCCCCTCAAAATACAAAACTGCCTGTTCTATACAAAAACTAATTTAAAAATGAAGAAAGTTAAGATACCCTTTGCATAACAGCAGTAGAACTAGAAGCCTAAGTTGCAATTCCTTACCCTAACATCTTAGCGAGGTTGCTTTTCGAAGCCACTTCACAAAATAACTTCAAATGATCATCAAGTTGAGTAGATAAGTATTTAGGAACCTAATCAAATATCAATCACTTCAAATCCAACAAGGTTAGGAAGCCAACATGGATATGTTCATTACTAAAGATCACAACTATTTGAAATGACCTTAAAATCTCCAAATCCTATGTTTTTCAAAATAAATAAATGAATAGATAATTAATTAAATAAAATAAACAAAAAATAAAAACATGATTAAAAAATTTCCAATATTATGTTTTGTAAAAGAAAAATAAAATCTAGTTATGATCAGTATAACAAGGATGAAGCCTAAAAATTTTCACACGATATACCTACAAAATCCACCAAAACTCCCACACACCCAAATTCCCAAATCAAACACTTGGTGATCCATTGGATCAAAGATTATCTATGATTTGCAAAACCAAGCAAAGAATAGAGCAAGAAAAATCAAAGAAAAGAAAAAACAAATTTGACAGTTCAAGCAAACACAATTGAACCTTCCCTTTAAGTTTGGAAAGAAAAAAAAACCTTAAGATTCCAAACACAAATCAATAAAAAAAAACATTTGATTTATAAATAAGAAAAAAGAAAAGAAGGTAAGCTTGATCGGAGATGTAAAGGGAAATTTTCGAAACCTAGTTGTAGAGAGAACAATGACAAATCTTAGATTCAAAAATCAAAATAAACATCCAAAACCCCTAGAAATTAGAAATTGGATTTTTTTTCTAAATGTTGTGGAAGGTTTGATTGATTCAGTTTGGGAAAATCACTTGTTGTAGAGAAGATAGAGACATCGGGCTCGAAGAATGAAATCCAAGGGTAAAATGGTAAGTTTAGGTTATTTTATATTGTCTCATGGGTTCAATAAATCAGAATGCCACCTCTTTCTGATGAATTCAAATTTGACTTATAAGTGGGATTTGATTTATATTGGCATCATTTTTTATTCTATTTCTGCCTTCATAAAATTTATCCAAACATGGGAATGAGAGAGAGAAGGAATGAGTTATCTATTTCCACTCCCCATTCTGGCATAACAAACACCCTTTAGGGGTTAGGGTTTCCATTACATTTTTGCTTTCCACCATCCAAAGGGAAAGAGAGCTATAGCCTCCGCCCTTTTTTCCTTCCCACCAGAAGTGTGCCAAGTGTTAGAAACCCTAGATTACTTCATTCCCATGCTTTGGATCTTATAGGGTGCATAAAAATCTATCCTAGGCTATCGAAATCTATCGCAACGGAAAACTAGGTATTCAAAAACCAATATTGATACCATAGAAGTCATAAATCTAGAGAATGAAGCCACGTACATTTGATCTGGATGTTCTTAGATCGATTATAATTTACATAGATTACTCCAAAGTTGTAAAGTATCTTGTAACACCATAATATTCCGCTCGATTACTCTTAATTGTGTCTAGGCATTGAGATGATGGAGATCTCAAGGGTGGAGGCTAGTTTTCTCTAAACTGAAGGGGAGAATTACATGACTTAGAAACTTTAACCCCTAAAGGCGTATTTATAGTCTTCCTATTGGGCTTAAGTGACTTAAGTCCATTATGGACTTGGGTCACTTAATCTAACCCAAAAAGGTTGCTAATTGATTAATTAACCATACAAGATCCTAATTAATCAATTAGGCTAGTCTAAGGATACCTTTCACTTATCCCTATGCAATCTTGCGTAATTACCAAAACACCCTTATGGACAAAAGTGAATTAAATATCTAACCCTTATAAACCATGTCATCAAGGAATATGACCTCAGAGCAAGGACCACTAGGACCCATAGAAGTATTGACTCCCTCAAAATCAAATTTTGAAATTGACTCAATATTCCACTATAGAGAGTAAACTATACTTCAGTACCCTATCTATATTACAATGAGACACCAAGTGCTTGGGTCCGTGACCTACTATCTACTACATCCAGACTCCCCATGAAGTGGTATCTATAATCTAAAAAGGTAATGATATCACCTATCAAGATTACTTCTCAAATCCTTGACTTACAGATCCCATTTTTTATTTTTTTTTATTTTTGTGATCAAATGACATACTCTAGCACCAAAGAGCGTATGTCAAATTCCACTAAAGTAATTACTATGACCACAAATTTCATGATCACGTGTCTTTTAGATCATCCAATGGGACACACTATCTCAATCACATGAGATATCATGGTGCCTCTATTGAGAATACCTATTGCCACCAATCTTCATCAATAGTGACCTAATCCATAAGGATATACGACCACTTTAGTGTCTCACCCATAGGCTAATGCCTCTTATTGTTTTTGGCACAAACTTAATATCCTCTCAAGGTTGAGAGTCCATGCAGTATAGTAGCTTGGTGAATCATGACAATTGATAACCTTGCGTCATGATTCACCGTAGATCCTATTCAGAGTGCATCACATACACTAGTACACTCACCATGGGAAACCCATCCCGATGGCCAAGACAAACCATCCCTCCAAGTAGGAGGCAGTGCACTATAGCTTCTATTAGATTAGCCAAATTCATGAACCGATTGTTTATCTATTTATAAGGAACCTATGATGTGTATCTTCTGTGCAGCTCTTAATGCACCCAAGTCATGTACAATGTAAGAGGCATGGGTTGAATGGTCAAATTGATGTCAATATACCAAGAGGATAGCAAGGGGATAGTTAAGTCTAACTTTGTTACATCATGTCTTGCTTTGAGAGGCTTAATGCCAACACCAAGAACAAGGTTGAGTCATTGGACGGAAGATCGGAGGTTTATGAGACTTCCAATAACTTCGAGTTTGTTTTTAATACTTGGAATTTAAGGTTTGGGAACATCTAAACCTAAAGATTAGTAATTTAACCCTAAAGATTATTATTATTTGTTTTTGAAAAAATGGTATTGATTTCATTACTTAGATCTAAGATGCCAACAACTACTAGATTGCCCAAATCCATGAATCAATTGTGAAATACTTATCATCTTACAAACATAACCTGTATCTTTTGTACAACTCCTAATGACCCAAGTCATATACAATGCAAATGATATGAGTCTAAATGCTCAAATCAATATCAATGCATAGAATGGATAGATAAAGTGGAAGCTTAAGTTTAAGTTTGTTATATCATGTCTTGCTTTTAAAGGTTTTATCGTAACAAACTCTCACTAGTCCTAAAAGTATATTGGGCACCATAAAAAGAATCTACTTCATAGTCACATCACCTTTTTGAATTATTTCATATAAAAGGTAGCATTTCCTCTTTATACATTTTCTCTTCTAATGGTACTTCAATTCTTTAGACTGTGCCATCGCCCTTCTATAATCATAAAACATGATCTTAGATGATACAATAAGGGAAGCTATACTTAAGCCAATAGTCTTCGTTTGTTGCTTCAAAAGGAACAACAAATCCCATTTAGAGTGAAGACATACCTAAAGGTAGACTTGCGAGAGTTATTATCTGATTGAAAATCTAATTCCCCATACCTAAGGAGTACAAACTCACTACAAAGACTCACAAGCATATATTCTTCCATTCTCCTAAGATACTTATGAGCATATGATTGACATCTACCTAGACCTCTAATCTTAGATCTACTCACTATCCCTACGGTAAAGCAAATATCAAGTCTAACACATAGTATCACATACATAAGGCTACCTATTGCAGAAGCATAGGGGTTCTCCTTAAATGTCTAAGGACATTGATCTTGAGAAAGACAAATTTAAACCTAAAAGGTTGAAAACCTTCTTGGAGTCCTGTATCATGCACTTAACTAAATGTTCATTAGTGTAGGTGACATTGCTAGATGTTGAAGATGACCTCAAAGTTGTTGGAAGTCTTGCAAACCCATGATTTTTCGCCCAATGACTCAACCTTGTTCTTAGCACACTTTCTGTGGGAAGGAAAGAAGGGTGGATGCTATGTATTTCTTTCCCTCTGGATGGTAGAAGACAAAAAGTGATGGAAACCTTAACCCCTATGGGGTATTTATAGGATTCCTAAACGGGCTTCAGTGAATTGAGCGCATATGGGCTTTAATCTCTTAATTTAGCCTAACTTGGGTCCTAATTGATTAATTAGCCCAACATGACCTAATAATTATTCAATTAACTTAATCCAGAGACCTTGTTTACTTACCCCTTGCAACCTTGCATAATTACCAAAATGCCTTTATGCACAAAAGTAAACCTAGAGCCAATCTGACCCTTATAACTTGTGCCAACAAGGTATATGAGCTCAAAAGTGGGGATCATTAGAACCCATAGGAGTACTAGCTCCTTTAGAATCCAATTCTGAAGTTGATTGTACATCCCACTATAGAGAATCAACTGAACTCTAGTATCTTATGTAAATAACAATGACACACTATGTGCTTAAGTTTGTGACTTGCTATCTATAACGTTCAATCTCCCCATGAACTAGTATCCATAGTCTAACAAGGTGAAAACTATTAGCCTTTCAAGACCACCTCTACTATCCTTGAGTTATAGATTTTCCTATTATGTGTTCAATTGACATATCTTACCTCTTAAAGAGCCTATGTCAAGTTCCACTTAAGGAACTACTATGACAATAGTTTCCATGAACACACCTTAGGATCATCAAGAGGGACACTATGTCTCAATCCTATGAGATATCATGGTGCCTTTATTGAGAATGTCTATTGTTATTGACTTTCATCAATAATGACCCATTCATAGGGAATCTATGATTAGCTTACGATCTCACCCATAGGTCAAAACCACATGTTAGGGTTTCTTATAAGAACTTTTTTCAATGTCATTCCTAATACATAAGAGGTCCAATTAACTTTATTTAAGAGTGATTGATCATTTATTGCTACTTACTAACTTTAACCTTCATCAATAATAAGCAGCATCTTTAGAAGTTATAAAGTTAAAGACAATTGATTATAACTCCTCAGGTAACCATATTTCATGGTACTTATCACTTCCACTGATATAAACATTCTCAATGAACCATACATTGTCAGTTTTAACAATCACTCATGATACTTCGGTTAGAATTATAAATCTTATACCCTTTGGGATAGTAAGAGATACTTGACATACTCCTAACCAAATAGCATTGAATTACAATTATACTTGATATAACATTTACCATCTTAAAACATCATTGTCTAACTTCATACTTTAATTCCATTGGCTTCTAAATCTTATTAAAAGGAAAACTTTAATTAAATATGATTTTAATCATACAAAAGAACAGAACTTAATTGTTCTTTTAAATTATATTTTACAATTTATGCAATCCTTCAACTATTCATAATTTTTCAATAAAGTGACACTCAACATTTTGAGTTTCCTTTTATGATTCTTGATAATTTCATAAGAATCATCTCTTTAATTGGTTCATTCATAATTCTTGTAGGCCTTAATTATAGACCTCTTATAAGTTTCATAAGTCTTCAAGAGGAATGAATTTTCATCAATTAATCTTGTTTCCTTTCAAAGAAATATGATGACCAATTCAATCATATCATGACACTCATTCTTAATAGTGTTTAGGATAGATTTGAAGTGGTCTATACTAAAACAAGATTGCATAATATGAAAATTCGTCAATTATTTCCAAGATCTTTAGTCTTGCAATCATATCATTTTGAAGGAGTCATTTCTTACATATCATCAAAAATCATGATGATATTAATTAGTCCTTAATCATGGATATTCTTTATTTAGAGAAATAATAATAAACTTAATCTTGCAAAATAATTAGCAAATTTGAGGACAATACTGTAACTTAAAATATCATACTTTCATGATTAAACTTGGTAAGCTATAAGCAAAAACATAGCCAAATTCAAACAAATAATTTAGAAAAACAATACAATATATTGCAACTCTTCTTTAGGTAGATATTACAATATATAATAACTTTATGATGCTTTTAATATCTATTTTAATGGATAACTTCATAGCCCATGTTAAAAATACATTTGCCATCTTTGGATGTACAAATATAATCTAACTAAAGTATGTGATTTATCTCATCATATTCATCATCCATGAAGAACCATTGGGTAAATCCTTAAATATCTTTCAATATACTCATTCAACAAGTACTTAAATTTGTTGCAAGCATCCATAAGTAATGAGTAATTGAATAACATAAGTAAGTATTACTCAATATGAAATTCATGAAACATTCAAGTTCAACCACTTTGGTGACTAAGAAACTTTAAATTATATGAATTTCAAAATTTTTGTAATAAATAACATTTACATCTTTAGGGGATGTCTATCAAACTTTCTAGTATGGTTACTTTGGTGACTAACACACTATAAATAATATGAACTCCTACATGATAATATAATTATCATATAAACATTATTTTGATCAATATTTAACTATTATTACAAACATTATATAATAGTTAAACATATAAGTATTGGAAAACCATAATTTACAAAAAATATCATCAGAATTGTCAAACGTAAATAAAAACTTAATGAGACTTCATAAATAGGGCAAATATCAAGGACTTTCTATGCACCAATAATAATACAAAATTATAAACATGCAAGGCATGTTACTATAACAAGAATTTCAGATTATATAAAAAATTCTCACATAATTAGCTCCATTTATGTTTATGTGAATTCTACCTCCAATTCTCATAAGTGTCAATTTTCATTACATTGACAATAATATCCATAATTTATAATTCATATAAATAATCACCTATCATAAGACCTTCAACCAGGTCTTTAACCCATAACAATTCAATTATTCTTATTTGTCATTATATCATCTCATCTATAAGCATTACATAATACATGATTAATAATAATATTATACAATTTGATAGACACAAAACTTTAAGGTTCCATCACTTTGGTGACTAAACAAACCATTCATAAGTGAATTTCAAATTGTATAATATAAATAATTATTATAAATTTAATATTCAAGACATTAAAGTTTGGTCACTTTGGTGACTACAAACAAACAAACTATGAATATCAAATTAAACAAAATCTCAATCATGTTACACCTTCATAATACTATTATCGAAGCATGAAAGACAATTCACCAAAAATGACTTATGATCCCGAGTTGTACAATATGCAATTCCTTCATAAAAGGATCAAGTTCATGATATAAAATCATAAAAAAAATTCAATTTATTCAAATTGTATATTGATAGCAATCAACAGTTATGTGGCAATTAAAAGCAAATAATAATTGACACAATCATAATTCATATAATAACTTGAAGCCACCATAAATGATTTAAAAAAAAAAAATCAAATACAAAATATTGACAAAATGTTTTGATTGCAACAAAAAAATACAATCAATAAATTTAATTCTCTCATCAAAATTTGATATCATAAGAGAGAAACATAGAATAATATTTAGAGGAAAATCATAAGTTCTTGAACCATGGCTATGATACCACATTTTATTGTTTCTTTATTTATGCATAACAATAATAACCCTAATTCATGTTGAACAATCATAACCTTAATTCCTACAGAACAATCATAGCCCTAATTCCTTAATTATGCAAATCAAACCCTAATTTGCACGAATCATAATGACCGAGGATTTTAGAACAATATGATTTTCATAGTCATATTATTAAGAAAAGACATGCCTTTAATTCATAACGAATTCTTGAAGAGACCAAACAATAAGTATAGTAGCAACCTTGTTTCTCTTCCTTGATCCCTTCACCCTTAGGTTTTTTCTTATGCGTGTTCTTGATGGAATAAAACATTTATTTTATAGGGTGGAGAGAGAACCAGTTTCCTTATAGAAATAGAAATGCACTTTCCATCAAAATGCCTTTAATTTAGGAAACTAACTTCTCAAAAAATTAGTTTGTAATAAAATTATGGAATATATGCGTTTATTAATTTTGATCAATAAAATGATTTTAATTTTTTTATTCCAAGGTTTTTTATTTTTACCTACTACCATCATGTGACAAGTTTAGTCTTTATTTGTTTATTAGAGATCATAGGCAGGTGGGCTCATATAGGCTTAAAGGAGTGTTCCAACTTATTACTATACTTTTTCAATGAGTAATTTGATCCAAAATTGATTTGTAATCCACGGACATGTTTTTTGTTTTTATCGATTCACTTTTATTTTTTATTTTCTTTTGTCTTTTAAAAAAAATAAAAAAATGGTGACTACAAAAAATGTTTTTCAAAATAAGTTTTTGTCAGAGTCTCACCATTGAATAGAGATGTGCCTAAAACAATGCCCATGCACACAAATATTAAAGCTATGTTTGGTTCCTGAAAAGTACTAAAGAAAGAAAAAGAATGCTAAGGAAAATGGTTTTTTATGTTTGTTTTCATTATAAAAAATATAATTAAAATTTGTAAAAAATTTATTAATTTATAAATTATTTAATCTTTATATAATAGAAAGAAATAAGTAAAATAAGTTTAAAAAAGCATATAAAAATAATTTATTGAGTTTAAACCTATTTTTTATTTTTCTTTATTTTTTCTTTCCTTTTACTTTTTCTCTCTATTTTCTTTCCCTAATATTTTTCCTCAAATTTTCTAGAACCAAACATAACCTAAAGGTTTAGTATGATTTTCTATATAATAAAATAAATTATTAAAAAATCTCAAAAAAATTGACATGATTTGGGTGTTGGTTTGGGCCTTAGTGAGCCCAATATAATTAGTTTCGGCTAACATAAAAAAGCTTCTTCCTTGTCAATTTCCTTTTTGGTTTCATTTTCACTATATATGCCTTCCTATAATAAATCATCTTCTTCATAATTTTGCAATTTGTTTTGTTTCCTTTTTTGTATATATTGGATTTATCATTATTTAAATCATATTCATGAATCTGAATTGTAGATTAATTTAACATAATTCAAAATCTATTGAAACCCTTTTTTGCTTGTTAAGAGAAAAATGAAAGTTTTGGTACTCCAAGCCAAAAAAACACTTGAAAGTGCTAAGGGGGCTGTTGGTATAATTACTAAGTACATGAGTGATGAGAGCTCTCATTTGACAGGTTGTGATCCCCTCAACAGTTAACTTCTATGCCTGAAAAATGTACCCATTACCATCATAACATTAAATAAAATTTAAAGGACATATCCATCAAACTGATCAAGGAAGAGAAAGCAACACACTAGCCAGCTAGGATACGGGGAAAAGACTTTTGATGTCTTCAGATACATTAGATTACATGACAACACATGAGTGCTCTTGCTGGAGAGCTTCATGCCAAATCGTGGGCAAAGCTTAGAAATATATGAAGGAAATTGACAAGTGAGGTCATAGATAGGATAGGAACATAACAACTCATAAGTACACGCTTTTGTAAATTGCAGTGACATGATCTCAAAGCTGAAGATCAAGCCCATTTTGCCATTAGAGACATGCCACCAGCACCCAAAAGAACTGCAACATAGGACTTAATCTGGAGCTTGATGCTACCTTGCAACTTTGGACCCATGAAGTCAGCAGAGAGAAGATCCACCAAAGCCATGTAGATCAAAAGTCCGGCCGAGGAGGCGTTCAGTAGTCCTACACTGATCAATGAGGTAGGGCTGTTCTCTTTATATGTTTTGGATAAAGCTATCCCAAGCGCAATCCCAAATGGGGTTGTCACAGAGAAGAAGAACACCATCAAAGCCTTCTTCAAAAACTTGTACTCAGCCTAGATGCATGCATGCAACATTTTTCTCATTAATTCCTAATCGCACATATATAATATAAGGGCCCGGGTACTGTTTGTATAGACTATATATAGATTAGTAATTACCTGAAGGATGCAGCCACCAAGGCCCATTCCTTCAAACATTTGATGGAAGCAAAGGGCTGCCACAAGAGGCTTTATTGTGCAAGTGTTGTTTGAGGCTCCCATTGAGAGCCCTATCACTATTGAATGAACCACAATTCCCAGTTCAAGCACCTGCATGCCGACAATATAATTTTGTGCAGTTATGTCATGCTTTTAAATTTCAAAGTTTAATTAAAATTAAAATTAAACTAAGAGAGGTAGAAAAATGAATTCAGTGTTAAAAATGGTTTATAGTTATTATAAAAATAAAAGTTAAGAGATTAAGTAAGTTTTTGGTAAACCAATTTAATATATTAAAGTGAATTAATAACTTAATTTAAATTATTAAGTAAATTAATTATATTTGGTAAAAAAACTTAATAGTATAACTTAAAGTCAAAAAATAACTTTAAGTAATAAGTACAATCAATGAACTTATTTAGAAGTACATATATTTATTTTATGTTTTTATCTTCATTTGCCCTAATTACCTTTATGATATTTTTTTCTACTCCATGACTTCCATTGTTATTCTACATACTTTGCTTTGGTTATAATTTATAAAAATAAATATGTTAATTTGATGATTTAGAATAAATTTTAAGTTTATTTTATCAAACAATCTTAATACATAAAATAAAATTTAAGTAATAAATTTTAAACCAATAATTTAGTATAATTTAACTTAAAATCAATTTAAGTCAAAAAAAAAAAAAGTATTAAGTTTTACCAAATATCCTTGAAGGTACAATCATTTCAAAAAAAAAAAAAAAGATACGAAAAAAGAAAGATAGTTATAAATTTTAATTAGAAGAACAGTGTTTTAGAAAATTTTAATTTTAATTTATTTTTAATTCATTTTAGTTTTATTAATGATGATTGGGAGATTAGGTAATTATAAGATATTTTAATGGTAGGTCTGAAGGCACTATAAATTTTTTTAGTTGAAGGCACTCACCAATTTGCCAAGGTAAGTATGATGTGATTGAAAACATAATACATTAAGCGGATCGGATCAACATGATTAAATTGAAAAACCATTTTTGCTTTGACTTTAGGCAAACACATCCCTTTCATTTTGGAAACTAAGAACCACATATTAATCACTATTGGGTCATTACGTACATCCCTACCAACTAAGTTTTGTCTGATAGTTCTTTTTCTTTTTTTCTTTTTTAAAAAAATAAATAAATAACATTAAAATCAAATTAAGTCAAACATGTCTCTTTATTAAAAAAAATATTGATTTTTGGATTAAATTAACTCTTAGGATCGCAATGACATCATGCCTTAATTAGGAAAATAAAATAGAAGAAAAGAAAAAAAAAACTATTTGAAATTAATTGGTTTGCTAATCCATGAATAGGTCAGCTAAAGAAAGCAAAGGCAGGGCTAAATTACCGTAGATGAAGGAAACCTTCCTTGTTTCCCAAAAGATAACACTAGAAAAACTTAGGTTTAGTCTGTCTACTAGATTTCTTTCTCCCCTAGACGATTGAAACCAGAAAAGTAGTATTGCATCAACATATAGACTTAGCACATCCATGCAAATATGCATATATATGGATTTCTTTTTTTAAAAAAGGGAAGTAATTACCATGGCAACAACGCGGTAACGTAGCAATTGTGAGCCTTCAATTCCAATCTTGGGTCCATGATGGTGTCCGTGGAAGTGTCCTCCAGTGTTGCCTGCAGCCATATCTGCAACTTCGATTTCCGGAATAATATCAGTGTTATTTTTCTTGGTGTATAAACTAGTGGCTATTGAATCAACCATTTGAGTGAAAATTGCAGACAACATTGCCACAAAGCCAGTGAAGGGGAACTTGTGCCATGGATTTTCCTTCAAGCAAGGGGACCATAACATGTCAAAAGAGTCCGGTAACACGTGCATGAACCCGGTTGCTAGAATGATCCCCGAAGCAAAGGCCTTAACGATGATGAATAGGTTGCGGTCAGGGGCTAAAGCTGGGATTGAACGTGAGAAAAGAGGCAAGCACACGCCTATCATGCTTGTGACCAAGATGGAGGCAATGGCTATGAGTTTGAGGGGCAGTGCAGCTGACTTGTTGTTGCAGCTGTTTTTGCTTTCCGATTGGCATCCATCCGATTGTGCAACAGCTTGTGATATGAAGATGGAGATGAGGATGAAGAAGCTGGAGATGAGTTTGAGAGGTGAAGTTGCCATTGCTTCTGGCCACTTTGGTTGCTGAGAGATTGATGAATTCTTATTGGACTTGCCAGTCTATACATGGTGCTTCGTTTATATAGAAATTTGTGACATCATGTGCTCATCTTAAATTAAGGCTACAGACGTAAGTTGATCTAAACCACCCCCTTGGGATGGTTAAATCATGTTTTGAGTCCTCATGTTTCAGAAACATTTTTAACGAATAACGTATTGTAAATGTGGGTATCCCGATTCCGCTGTGTTTGATTGACTTGATATAGATCGGTATAGGGATAGGATAAAAGATGAATTTTATATTTTATTCCATATTTAAATAGTGATGGATTGGATAAGTTATCTAAATGCTCATCTTATTTTATATTTTATATTCAGTTAAATATAAGAGAAGATAAGTAGTAAGATAATAAAATCGATAAATTAAAATTGTGTGTAAATGAAATTGTAAGAAAATATGAAAGAAGAAGAATAAGATACGTAAATAATTGATAACATATATGATTTTTATTTAACTAACGAAGAAGTTATGAAAACAAAGTACAATGGAAAATCATGGCAATAGAGAAAATTTTAATAATGGAAAAATCCTTGTAAATAGTATATATTCATATAGGAATGGCAAAGACTTGCAAATTCTTAAAATAGAATGTTTACTTTATAATTATAAAAAAAAAAATTACAATATGATATTTTCTTCGTCATAATAATAGGAAGGTTCTTAAAAAAATATATATTTGAGGAATTTGTAATAATAGGGGAAAAAAAATCATAACATAGTACATTTCTTTTTTTTACCATTAATATATTCTTGTAAGATATGTGAAATGATAAATAAATAAATAAATAAAAATTTATGAATAATGATACTTGATCATCCCTTCAACATTTGACATGTTTTATGCTTTCTCTTGTTACATTTTCCCCCTAATCTTGTTAAAGAGCAATACGGTATCCTCAATTATAAAGTTTGTTTTTTTTTTTCTTCTTTTTTTTTTACATTTTGATTCAAATATTAATTTAAAGTTGGACAAATAAAAATGAAGATATTTGATATATTGATTGGGGATATTTTTAATAAAAAAATTATGAAATACTTCGCACAAATATGAATGATATAAATATTGATAAATTATCTTATTGTTTGATAAATTAATTATTATACTATTATATGCTTTTAGTAAATAGATTCTACTCATTATTGGTTTTATTATGATATAATATATTTGCAATGATATAGTATATTTACTATAATATAGTATATCATATTTCATAGGTGTTTGAAGATTGATGGGTATGCATATATATATATATATATATATATATATATATATATATATATATATATATAATTGAAAAAAATTATATATACTTCAATAATTTATACTTTTTAAACTATTAGAATGAAAAATTAAGAGTTTGTTTGGTTGAGTGATTTAAAAACAGTTTTGTATTTTCAAAAATAGTTCTGTGTTTTCAAAAAAATTTAAACATTATTTAGTCATTGTTCTTTAGAAACAAATTTTAAAAATAAAATAAAATTGATAATAGTTTTTAGAGAATAAGTAAGAATTATTTTTATCAATTTTTTTAAATAAAAGGAAAATATGAGTTTGTTTGATTTTTTTTTACACTTGTTTTTAAAAATTATTTTTTATTTTTTAATTTATAATCAATTTTTAAAAATAAGTTTAGGATATACCCTACCTTAATTCTTTGGAAACCATTTTTTATTAGGAATATAGTATAATGGAAATGAAAAGTCAACTAAGAGAAGTGGGTGATAGTGATAATCACCCAACCAATCCGTGGTACTTTGATGTACATGTAAGGTGGCAAACATATAAGATTTGGGCATGTGCCCAATTGCCTCCAACAGGAGTGGATCAAGCCCTTCCATGAAAGTGCATGTGTGAGGCATGGGGCATGCATGTGCATAGTGTTTTTCTTACGTAGATGTGGCACCGAGCTTGTGATTAATGCCTCCTCAATAGTTTTTATTTCATATAAGTCTAATCTACTATTGGACTTAAGTTTATTTTGAAAGAATTTTTATTGACGTGAAAGCGATTTTTGAAATATATATATATATTTGAAAAATAAGGTTTTTCTTTAAACGTCTATAAAATTTGGAATTTTGAACCTTTTTTCCCTTAAAAAATCTTATATATCTAAAAATATTTTTACAAAGTAAGTTTAGCTATAAAAAATATTTTATTTGAAGTTAATAAAATATTTTAAACTCTCTTAAGAGTCAAAAAAAAGTTTTAGCATTCAAAAGATTATATCAAATAGGTTATGGTTGGTTCTCTAGAAGTACTAAGGAAACAAAAAAGAAAAAAACCTAAAAAAATGACTTTAGCATATTTAATTGTTATATGAAAAATATTAAAGAAAATAAAATATAATTAAAAAATAAATTATAAATTTATATATTTTAAAATTATTTAATTTTTATATTAAAAGAAGTTAATAGAGTTTAAAGTAGTGTATAAAAAATTTATTAATGAGTTTAAAGTAGTCTATAAAAAATTATTGATTTTAATTTTTTTTTTTCTTTCATTTTAATTTTTTTCATTCCATTTTTCTTCTTTATTTTTTTTTTCCATTGCATTTTCTCTTCAACAAAATTTAATAGTTACCATGGGTTCTTGTATGCCCTTCAGCTCAGATTGTTGTAGTGATCATTATAAAAATTTGCTAAAAATGCTCTAAATGACAATTAGGTTTCTACGAGTGGTGGTTCTTCAGGTCCTATACCAAAAATTAATTCAAATTCAAGTCCACCAAGTTTACAACACACCACAAATTCAACTCCACCGTCCTTAAAACATACTAAAAAGAATATATATATATATATATATATATATGAGATTATAAATTAAAAAGCGGAAAAAAAAAATGAAATTATAAATTTAACCTTCCAAAAAAAACCTATTTTGAACAAGAATACCTTCATTTTTAACTTGTAAAAATAATATTTTTTTTAAAAAAAAAATACATGTAACTAATGAAAATATTAAAAGATACTTATATAAAAAATTACTTGCTCTTTAAATTAAAAAAAAAAATTAATTATACAAATTTAAAATTTTTTCATCATTTTAATCTATTAATCTTATGTATTATATTATATTAACATTGGAATCTACCGCCAACAAAATTTATAGAAATGAATTAATGTTAGGTCAAACATCAACACCAACATCAGCATCAACCACGTCAAATGAAGTACATTACATCCATTTTTAACTTAAATGGTACGGATATGCTGTCTAAGATGCCAAACAAACATTACAATAAAACCTTTGAAAAAGTAAATACATCAAGAGTTGACAAATTCAAATGTTCTCTTTTTATTAATCTTTTTTAGCATCCCACGTACTTGCCAAGTACAACATATGATATTACCTATCCGGTCAAATGAAGCACAAAACATAAATTGTTTTTTATTTTCACTTTATTTATAAAAATCATTTTCAGAAAACAATAATCAAATAATATTAAAAAAATTTAAAATAACTTTCTATTTTTAAAAATAAAAAATTGCTTTTAAATTACACAATTAAATATGCTCTTATACACTTCAATAATTTATTCTCTTTGTACCATTAGAATGAGATTAAGTTTCAAATTTTCTATTATTGCGTCAGGACTGCCATTCACCCAACTTAAATTAAGGATAGACCCTACCTTTATTCTTTGCAGACCATTTTTTATTAGGAATATGGTATCATGGAAATGAAAAGTCAACTAAGAGAAGTGGGTAATAGTGATAATGACCCAACCAAGCCGTGGTACTTTGATGTACAAGTAAGGTGGCAAACTTATAAGATTTGGGCAGGTGCCCAATTGTCTCTGGTAGGAGTGGATCAAGCCCTTCCATGGAAGTGCATGTGTGAGCCATAGGCATGCATGTACTTAGAGTTTTTCTTTTATAGATGTAGCTATTGAGCTTGTGATTGATGCCTCCTTAATAATTTTTAGGAAGAATTGTGTTTTGGGTCCAATTAAGCCTAAAAATTAACATTTGATCCATATATCATGCATATTTAAGTCATTTCATAAATAATATATTATAGAAACGAAAAGTCAACTAAGAGAAGTGGGTAATAGTGATAATGACCCAACCAAGCCGTGGTACTTTGATGTACATGTAAGGTGGCAAAAAACATAAGATTTGGGCATGTCCAATTGCCTCCAAGAGGAGTAGATCAAGCCCTTCCGTGAAAGTGCATGTGTAAGGCATGGGCATGCACGTGCTTAGAGTTTGTCTTATGTAGATGTGTGATTAATGCCTCCTTAGTAGTTTTTATTTCATATGAGTAAGTCTACTCTACCATTCAACTTAAGTTTATTTGAAATAATTTTTATTGAAGTGAAAGAGATTTTTCATATATATATATATATATATATATATATATATATATATATATATATATATATATATATATTTTTTTTTTCTTTTGTTCCACTTTTTCTCTTATTCCATTTTCTTTCCATTTCTTTCCATTATATTTTCTCTTTTACAAAATTTAATAGTTACCATGGTTTCTTGTATGCCCTTTAGCTCATATTGCTATATTGATAAGTATAAAAATTTGCTGAAAATGCTCCAAATGACATTTGGGTTGGTACAAGTGATGGCTCTTTAAGGGGCTTTTTTAACTTTTGCGGCAATTTTAAAAAATTATAATTAAAAAATGGTAGTTTTGAAAATATTGACAGATTTACGGCAGTTTTGGCCACGTGGAAGGTGTCTTTTGAAGAGACACCTTCTACAATTTTCAAAATCATAAAAGAATTGAATTTAAGCTAAAGGTGTCTCTTCAAGAGACACCTTCTACAATTCCAGAAATTTTGATTTATATTAAAGGTGTCTCTTGAAAAAACACTTTCGACGTGGCAAAAAATCCAATATGCATTAAAGGTGTCTCTTGAAGAGACACTTTCCACGTGGGAAAAAATCCATTATTCATTAAAGGTGTCTCTTGAAGAGACACTTTCCACAATTTGAAAAATTTGAATGTCTTATAAATTTGATTTTAAAGTTAAAGATGTCTCTTGAAGAGACACCTTCTACAATTCCTAAAAATTTTAATTTATACCAAAGGTGTCTCTTGAAGAGACACCTTCTAGAATTCCAAAAAATTAGATTTATACTAAATATGTCTCTTGGAAAGACACTTTACACAATTCCACAAAATCCAATATGTATTTTATTTGTGGAAATGATTTTAAAGCTAAAGATGTCTCTCTTTAATGTATGAAAATTGTGGAAAGTGTCTCTTCAAGAGACACTTTCGGTATAAACCCAATTTTTTTTAAATAATAGAAGGTGTCTCTTCAAGAGACACCTTCAATATAATTCCATTTTTTGGGAATTGTGAAATGTGTCTCTTGATACCTTCCGCAATTTTAAAAATATTGAGTTTATACTGAAAGTGCTTGTTCAAAATACACTTTCCACAATTTTCATTCAAACAGTGGAAAATTTTGAATTTATGCTGAAGGTGTCTCTTGAAGAGACACCTTCCATAATCACAAAAAACTGAAATTATATTCGGACGCCTTTCATCATTTTTAAAAAATTGGGTTTATACTGAAAGTGTCTCTTCAAGAGACACTTTCAACAATTTTTCAGTGAAAATTTCGAATTTTGAAAAGGGACATTCTACAATTCCCAAAAAATAAAATTATACTAAAGGTGTCTCTTCAAGAGACACTTTCCACAATTTTCATTATTTGTTAAAAAATTTCGCTTTATACTGAAAGTGTCTCTTGAAGAGACACTTTCCACAATTTCCATACATAGTAGAAAATTTCGAATTTATACTGAAGGTGTCTCTTGAAGAGACACCTTCCACAAAAGAAAAAAAAAATTCTATCTCTTAATTAGTATTACCTACTGTACAACCAAATGTGCAAAGTTTATCACCTGTATACATTATAATCAGTATTTTCACATTCAATCCAAAACCAATGAAAACAAGTAAACCAATAGAGAATAACAACACCTTTCCAAAATAGTAACAATACTATTTTGTGTAAAATAAGTCCAAAATAGATAGAATACTATAGAACTTACGTTAATAAAAAGTTAGTTAATCCAAAATATAACAAGTAAAAACATACATCTTGAGTATTTGTCCAAAATAATCATATGCAAAATACTAATAGTATCCAAAATATAAGTCATATGTAGTAACATCCTCAATGTGTACCGCACGAAGGAGCCTTCCTCTTCCGTAATGGACGTCTATGATGTGCATGCTCCACTAGTGGCTCTATGGGGCTAACATGTAACCCTCCATGAGCTCCACGACCACGTCTCCTACCACGTCCTCGACCATGTCCTCGACCACGATTAGTCTCTTGTCCTTGTTGATCATCATTTGCTATATGAACTAACTCCTCATGAACCAAAGAAGCCTCTATCGATGGTGGTGATGATGCAACAAGTGGTACTACAGGTGGAGTGGATGGCACCTCCATAGGTGTAATAGGAGTCTCCTGAACAGGTGGTAGGCTAATGTCAGTCGATGGTGCATCTCTAAGAACAGATGTATGGCTAGTCCCTCTCGTATGAGCCCCTCGCCCTCTAGTCCGTACACCTCCTGATCGAGTAATGGGTGATATCGGCTGCTGATGAGGTGGTGGACTACTCCTCGTATGAGGCCCTCCTCCCCTAGTCCGTACACCTCCTGATCGAGTGATGGATGATATCGACTGCTGATGAGGTGGTGGACTACTCCTCGTATGAGGCCCTCCCCCTCTAGTCCGTACACCTCCTGATCGAGTAATGGATGATGTCGGCTGCTGATGAGGTGGACTAATGTCAGTCGATGGTCGCACTCGGGGAACAACTGGTGTATGCCTAATCTCTCTCGTACGAGGCCCTCGTCGTGTAGGTCGTACATCTCCTGATGGAGGCTAGAGCTGTGTAGTAGCATCAACACTAAATGGAGCATCTAAGCGATCCATCTCATGTATGGCCTCTAATACAGTAGTACATAGCCTGCGAATGCGAAAATCATCTGGAGGTGCAATATCATATATCTGGTGTATGCTGGTAGTCTGTAAATCAAATAAGAGTTAAATTAAATTCTTATAAAAATAAAATAAACTTTAATAAAAAGATAAAACATAAAAATTACCAATAGCTCGTGGAAGGACCCAGTCCGAGTAAGAAACCGAATAGTAATGGAGCGATACCACACCATGTATGGATCATGATACCCTAATGAACCTATAGCCATCTCGCCTCTAGCAATATGCTCACGCCTAGAGCTCCAACGTCGAATGTAGTCTCCATGTCGAGTAGTCCAATCAACATCATGTCTACCTCTCAAATCACACTTGTGTAAGATTGACTCATTATCACATGGTTGAGGAATCCCTTGACGAAAACCAAACTGCCGCAATACTCGATCAGGTCTATGCCATTCAATTATGTGGAAACATATCAAAGGTGAGATAGTGCACCATATATCTTTCCCAGCAGTACAATAATCAGGAAGACCAACATTCATGTCATCAACATAAGGCTGCCATATAATCTGTACCCAAGAAATGTTAGATATAATCAGTGGTATAAAATTTGTTTAGAGAAACAAGTATAAGAAATGAATCACACTTTTATCACCTGATCTGCTGTAAGTCGATCAAGATGGTGCCTATACTGAGCTAAGACGTGCATGCTAATGGAAGTAGTCCGAAACTCATCTCTCCACCTATAAAATTAAAATAACAAAGCATGGTTAAATAAATAAAAAATGTTAGAATTTAAGTTTATGCATGTATCCTCATAATAGTAAAATTTGTCGTAATTTTATAATATATACCGAATGGCCAATGGAGGTGGAGGCAGCTGGTCATCATGTGGAGCTACACGTAAACGATGAGGTGCAATAAATGGGAACCTCTCCCATACCCATAACTGGAGCAAAATCAGTGGGCCAGATATATCATGTGTATCAATATGAGAGGCTCGACACAACTGTCGATAAAGCCAGGCTAAACATGCACTACCCCAACTATACCTACCAGCAACCTCAAAATCCTCTAGAAGGGGTAAAAACATAAGATGCACCTTATCGCTAGACTTTCCTGAAAATAGAAAACCTCCAATGAGCTGTAAGATATAAGCCCTAGTATAACGCTGAATAGACTCCTCATCAGCATCTGGTGCCAAAGTAGGGAAGCTCTGACTCAACCATGTAAGATGAAGGCGCTGGCCATCTATGTCTGTATCTCCAGGAGTGAGTCCTAATAGAGAATAACATACACGCCTCCAATCTAAACATGTGCTACCAGTAACTGCATCTCCATCTACTGGTAGTCCAATCAACATGGCAATATCCTGTAGTGTAATCGTGCACTCCTCCTGAGGTAAGTGGAAGGTATGAGTCTCAGGTCGCCATCTCTCAACAAATGCAGTAATAAGATGCCAATCCAAGGAAATGAATCCTAAGCGTGCAACACCATAGAAGCCTGCCCGCTGCAACAACGGAATAATACGCTCATCGAGGACACTGGTGCGATGGAAGATCGCCTCACGCCGTCTACAATGAAGCTCCTTAGAGTCTACACCTGTCCATGCTACAGATGACCTGTGTCTGGCCTGTCCATGTAGAACTGTCGGATCCAAAGGTCCCGGCTCCATCGTGCGGTGATACCTACATATACCAAATAACCATTAATTCTTGTTATCATTAGTATGATTACAAATTTACAGACATTACATAAAAATATCATATTATCAAAATGGATAATCTTTCATACTTTAATTGTCATGAGGAAGGGGGTTGGAGGATTGCCCTCCATCTTTTGTGGGACAATTGCGACGATTATGGCCCGCTATTTTACATAAACCACATCGAATCCTAACGCTTGGTTCCTTCAAATCCATTTCATTCCTTATCCTTGATGATCTAGGACGCCCCTTATCCCTCATTGAAGTTGGGTCAGGGTGGAGAATAGGAAAATCAGGATACGGCCAATAAGATTCATGAGGAATGGGATGAAATTCAGGAGCGTAACAACTGGCATAGGCATCCAGCCTATAGTATTTTTCAACTAATTGCCAACTATCAATCCTCATATGAGCAGAAACAGCTAGCACATGTGAGCATGGAATGCCAAATGATTGCCACTTATTACAACTACATGTACCTTCATTAAGCTTAACCACTTGTTTGTTACGTCCTTTATCCATATGAAACCCATGGAGAGCTGTAATTACTTCAAATGTTTCATGAATTCGATGGAAAATGGTGACAGTGTGTCCACTAGCTTTGGCCTTGGCTCTTCTAAATTTTTCAATTGCATATGCAGTGTACACATCTCCAACTGCCATTCTAGCACGTATCTCTGCCCTACGAGTCTCAAAGTATGACACACATTGATAAAAAGTTAATTGAACAAGTGCAGTGATAGGTAACATTCGCGCTCCCTTAAGCACCCCATTAATGCACTCAGCAATATTTGTGGTCATCCACCCATACCGATATCCTAGATCATATGCTTGAGTCCACTTTTGAGTGTCTAACTTTGAAAACCAAGCCACACTTTTTTCATCCAATCGTTTTAACTCCTCCATGTATCTCTCATACTTCCGCGGTTGATGTTGACATCCAGCTCTATACGCCAACTCTTTTAAGACCTTATTCTTAAATTTGTCATTAAAATTGCTCACTACATGCCTAAGACAGTATCGATGTTGCGCATGAGGGGGGCTCCATCCAACTAATGGATTTCTAACAGCAGCATTTATTCCTGCATGGCGATCTGAAATTAAGCATATTCCTTCTCTTTGAGTGACGTGATGCCTCAATGCAATAAGAAACCAAGACCAACTATCCTGTGATTCTTCCTCAACAATTGCAAACGCAAGGGGGAATACATGACCATTTCCATCAATTGAAGTAGCAATTAAAAGCTTCCCCATGTATTTTCCATATAGGAATGTACCATCAATTTGTATAATTGGTCTGCAATGCTTGAACCCTTCAACACTTGCCCCAAATGCCCAAAAAACACGCATAAACCGCACGTTCCCAGAAATCCCTCCTAAAGGTATTGTCTTCCAAACAACCTTTGTTCCAGGATTAGTTAGCTGAAGGATGTTCATCCACTTCGGCAATGCTTGATAAGATTCATCCCAATCACCAAAAACTCTAAGCATTGCTTTTCTCTTAGCTTCCCAAATTCTCCTATAATGGACATCATATCCAAATTTATCCTTCACTATCTGGTGTAATGTAGCAATAGAGGTAGTGTGATCCCTCTGAACTACATTTTGGATCTCTCTTGCAATCAATGTAGAGTCCAATTGAGAGTGGTCTTGTGATAATTTAGGGTAAACACAAGTATGAGGACCTGCGTACTTGGTTATCTCAAACATTCCATGGCTTTTACGACGACATGCACGAAGCCTCCAATTACATCCTTCCTGCCACTTCTTACATCTCACTGCCCACAATTGTGGTTCTGATTCACAAACCACCAAATGTTGATTCCGACATATTGCATAACGTTTTACAGCATATTGCAAGTCTTCTTTACTCTCAAATCTCAATCCTTTAAACAACTCATTGGATTCATTCCACAATCCGGTACGTGGTGTGAAAGGCTCAGCAGTCATGCTATTTATTGCATCCCAATTCAATTGTTTGAACATTGGGGAAGGCATAATATGCTCACCATCATCTGAAGAAACCTTATTTGTTGGAGGTTCATCATCATAATGCATCTCATTAATTTCGTCCTCATCATAAAATTCCACATCATCATTTTCATTTGTAAATGGGATGTCAACATAATTGTTTGTCGCTCCCATGACTGACTGAGTTACTACTGCCAAATTCCCCCCCATTTCGTCATTGTGTGCTAAATTCTCATCCATTTCATCAATCTGCACTGCCGAATTCCCCTTTGCAGGTATTTCCACATCATGACCCATAATTTCTTGATCAAATGATGGACTTAACTCAGATGAATGATCCCTTGGACGTGTCTGCAAATACATTTCAATAGTATTCGACGGTGGGATTTGTGCTACAACATGAAACATTAACCTTACATCATCATCATCTTTAATTGGTAATTGTATATAGTTAATGTTCCCATTTCCAATCGACATAAGAATTGGATACCGAAATATCATGGATAACATGGTATCAGCGCGATCAATCGACATAACATGACACAACTTATCCTCCAACTCATCATATTTGATCAAATTGTTCACTAAAACACCTTTTTTAGGAGGACAATTGTAACACACCCCATTTGGGCCATCAATTATTTCACCATCCTTGTAACACACAATTGTAAGCAAACTATCCATTCATGTACCTAAAAAGAATCAAATAAAATATATGTAAGTCTGAATCAAATTAAATTTATTTTAATGTATCATATTCAAGTTAATGTATTCATTTTATACAAAATAAATTATTTAATTTTAACAAATAAAAAGATAGTATATCCATGCTAAAAAAAAGATAGTATTTCAACATGCATCCCTACCTCCACTAAGGCAAACTTGCCCTATGATATATGATATGCACTAAAGAAATATATATCAAAAGTTAGGATATAAATACAATATTAAAAAAAATACTTGAAATAACAAATTAATTATAACTATTTTATAATTGAAATTAAATTTTTCATTTAATTGATTAGTAAAATTATATCATAATTTTATCCATAGTGTTTTTAATATTATTAATATATTAAAAATTTATCCATTTATCATCATTTATTTTATAATATATCATAATTTTAATATTAAATAGATTTTAAAATTAATCAATGTACACTTATCAAATTTATATTTTATATTATAAGTGGCTCAAAATTGAGCTTTTTTTTTTGTTGTTGAGGGGATTTGAACCCCTAACAAAAGGTTCAACATGCATCCTCATCTCCACTAGGACAAAGTTGCCCTATGATATATAATATGTACTAAAGAAATATATATCAAAAGTTAGGATATAAGTACAATATTAAAAAAACACCTTAAATAACAAATTAATTATAACTATTTTATAATTAAAATTAAAATTTTCATTTAATTAATTAGTAAAAATATATCATAAATTTAATATTAAATAGATTTTAAATTTAATCAATGTACACTTATCAAATTTATATTTTTTATTATAAATAATATCAAATTTATATTTTATATTGGTGGTTAACACTCAAAATTGAGCTTTTTTGGTGTTGTTGAGGGGATTTGAACCCCTAACAAAAGGTTAGGCATGCATCCCAACTCCACTAGGGCAAACTCGTCCTATGATATATGATATACACTAAAGAAATATATATTTAAAGTTAGAATATAAACACAATATTAAAAAAGCACTTTAAATAACAAATTAATTATAACTATTTTATAATTAAAATTTTCATTTAATTGATTAGTAAAAATATATCATAATTTTAATATTAAATAGATTTTAAATCAAAATTGAGTTTTTTTTGCTATTGTTGAGAGGATTTGAACCCCCAACAAAAGGTTCAACATGCATCCCTAGCTCCACTAAGGCAAACTTACCCTATGATATATGATATGCACTAAAGAAATATATATCAAAAGTTATGATATAAATACAATATTAAAAAAAACACTTTAAATAACAAATTAATTATAACTATTTTATAATTGAAATTAAATTTTTCGTTTAATTGATTAGTAAAAATATATCATAATTTTATTCATAGTATTTTTAATATTATTGATATATAAAAATTTATACATTTATCATCATTTATTTTATAATATATTGAGTACATTTATACTTTTTATATATTTTATATCGGTGGTTAACGTTCAAAATTGAGCTTTTTTCGCTGTTGTTGAGGGGATTTGAACCCCCAACAAAAGGTTCAACATGCATTCCCATCTCCACTAGGACAAAGTTGCCCTATGATATATGATATGTACTAAAAAAATATATATCAAAAGTTAGGATATAAGTACAATATTAAAAAAACACCTTAAATAACAAATTAATTATAATTATTTTATAATTAAAATTAAAATTTTCATTTAATTGATTAGTAAAAATATATCATAATTTTAATATTAAATAGATTTTAAAATTAATCAATGTACACTTATCAAATTAAAATTTTCATTTAATTGATTAGTAAAAATATATTTTTAATTTTAACAAATAAAAAGAGAGTATATCCATGAAGAAATTTCTCCTCACCTCTCTTTCACAAGAAGAGAAACAAAGCAAAAATAAGGGAATACAGAGCTATAACAACGAGCTACTTTTACTCCAATTCCACAACAAAATTGTGATGTTTCTTTTGAAGATTGTTTGATGCACCTAACTCAAGTTACAATTACTGAATTATTCACCTCTCCAAGCAGGAGAGAAAATGAGCAAGTTTTGGTTTACAAGGATCTTCTTGGATGTTAAAGGATGACAGGAAGAAAAAAAAAATACCAAACACTAATTGAGAATGATTCATTCCTCAAGATGTTTTCAACGCCTTTATTTCCCCTCATACTTTTCAAGATCCAAACAAACCTCTAATGTGCTCCCTGAATCCTCCCACAAATTGTGCAACTAGGACTTGCAAAGAAAGAGTATAAACCAAACAACCATAACAACCAATGTAACAAGAACAGAATTGCACAACCAAAACATACACCAAAAGATGATGCCGAAAAAGGATTCTTAGACAAGGTGAAGTGGGTAGATAGAAGAATTGCTTTGTTTCTCTTCTTGCAAAACCCCCAACGAAAAAAAAAATGCTTTTGTTTTTTTGCTCTCTGTGCTTTCTGGAGCTGTTCTAGGGGTCTCTTTGCTTTTGTGCCATTGAATTTAAATTTCACAAACCCTAAATCCACGATTTTTGAGCCAGGCTGAAAAACGCAACCTTTCCCTGCAAATCATTATCAGATTACCAAATAGTTTTTTTATATATATAAAAAAAAAAATTGGATCAAATATTGTGTCCGAGCTGGCGGAAAAAAAAATGGAAACAAAATTCTCAATTTTCCCACACTTTCTTGGCAACCAAACAGAATCACAACAAGTTGAACCACAAAAAAATGAAAACTTTCTCCATAATTTTTAGTCTTCTCGGTTTCATTGTAAAAAAAAAATGAAAACTTTATTTTTTTTCAACTTTCCCATACTTTCTTGGCAACCAAACAGAATCACAACAAGCCGAACCACAAAAAAAAAAAAAAAATGAAAACTTTCTCCATAATTTTTAGTCTACTCTGTTTCATTGTAAAAAAAAAAACGAAAACTTTATTTTTTTTCAACTTTCCCACACTTTCTCGGTGACCAAACACAACCACACCACCAAATATAACCATAAAACTTACAAAAAAAACCGAGGGCAATGGTCTCTCAGATCTCCACTTCAGTTCCTTCCTATTGGCGTTGAGGTAAGGATCTCCCCTCCCTAATCGGCGGTAAGGATCTCCCCTCCCTAATCGGCGTGCGGGAAAATGAGTTTGGGGCAGAGGACAAAATGATTTTTGAAGTAGAGAAGAAAAGAAGAAAACGGGCTGAGGAAATGGGTTATCCGACGTGTCATCCTACGTGTTCAAAAGTGCCGTAGAATTGGAATTATTTTCCAATCTACGGTATTTTAAAAATTACTTTTTCTAATTGCCGTATATTTATCAAGATCCCCTCTTTAAGTCCCATACCAAAAATTAATTCAAATTCAAGTCCAACATCCTTAAAACATCCTACCACAAAGAACACACACATGCCAACAAAATTTATAGAAATGAATTTATATTTGGTCAAACATCAACATCAACATCAACCACAGCAAATGAAGTATATTACATCCATTTTTAACTTGAATGGTACGGATATGATTTCTAAGATGCCAAACAAACATTATAATAAAACATCTGACAAAGTAAATACATCAAGAGTTGACAAATTCAAATGTTCTCTTTTCATTAATCTTTTTGAGCATCTACGTACTTGCCAAGTACAACATGTGATATTACCTATCTGGTCAAATGAAGCGCGAAACATAACTCCTTGTTTTGATTATTAGTGCAATGTCCACTGTTATCTTGGAGGGATGTTCGGTTGTTAGCACCTCACATCTTCTATTAAAAAACATAGGTTCGATTTAAAGAATAGTGCTGTCAACACTTGTATGAGTAAAATATCTTTAATTTTAAGCAAAATCATATTCGATGTCAATAAATATGTTGGGTTAGCATTTTGGTGGCCAGTTTGATAGGCATAGTTTCTCTAGAGAATCTTATTAGTCTATGAAATAGATATGATTCCTTTCTTTGTCATTTAACCATATATATTTTTACTCTCTCAACTTGGTTTCATTAATCATTTTTGTATGCAATTAATTTATATATATAGTGGCCTTATCATATCTTAAAAAGATGTATATATTCACCCATAAGAAGCCCTCAAGCCCTCAAAGTTGCTACTTGAAAACAAGATTGAAAACTTCCTTTTTCTAGATTTCAATAAATAAATCTTAATTTAATTCAAAAATTACATATACTACGTATTTGATTTGCGAATGAGGAATGAGAATGAATATTTTGTTTTCATTTCTATTCTCTCTTAAATAGAAATAAATTTGGTAATCCCATTTTTTTTGTTTAGATGTATATAAGAATGTGAGATTGAAATAATAATGTGTTACTATTTCAATATGAGTAAAAATGATAATAAAAATGAAAAAAATTGTTTATTCTTTGTTTATTGACAAATAATTGGATTTCTTTTTAGAGTGGATTGATCATATGGGCTTGATCCATTCAAGGGGGACCCAGATTGATTGAAGTGCTACTATGATCACATAACCTCTTAATCATGGCCATTAACAAATTAAATCAAGACTAGAAAAGAAGAACAAAAGAAAGGATTATGAGAAAATAAATTAGAAAAAATAACACTTTTGAATGCTTTTTCCATTAACCTTAGTGTCTTACTTATAGAATCTGTAACATAAGCATCAAATGCATGAGAAATTATTCCTTGCTAGTAACTGTGTGTGGTCATTCACACCTTGTCAATATAAGTATATTTATTGCATTTTCTCTTAAATCACCATCATAATTTAACAAAAAAGTTGTTAGGTAAAACTCAATGAGAATAAAGAAAGAAATCTCATGAAAGAAAAAAGGTACAAAAGAATATAAAATTATTTTAGATTGTCAAAATAGTCTTATTAAAAAATTGTTAATAAAACTCAATATGAAAAAATTTAGATGAATGAAAAAATTAAAAAAAAAAAGCATTTAGTGTACTTGCACATTTTAATAACTCTTTTAGATTATGTTTTAAATTATGTATTCTTTACCTTTGCTACTCGAGAAATCTTTGTTAGTTCAAGGGCTCTCTTAATTAAGTTTTGATGATGACAAAACATAGCTAAGTATACTAATTATTTTAAATCAAGTTAAGTTTTAGGTTTATAACAAGAAAATTAGAAGAGGATAAGTTTGCTTAAGAAAATTGAAATATTATGAAGTTTTGGATGTATAAAGACCCATTAAGATTAGGACAACATTAATAAGATGAGTCTTTTGCATGCATTTAGACTCCAAAAGATTTTTTTGCATTCTTTCATACTTGGTTTTTTTCTAAAATCGAGCTTTAATGTTTATAATTAATCTGAAATTGAGTTATACTTCAAAAATATTAGGCAAAGTAATTTAAAATTGACTTAGAAATCCTTAAATGATGTTGCCTAAGTATTATTAGAAAGGTTTTGGAATGAAAATAAAGTATTTAAGCCTAAAAAGGTCCAACTGGTCTAGGGAATTGATCTAAGCACTTTCCTAGTCAAGGTTTGATCTAAGGTAAAAAAACATTTTCTCTCTCTTGTAAAGAGTTTGCATTTCTAGCCTAAGTTTTACCTTTCTTAGTCGAGGTCTAGTTGAGGCCTAACCAAAGCCTGAAAACGACTAATAGTCACCAGTAGTGCATTTAATGTTTAACGGTTAGTCAACCGATCGAACCGAAGTTCGACCAATCAAGACTTTTTTCTACTATTTGAGGTATCCGAGGTTGAAAACCTATAAATTGTCTTGTTCATTTAATTATAAGAGAACACCTACATTAAATTTGCTAGCTACTCATTTCTCTCATTCAAAGTTCTCAACTCTTTACATATTACTCACTCACTTGCAAATCATCCTTAATGCACCCCTTATATTTATCCTAAATTTCATGGTATTTGTTCATTTATTGAACAAGGTTGAGTGGTATTTATTGGGATTGAGCCTTGAAAAGCAGGATATAATGTAACATATTGAGATTCATTTATAAATTTATTTATCTATGTTTCTTGGTTTTCCATTTAGTATCCTATATGCATTAATTAGCTATTTGAACATATAAGTCCATGTCACTTGCATTGTACATAAACTTGGGTGCATTAAGAGTTGTATAAAAGATCTAAGTCATGGGTTCTTTATAGAATGATGAGTAGTTCATGATCAGTTCATAGATTTAGGCAATCCATTTGAGACTATAGTGCATTACCTCCTAATCAGAGGGACGACTTATCTAGGTCATTAGGATGATTTTCCCATAGTGAGTGCGCTAGTGTATGTGATGCACATTGGATAGGACCTACGATGGATCATGACGTAAGGCTATCAGTTGCCATGATCCACTAAACTACTATACTGCATGAACTTTCAATTTTGAGAGGATATTGAGCTTGTGCTTAAATCAACATGAGGCTTTGACTTATGAATTATACCCTAAAGTGGTCATGTATCCCTATGGGTTAGATCACTATTGATGGAGGCGATGGCAATAGATATTCTCAATAAAGGCACCATAATGTCTCATGGTATTGAGATAATGCATCCCAAAAGGACGTATGATCTAAAAGACTATGGCTATAACATTTCTTGTAGTGAAAATTTGATATATGTTCCTTGGAGTTAGAGCATGTCAATTGATCATATAATAAGAAAGATCTATAACTCAAGGATTAGAGAGGTAATATTGATAGGTTAGATTATGGACATTAGTTCATAGGGAGTTTACATGCAATGGATGGTAGGGTACAGACTCGAACTATGCTCATTGTAATTTCATACGATATTGGAGTGTAGTTGATTCTCTTTAATGGAGTGTTGAATTAACTTTACAACTGGATTTTGAAGAAGCTTGCATTTTTCTATAGGTCCTAGTCATCCTTGCTCAAGCTTTTATTATACGGAGGTACTTTTATTTTAAGGGATTTGGGTTTTTGGTTCATAAGTGTACATAAGGGTGTTTTGGTAAAAACGTATGGTTGCACTAGATGTTATGAATTGTTTTTCTAGTATAAGTTAACTAAGTAATTGGAACCTATTAAGGCTGATTAATTTATTAGGACTTAGATGGGCTAAATTAGATGACCTAAGCCCAATTTGGGCTCAAGCCACTTAACTCCACAAGAAACCTTATAAATATCCTTATTAGAGGTTAGGGTTTCAATTTTTCATGTTATCTTCTGGAGAGAGCCTTTAGAGAGAAACCCTAGGCACCCTTTAGAGAGAAAAATATATACTTTTCTCGTGCCTAGTATGTGAGTGGAAAAATAGTGGGTAGATAAGCTCTTTGACAACTTTAGATTTGTTCTTCATTGCATGGATTTGATCTAGGAACATCTAAATCTAGGTACAGTTTCTGCTTCTCTAGGTTATTATTCTATTTGGTTTTTATTGCTAATGTTTCTACTAGAATAGTTTCTAAAGGAGCCTAAGGTAGTTTGCATGCTTTCTAGTCAATCTAGGGCTAAGGAATGAGTCATTCAAGTTTCCTAGCAATATTAAACCTTTATTAATTTGAGAAAGGTTTAAAGTTGAAACTTTACATTAGGATTGAACTTGAAGATTTTGTCCTATACGAGCCCATTAGAGCCATTGAATCCAACTTGAAGCTTAATCTAATGGGACCTTCACTCGAAAGGTGTTTAAGGAGAATAGGTGTAGGATTTGCTGAACCATTATAAAATTGAGTTTGCATATCTCTCTCTCTCTCTCTCTCTCTACATTTATAGGTTAATAAAGCATGTTTTTGAAAATTTTTTAAAAAACCCAATTCACCCATTTCCTCTTGAGTGTTCTATTTAATCTAATTAGTCTTGTTTTACAATCTGTATAAGAGCTAGACGTCTTGCTAAAGATTTAATCATCTAAAAGGATATGACTTTAATCACCTAAAGATTTTAATTAATCAATTAGCCTAGTTTAAAGAGATGATTCACAAGTTCTTATGCAACATTGCATATTTACTAAAATGCTTTTATGCACACAAGTGAACTAAAAACCCATATGATCCTCATAAATCATGCTATCAAGGAATATAAGCTTAAATGGGGACCATTGGAACTTATAAGAAAATATTGGTTCCTTAAGAATCCAATTTTGAAGTTAAATCAACATCCTACTGTAGAGAGTCAATTGCATTCCAGTACCTTATGCACATTAAATGAGGTACAAAAACTTGGGTTTGTGACCTGCTATCCATATATAGTCTTCCCATAAACTAGTGTATGTAATCTAACAAGGTGAAAGTTGTCAACCTCTCAAGATTACCTTTATCATCCTTGAGTTATAAATCCTCCTATTATGTTGTCAATTGACATATCCTGCTTAAAAAAAACATGTCAAATTTCACTTAAGGAATTATTGCGGTCATAGATTTCCTAATCACATGTCCTTAGGATTACCCAAGGGGCCACACTTTCTCAAGTCCATGAGATATTATAGTGTCTTTATTGAGAATACCTATTGCTATCGACTTCCATCAATAGTGTCTCTATTAACTTTAGCATAAAATCAATACTCTCAAGGTTGAGAAACAATATAGAATAACATCTTGGTGAAGTTATGATTACCTAATAACCTTACATTGTGACTCATAGTAGGTCCTATACAATGTGTAATTATACACACTAGTGCACTTACCATGGGAACCTCATCTTAATGGTCAAGACAAGACATTTATTCAATCAAGAGGTAGTGTGCTATAGTCTCTGCTAGGTTGCCTAAATCTATGAATCAATTGTGAACTACTTATCATCTTGCAAGGAACCTATGACTTGTATCTTTTATGTAATTCATAATGACCCAAGTCATATACAATGCAAGTGATATGAGTCTAAATGCTCAAATCAATATCAATGCATACAATGGAATAAAGTGGAAGCTTAAGTCTAACTTTGTTACATCATGTCTTGTTTTTAATAGTTTTATCCCAACAAACTCCCATCAGTCCTAAAAGTAGACTAGACACCATAAAAAAGAATTTGCTCCATAGTCATATCACCTCTCCGAATTATTTGATATAAAATGTAGCATTTCCTCTCTATTCATTTTCTTTTCTAATGGTACTTTAGTTCTTTAGATTGTGACATCACCTTATTGTAATTATAAAACATGATCTTAGACAATACAATAAGGGGAACTATGCTTAAGCCAAAAGGCTTCCTTTGTTGCTTCAAAAGAAACAACAAATGCCACTTAGAGTGAACACATACCTAAATATAGACCTACGAGAGTCATCATCAAATTGAAAATCTAATTCCCAGTACCTAAGGAGTAAAAATTCACTACAAAGACTCACAAGCATATATTCTCTCATTCTCCTAAGATACTTGAGAGTATATGCTTGACGTTTACCCAAACCTTTAATCCTAGATTGGACGGATATCTACTCACTATCCCTATGGTAAGGCAAATATCAAATCTAACATATAGTATTACATACATAAGGTAACCTATGGCAGAAGCATTGAGGTTTTCCTCAAATTTACAAGGACAATGATCCTAAGAAAGACAACTTCAAACCTAAATGGTGAAAACCTTCTTAGAGTCCTGCATCATGCACTTGACTAAATGTTCGTCAATGTAGCTAATATTGCTAAGAACCTTGGATCTCTCCATTCCCAAACCCTGAATCATATGGACACATGTAAATTTACCTTAAGCTTCTTTAGAAACTATTGTAGTGGAAATAATGGCTTTAAAAACCATTTAGAATAATAAACTAGAGAAGAAAGTAATCAACCCTAGATTTAAATGTTCTTAGATCAATTCTTTTGTGAAGAATGTGTCTGAATAGTTTAGAGGTCTTTACATTCATGATTTTCCACCCAATGACTCAAACCACAATCTTGGCACTCCAAAGTGTGGCCTTTAGAAGAGATAAATTGAAGGTTTTTTCTTTTTATCTAGAGGTGGAAGATGACTCTCACACCAAGTGATGAAAACCTTGACCCCAAAGAGGTTATTTATAGGATTCCCTTATTAGGCTTAAGTCACTTGAGCCTACTAAGGCTTGGGTTACTTAATCTAGCCCAAAATGATCTTAATTGATTAATTAATCACATAGATTCATCTAATTGATCAATTAGCCAAATCCAAAGACCTTGTTCACTATCTCCTATGCAACCTTGTGTAATTACCTAAATGACCTTATACATAAGAATGAACCAATAACCAATCTAACCCTCATAAACCCATGCCATCATGGTATATGCCCTCAAAGTAGGGACTATTGGGACCCATAGGGGTACCAGATCCTTTAAAATCAAATTCTGAAGTTGATTGAACATTCCATTGAAGAGAATCGACTACACTCTAGTAGCCTAAGTAAATAACAACAAGAGAAAGCTTGGATCTATAACCTACTATTCACTGCATGGAAACTCCCCATAAATTGGTATCCGTAATCTAATAAGTTAGTATTATCACTTATCAAGATTACCTCTGTAATTCTTGAGTTACAAATCCCATTTATTTTGTGATCAATTGACATATTCTAGTTCCAAGGATCATATGTTTTTTAGATCACTCAATGGGATACAATGTCTCAATCCCATGAGAGTTCATGGTGCTATAGGGATTGAACCCTTAAAAGCAAGACATAATGTAACAAAGTTAGAGTTAACTATCCTTTTGCTATCATTTTGGTGTATTAACATTGATTTAAGCATTCAACCTATGTCTTTTACATTATACATTACTTGTGTGCATTAAGAGTTGCACAAAAGATACAAGTCATGGTTTCTTTGTAAGTAGACAAGTTGTCCACAATCAATTCATGGATTTGAGCAATCTAGTAGAGGCTATAGTGCATCACCTTTTAATTGGAGGGATGGTTTCTCTTGCCCGTAAGAATTGGTTTCTCATGGTGAGTGCTCTAATGCATGTGATGCACACTAGATAGGACCTAAGGTGAATCATGACGCAAGGATATCAATTGTCATGATTCACCAAGCTACTATATTGCATGGATTCAACTTTGAAAGGATATTGAGCTTGTGTTAAAATCAACAAGTGACTTTGACCTACGGGTGAGACCCTAAAGTGGTTATATATCCCTAAGGATTGAGTTATTATTGATGAAGGTTTGTGGTAATAGGTATTCTCAATAGAGGCATCATGATATCTCATGTGATTGAGATAATCTATCCTCTTGGGTGATCTAAAGGACATGTGCTCACGAAATCTACAATCGTAGTAATTCCTTTAGTGGAATTTGACATATAATCCTTGGAGTTAGAGTATGTCAATTGATCACATAATAAGTGGGATATGTAACTCATGGATTGGAGGGGTAATCTTGATAGGTGATAGCATTACCTTGTTAGGTTATAGACACTAGTTCATAGGGAATATGTATTTAATTGATAGTAGGTCATGAACCCAAGTTTTGTCTCATTGTTATTTACATAGGATACTAGAGTGTAGTTGATTATGTTTAATGGAATGTTGAATCAACTTCAAAATTGGATTATGAGGGAGCCAATACTCTTATAGGTCTCAGTGGTTCCTACTCTGAGCTTATATACCATGATGACATGGTTTATGAGGATTGGATTGACTCTAGGTTCGTTCTTGTGCATAAGGGTGTTTTGGTAATTATGCAAGGCTACACGTGGGATAATGAACAAGGTCTCTAGATTAGGCTAGCTGATTAATTAGATGGACCTGTGTGGTTAATTAATCAATTAGGACCCATTTTGGGCTAAATTAAGTGACTTAAGTCTTAATGGGCTTAAGTCACTTAAGCTCAGTGGGCAACCCTATAAATACCCCTTATGGGTTAGGGTTCTTAATGACTTCAATTAGTCATCTTCAACCTCCAGACAAACAAGGAGAGAGAGAGAGAGAGAGGAAAGGTTTCTACCATTCAAAAGACCACACTTTGAAGTGCCAAAATCATGGTTCAAGTCATCGAATAGAAAATCTTGGGTATATGAGACTTCCAAACTATTCAAACATGTTCTTCACCGCAAGAAATTGATTTGGGAACATTCAGATCCAAGTATGAGCACTTTTTCTCTAGATCTTTATCCTAATATGGTTTTTATAGCCATATGTTTCTGTTACGATAGATTTAGAGAAGCCTATGATAGTTTACATGCACCATATAAGATCCAGGGTATGGGAATAGAGTAATATGAGGTTCCCAATAGGTGCCTCTATTAAGAATATTTGTTACCACCAGCCTCCATCAATAGTGACCAATCAATAAGGATATGTGACCACCTTAGGGTCTCACCCATAGGTCAAAGCCTCTTGTTGACTTTAGCATAGACTCAATATCCTCTCAAAATTAAGAGTCCATGCAGTATAGTAGCTTGGTGGATCATGACAATCAATAACCTTACATCAGGATTCATCATACGTCCTATTCAATGTAGATCACATACACTAGTGCACTCACCAAGGGAAAACCATCCTAGTGGCTAAGACAAAGCATCCCTCTAATTAGTAGATAGTGCACTATAGCCTTAAATGGATTATCTAAATCCATGTATTGACTGTGGACTATCCCTCACTCTACAAGGAACCCATGACTTAGATCTTTTAGTGCAACTCCTAATGCACCCAACTCATGTATAATGCAAGTGATATGGACGTGTATGCTCAAATAATTGATTAATGCAAAAGGGTTAATAAATAGGAAATTACGAAACAAAAATCAATTTATAAATGAACTTCTATATATTACATCATGTGATGCTTTCTAGGGCTCAATTCCATCAAACTCCCACTAGACCTAAAGCATGTTGGGAACACATCTAACACCTAAGTTATCCCTATGACCATCAAAGACTCTAGTAGGAAAAGTCTTCATGAAAGGATCTACTAAGTTCTGTATAGAAACGATCTTCTCCATAGCCACATCTCCCCTTATTACTATCTCACGTATCACTTAATAGTTCTTATCAATGTGTTTATCCTTCTAGTGGTTTCTTGGTTATTTAGAATATGCAACTACCCCATTGTTATAAGAAAATACACTATAAGAAAAAAAGGTCTCCATTGACAGTTTTTCATCGTCAAGATAAGGTATATCACATATGTCATCTATGTCAGTGTTAAGAAATGGTAAAGACTAGCTTGACATATGCATATGTTAAGGTAGATCTTATTTCTATCAATGTAGGAATCTTATTAATATGATGTATGTCAATGTTTCTTCCATTTGAATCAATGTTAGGTTAAACATATGCGAAGGTTTGGCTCACTGTTTTGTCAAGATTATATTCAATATATGTTAAGCTTAAATATGATATATGTCAATGTTATTTTATATGCTTTTAAATTTAATTTACACATATATCAAGGATGTCACTACAAGGAAAATATATATAGTGACATTTATAATGAGTCACTATAAACATAGGGTGTCACTACAACATAGCGTCACCTTATCCACTGACACCATAGAGGGTACCAATTGGTGAAATATTTGAAAGCGACACCAAAGTAGATAAATGGTGACACATTCAGAAGTAACACCATATATTTTTTAGTGATGCTTAATTTGATATAAAGTTGTGTGAGATATATAAGGTGTCATATTAAAATCATCACCTTTGAGTCATAGTGTCACGTTAAATGCATCACCTTTAAGTTATGGTGTCATATCATTGTAAATGATTATGGAAGATATGGTTGTTTTTAGTTGATTAGCCTGTAGATTTTTGTAATGCTTATTAATAAATAAGATCAACCTGTACATATTTTGTCCATAAATATAACAATCATATCACATTTAACTTATATTTTCGTAATGTTTATGGATTAACCTATAATACATTAAATCATCTAGTAATATTCGTATATCAAATGTTCACAAAACAATAGTACATCAAACCCACCAAAACTAAAAAAGAAAAGTGAATGCACATTAAAACATGATTTAAAAATGTTAAGAATCCCAACATTCATGTATAGCTATAATTCATATGCATAAAATCGGCTAACCATAAAATGACATAAAAGTTGCATCCAAAAACCCAAAATTCTCAATACCAAATAAAGTAACATTTATGTCCTATAATGTATGACATAAGAGTCACATCTAAAAACCCAAAATCTTGTTGCCTTTTTCTCCTTTCTTTTTATTCTTCATACTATCCTCCTAAGAGTGTATACCAGCATTTCATAGTTTAATGTGTTTTAGAGTTCTTATTGAAAATAAAAATTAATTAATGTTATAAAAAAATAAACAAATCTAAGTACTAATGTTTTCTTTTTTCTTTTTCTGATTTTGATATAAAAATAATTCGTAAAGAATAAGTGATGTTATACAATACCAATGGACAATTCATATAACAATTAAAGGACACACCATGCATGATCACGATACATCAACATGATTCATGATTAGTTATAATACAAAAGTAGTCAATTCTCCACTAATTTCATAAAATTCTACTTAAGAATATACATTTTTTTTTTTTATCATCAAACTAAAATCAAATGAGAATAACATTACTATCATAATAATTGGAAGTATGAAACTATGTGTAATTCATTAAATGAGTAAAACCTTTAATGCAATAACTATAGAACCAACAATTATCTCTTTAATGAATCTCATAACAAAGTAGTCACATTTGAACTCAAATAAAAATAATTCAAGAAAATAAAAAATAAATCAAAACTACAAAATCAGAATATAAATCTAAATTTTAGAAAATACTAATCTTCCACTTAAAATCTGCACTTTTTAATTTATTTTTCATAATTCATTATGCTTTTAAATACATACATATATATATATATATATATATATATATATATATATATATATATATATATATATATATATATATATATATGTTTCTTGGAAGGATTTTCTTAATTTCAATATTTTTTAATGTTCATTTTGTGAAATAACAATGTCCATTAAATTTCATCTCAATTACATAAAATAAAATTTTAGTGACAAAATATCAAAATGTTTTCAACTACTAATATGATACGACATGATATTATAACAAGCATGAAAATTATGTATATAAGACAAAAAACCTAATTCATTATTAACAAATGTTAAGAGAAAAAATAGTATGAGAAAGAATTAAAGAGCTTTTCATAAAAATTATTAATTTTACAGTCATAACTCCAATTGATATTTCTTTTTTCTAATTAAAATAATTAATAAAAAAATTAGATATGAAAAATATGTTCAAATAAAAATAATAAAAAAATTAAAAACATCAAAGGAAAAGATATTCAATATTTTAATTTTTTTACTTTTAATATTCTTTAGATCAATAAATCATCAAACATCTTTTTCAGAAAAAAGAAAAATGAAGAAAATGAAGAGTTTTATGGAAAGAATTGAATTTTTTTTTGTAATAAAAGGATTTTATAGAAATTTCATACCCTTGAAAGGAAAATTTCATCATCAATTTCAAATTACTCCAAAGTTTGGTTAATACATATAAAAACAATGAGAAAAGAAGGTAAAAATAAAACATATTTTTAGAATTCTTTTACGGGAGATGACATAATTTTGTCAAAAATTATTTTCCAAATATGACCAAGCAATATCTTCATCACAACATACTATAATATTCTTAGAAAATAAACAAATAGTCCAATTAAAGGAAATTTCATTGAAAGTCAAAAGAAAATTATAAAACATCTTCAAAAAAAAAAAAAAAAAAGTTTTATGGAAAGAATTGAAAAAATTTATGTAAGAAAAGGATTTTATAGAAATTTTCTAACCTTGAAAGGGAAATTCTAAATTTTGGTCAACGCATATAAAAACAATAAGAAAAAAAGGTAAAAAATATATATATATTTTAAGAATAGAAAAAATATGAATAGTAAAAGATGATATATTAACCATAATACCATGTAAAAGAATAAAAAAATTAAAAATATAATATTTGATCATTTTTATAATTATAAAAATTTTCATTCCTATTTAAATTTTAAAAAACAATTCATTTACGTTAATAAATAAAAAATGAAATTAATTTTTCATTGTTAATTCCAACATTCCAAACCAACTCTAACATGATATGGAAACTATTTCATTTTTTCCTTTTATGAAAGATGACAATATTAAGAATAAATTTCTAAAAAATTATTTTTCAAATATCACCAATACATATCATCATCATAATATACTATAATATTCCTAGAAAACAAACAAAAAGTCTCATCAAAGAAAATTTCTTGTAAGACCAAAAGAAAATTTCATACTATAAAATGTTTATCCCTCATTTTGAGTATGAAAGATATTAAAAAATCATTCATTTATCTTATTTTCATTCATTTTAGGGTTTATGGATTTAACAATGAAATTGAAGATATGGTGAAATGTTAAACCTAATTTTTTACTTTCATACAACTCAATAAAAAAAAAAAAACACTATTTACACAATCCACATCACAGATATACCAAATCAATTGTGCTAATGAAGATTTTGACATTAATAAAAAAAAAATGAAAATAATAGATCTAAGAGATTTTGGGTTACCTGAGAGTCCACGAAGTAGAGAAGAGTAGTTGTGTGTTAACTATGGATGTGAGAAGAGGTAGAAGAAAATTATTGTTAAGGTTTTGGAATGAGATTTTCAATGAATATAAATCAATTGTGCTAATAAATATTTTGACATTAAAATAAAAAATAAAAAAAATGAAAATGATAGATCTAAGAGATTTTGAGTTACTTGAGAATCAATGAAGTAGAGAAGAGCAATTGTGTATTAACTATGGGTGTGAGAAGAAGTAGAAGAAAATTATGATTAGGGTTATGAAATGATTTTTTTTTTGGATTGTGGGTATGTGGAAACAATGAGTTTTTTTATATACTATTATTATTCTCAAAGTGGACCCATTAAGTTATAGTATTTTAAAATTTTTATTTTACATGATGTTACTTTTTGAAAATTGACACTATAAACTTAAATATCATCTATCTTAATTGAAATTTTTTATATGATGTGTCACCTTTATGAATTTCAAGCCATATGGTGTCATTATTTTAAAAATGACACCATAAATAGTGACACCATAAATTATTTTTGTTTTAGTTAGTGTGTGTGTGTGTTTTTGTCAAAAATGAAATTTTAATATGTTAAGGTTCCTTTATTCTTATGTCAAGGAATAAAGTTTATTTTATGTCAAGATTTATTTGTTCATATATCGAGGAAATTGTTTTATTTCATATCAAGGTTGCATATGGAACATGTCAACAACTTAACCTATTGCCTAAATGATCTGCGTCAAAATTGAACCTATTGCCAAATTTTGAATCCATAATCAAAACTAAGCATTAACTTTCATATCATAGAACAAAAAGCTAAGTATCTAAATTAAAATATTATTATTATTATTATTATTCTTATATATAAAGTACATGAATATATATTGACAAAAATATACTGACCAAAAAAAAATATAAACATGTAGGCAAATATATTGACAAAAATATACTAACCAAAAAAAAAAAACTTCACATTTGTGCATAATCTTGTATTATCATCATATACATCCAAAAAAAAAAAAAGGCAAATATGTACCCAAAAATCCAATAGTTATACTTGATAAATAGAATGTATGCATGATCTTGTGCCTTAAAAAATATTGCAACTGCTGCAAATGCCACCTAACCTTTTGCAAATAGGAAAGAAAACATCAGTATATGTTTATATTTGAAAGATTAATACAACGATATAAACATATACCCAAATGTATTCCCAAACAACCTAGCAACTATACATAATTTTGTTATCTTACCAAATATATCTAAAAAAAAAGGATAGATATTTACCCAAAAATAAGCAAATATCAAGTAGTTATACATGATAAGAAAAACTTATGCTTGATCTTGTCCTCTAAAAACTGCAGTTACTGCAACCTTTGGCAAGAAAGAAAACAGTAACATTATTTTATTTTTATTTTTTTATTAAAAATTCAATGGAAAAGAATCCATGTCCAATGTATATCAAACATGTCACCCAATCTCTTACAAGTGTATATATATATATATATAAAACATTGTTTTATGTTTATGTTTGAAAGTTCATTAAAAATATATAAATATGTATCCTAAATGGAAAATTCTACAGCACCACTTCGCTACCTACCAAAAAAATAGTTTTGGCCATTGGATGAGGATGGTTCAACCCGGACCATCCAACTAGCTTATGTATTTTAAATTTTTTTTTAAATATATAAAAAAATAAAAGCAGGTTGTCGGTCACCTTGATTTCCCGCTTCTATCTTGCTTAATCTTGTCTAAAGACAAAAATTTGTAAAATGGGTATTACACTTGACGCCTATTTTCGGAGAGGTGAGCTATTAGATTGATGGGCATTACAACTTTTCCCGGATTTTAGAGAGCTAAGCTTTAGAAATTTGAGGGTGTGGAGATGGAATTTTTGGGTGAACTGAGAATTTACAGAGAGAGTAAGCTGATTGGGGATTTTGAAGGAGAAATCAGAGAGAGGAGAAATCAGCAAGAAAATAATCAGGCGGGCTTTGGCGGAGTATCCGAAACCAATCTCCCCCTGCAGGCAACTCTACCCACTCTCCCAGAACAGGTACTTCACTCATCTTAATATGGTAGTGATTGAACTGTCGAAAAAGTTCGGCGATATTTCTAAGAAAGACACGATATTTTTACCGATTCGAAAATATATATTTTTACCGATTTTTTGGGAAATTTCCCAATATTTCCTACCAGTCTAGGCCGTGCACCAACATGATATTTTGACTGATTCAAAAATATCACCAAAATTTCGGTATTTTTACTAATTTTTTTTGGGAAATTTCCCGATATTTCCTACTAGTTCAGGCCACACACAGGATACAAAATCTATCCAATTTTTTTTTTTAAAAAAAAAACAGAAGCCCTATTTGGTAATATGGTCATGATTTGCATGCAAAGGTTGTGTTTTTCAGCCTAGCTAAAAAATCATCGATTTAGGGTTCGTGAAATTTAAATCGAATGGCACAAAAGCAAAAAGACCCCTAAAACATATCCAAAAAATCGAATGGGGAATGGATTTTGTTGGGAATCAAACGGGGGCTGAAAAAAAATGATAACATGATTAGATTAGTACCTACGAGGATTGAGAGTGGCAGAATAAAATGGAGCCTTTTTAGGGATTCTCTGGTTTGGAGGGAGAAAAGGCTTCTTGATGCCCGAAGCCCCGAGTGAGAGAAGTGATAAAAATAGGGCCTTTTAGGAATTCCTCTCTATATATAAATAATTATTAATTATCCATGTGTATTTTGATTAAATCTTTACCATGGATTGAACTTTCGAATTTTATTACTAATATTTTATGAATTAAAATTAATTTGGTAAGATAAATTATTAATAATTTTAATTATTTAAATACATTAATGTTAATAGAAAAAATTATTATCACATATTTTTAATAAAATTTTAGAAATTAAATCTCAAATAAAATATTTTATATAAATTAATTTTATTTTTCATTTAAAATGTAATAAAATTCTAGACTTTTGAACCTTTTAGTGTTAGAAATAATAATGCAACATGGATTCGAACCTAACTCTATCATTTTAAAAAAGTCCCTTATTACCACTAAAGTACCTTGATATGATATAAAATACCATTTATTAGTGTTATATTGTTTATTTGAAATTATGAATGTTGACTTGTGTATAAAATAACAATAAAAATTTAAGGAACAATGAAAGACATTTTTTTTAATAATTGTGTGTTTCTAATTAAAATTTGATTTGTTCAAATATTTAATTAAAGTATGAGTATATGTTACTCATTAAAATTAAATTAAATTCTTTTGGTCAGGTGCAAAATGGTACGATTGAGGAGAACTAGGAAAGTACTAAGGATCGAGGACCTTGGCCGCATTTGGATACAATCTTGAACTACAAGAGGGACCCTAGCCATTCTACAAATGAACATGTGGATCATGTGGCTAATATGTTCAAACATTTCGAAGAGGAATATATCTTAGAGTCAAACCGTAAAAAGTATATTCTATAAATGTCATTAACAGAACCTGAGAAAAAAGTTCTTAAAAATATATGGGAATCCATTCAAGAAGGACCTCATGGTTTCACAAATAGGTCTTTTGATGACCTAGTAGCTGTTTTCAAGGAACACTGGGAAACATGCTTCTTGAAGAATGCCATCAGGCGAACAACAGTGCTTTGTATTTCTCCTAACTTGCGAAATGCAAGATTTTCAAATTCTAGTAGGCATAAAAATCTTAGAGGGTTGTGGTTATTGAAAACAAATTCTAGAGTTATAGAAGACACTGTGTATAATCCTAGCATTGTTCCTTTTAGTTTCAAGGGAGAAGATTAGTTTTCCTTCTATTTATTACATTTTCTTTTATGTTTTGTACATAACATGTAAATAATTTGATATACCAGACATGACATGTATATTTATCTTGTTAATGTGGCCTCTCTCACAAAAAAATTCTTTAGCTCGCATTACGTTGTTAAGTTGTATGCAAGATGATCTCATGATTGAGTATGAGGTATATCAAACTTCTCATGAAATGTGGGAAGCGTTAAAAGAAAAGTATGGTGGACTTTCAACTACGAAGCTGAGAGGACTTGTAATGAAATTTGGAAATTACAAAATACGACTGAACCATACAATGAAACAACATCCTAAGGAGATGAAAAGAATGATAAAAGAGCTTAAAACATGTGGACATATGCTCACTCATGACTTTTTTTTAAAGATAAAAAATTTTAAAATAGCATACTCTAAATTTAACTTTTTTTTTCTATTTCTAATCCAATACAACATTATTATATTTAAAAAAATTATAAATTAATTGATATAATTTTAAAATTTGCATTTTTGCTATGCCATGTAAAAAAGATAAGATAAAATAAATAAAAAAGATTTAAAGTAAATAAATTATTTTTATTTGATAATTTAAATTTATTTTAATTAGTTTAACTCACCAATCTAATGATTAAACAATGATTAATATTTTTTAGAAAAAACTCCATTTTGTTACAAATATTTTCAAACTCATTGTTGTCAAATTCAAAACTTAATTCTTATCGGCATGCTCACTATGTTGCAGGCTACACAGTTGCTTAATATAAGAGGAGTTTATCTTATTTTGAGCAGTCTTACTGCATCTTGAGTTAGAAAGCCAAATATGTAAGATTTTATATTTGTCACTTAATTATTTGAATATAGTACATAGTTTTAATTAGTTGTAAATTACATTCATAATGTTGTATTTTAAACAGGAGCAAACAATCATTTGAGAAGAATGATCCCCCTTCAAACCCAAAACTTCCTATGGGTTCATGGCTTTATTATTTGTAAGAATATATATACATATATAGTTAATTCATTTTGGATATTTATTCATATGTTGAAAATATAATCATTTTTATGTGATGTTTTTTGCAGTCGAGAACAATTACTCGCAAGAAAAGGAGATAACAAGGAATTGATAACAAATCATGATGTAAGAAAAGAAATGAATATTTGCATAATATGTTTTTTAGTCAACTTTTATACTCTATATGATAACTAACTAATTTAATATTATAGTTGCAAAAAGAGATTGGGAAAAAGTGGCAATCCCTTTCAAATGGAGAAAAAAAAGAGTTCTTAGAGAAGTCTAAAAAATGCCCTCATGAATATACAAAACAAAAGGGTCGAAACTTAAAAAATGCATCAAAGGTAAGAAATTCAAAATTTATGTTTTTAAATTATGATAATATTTTCTTTCAATTTAAAATATATATATGCTTATGTATATTTATGACTTCCAGTTGTATCTTCACATGCGTTCTTCGCCTGATCGGGTGTATAAACTACTTCAACACTTGCAACCTAATCAAAAGGCTGTCACACAAGAAATAGGGTTTGGAGGTATTTTAGGATTGCGATGTACTAAACTTGATCATAGTTTATGTCATTGGTTGGTAGAGAATTTTGACACTCTTTCATACACATTAAGTGTGCATAATACTTCCATTAAATTATCCCCAATGGCTGTTGAATTAATTTTGGGCTTGAAGGCTAAGGGAGTGGAGGTAAATATAGAGAGATGCACAAGTAAACGGAATGATTTATACAACATGTATTGTGATGGGAAGGGAAAATTGCCATTGTTGATGTTAGAAAACCAAATATGGCAAGGAAAAGAATGTGGGGATGAATTTAAAATTCATTTTGTATTATTTGTTTTGGGTGCCTTGTTATGTCCAACGATGAAAGTTAATGTCAAGCCTTCCTTCCTCCACCTCCTTCAAGACACCGCATCAAAAAAGAAGATAAATTGGGCCCCAAATAGTATTCTTCTTCCTTGTACGAGGCATAAACGACTTTAAATCCAAGAAATGCAGCAGTGGGATTTCTGGATGTTTATTTTTTCTAATGGGAATACACTTTTAACAAAGTTGATATATTATGATATTTTAATAATAATAGAGTTTGTGATATATTCAACTCTATAATTATTTTGGAATTTATTTCTTGCAGATTTTCTACCTAGACCACATTTCCACAAAGAATGGTATGAACTTACGTTTTAATGCATATAGCCCTCATATAAATGAATGGGGAGATGATGAGGTTTCTAGGATGAAACGTAAAATCAAAACACTTAGAGGTTATGATGATCCAAAAGTAAGATACATTTACTAACTGAAAAACTTATTTGTTTATGTGATGTTGCAATTATAATAAAGTTTATGGATAAATTATAGGTTACGATATGGATTATAAAAATTGGGCAAAGTGTTGATATGGTGCAAAATAATGGTGCGGAAAATGAAAATGATGAAAAAATGAAGGTGGTTGAGAAAGATGAGAGAACAAGTGATCATAAAGATAATGATATGAGAAATGTAGAAGATGGTGATAAACAAGATGCAAAAGTTCATGAACAACAAGAAGAAGGGCATAAGGTACTTTTTTATACTATATTTATATACATTAGTTTATTCATCTCAAACTTTTTTTTTTCCATGATATTGGACATTTTTATTTATTACTAGGTTGAAGAAAAAAGATTGATGGGTATGGAGAAAGTTTTTGAGAAGTTGAAAAAATTTGTTCTACAAACAAATGTTTTTGATATGGATGAAAGTTGTAAAGAATCAACTTTTAGCAAATTTGAAGAAAAATATATGGAATTGAAACGTTTTTTTTTTCCTATGAGCAATGTTGTCGTAGAAGAGAGATTGAGTGAGAAAGACTCATGTGGTGACATGGAGTTACATGTTTCTCCCATTTTCAACAATCAATGTCAAGATGAAAAGGTATTTGCATATTATGAAGACCTAGTTTTTTTACAAAGTTCTATATATATATATATATATACACACTAATGTTCAAATACATGATAGGTTAATGTTGATGTTTCATATGTTGAAAAACAAGAAGAACAACTAAGTTCATTGGTGGTGCTCCCATGTCAGTTGAAGAAAACACGAACAACAATGGAATGCAAGCCTAGTAAATTCAAGGTGTCACCCTACATTCATCAATCCAATAAGATGCCAAAGCCTAAGAGATTCCCAAGCATAGTTGTTGGATCACAAAAGGTATTAAAGGTAATATGTTACTTCATTGATGTAGTATTTTTTAAATACTTAATAATATAGTGAATGATAACTAATGTTTGTTAGAGATGTTTTCAATATAGACAATCCCCATGTCCATTTTGTCGTACGTGTAGGATTCACATTCCTTGAGTACACTTGAGTCTCTAATTGTTGCTTATGTGTTTGATGTTTCATTGGACAAAAGGTGTGTAAACCAATTATTTTGAATATACTTTATGTATGTCATGTTTTAAAAGTTATACTTATTAAATATCTTATATTTTGTGGTGAACTTCTTGTTAATTTTCAATATGAGCATGCAAATTGAGCAGACTTCTTGACTTTAGGGCTTAGACAAGAATTACTCGATGTTGTGAGTAATACAAGGATAAACCCAATTCTTATTAATTCTATTACATAATTAACATTGTTAACTTTTTGTGTTTCATTTTTAGATCATAAATGTATTTGCATGCAAACTTAATAGTTTTGAGAACAAATTCAAAGGAATACGGCCTACTAGATGCTACTTACCCACCACATTTGTAGTATGTTCATCCATTATATTTCTTATTAAAGAAAAAAAATAAACCTAATAAATATTGTGATACATATATATATATATATGTTTTTTTTTTTTTTTTTTTGCATAGCAAATAATCTTACATGGTGGTAGAAAATTAGCAAATGCTACCAAGATATTTACACATATTAGCAAACAAATGGATGAAATGAATGATCGTGATAAGGTACATATATGAAGTTGTATTCATATCATAGTTGTAAATAATTATCAATGCTAAAATGTGTGTTTTGTTTAGATAAACATCCCGATGCACGATACATGTCCGGATCATTGGTATTTGTGTGTTATAAATCTTCATCAACATAATATTCATATATTGGTGTAGACCCCCACTGGGGCCTCATTCTTCATGCAGCTTGTCTTGCCACGTGGAGGAGCTTTGAGAGACCACTTGTCTGCTCATGGATGGCTGCTGGGAATCAGAGTAGTGGAATTGAGGAGTGAGTGAGAGTTTGACACGTGGCATGGAGATATTCTAAAATCCTCAGGCCGTTATGGAGGAGCGTCTGGCAGCTGCAGTGAAGGGGTTGCTTTTTGGACGTATTTGTTGAGAGTGTGAGGGGTCTTGAGGGCTGCCGTGAGAAGATTTTTGAGGAGAGGGAGCTCGCGAAAGAGAGAAGAACCAGAGAGAGCTGCAGGGGAGTGGAGGCAGCAAGCAGCAGGGGTGAGGTGTTTTTAGTGCTGCCGTTAGAGATATTTTGGTGGAGGATACTTTGCTAGAAGAGAGGAAAAAACAGAGGGGAAGGGGATACAAAGTTTTTGGTGAGGGAAAGCAGAGAAGAAAAAGGAGAGAGAAAAGTAGAGACAAGAAACCAGAGAGGAAAGTTTGAGAACCAGAGTATTTGAAATCAGCTGTGAATAGGAGAGGAACGAGGATAAACTCACGGGTTTTCTGATTTATTTTTGCCAGAGAGGAGTTCTCCCAGGTGCGGGCATTGTGGTTTTTTCTGTTCATATTTCTCATTACACAATCTCTCATGCATTTTTTTTCCTGATGTTTTAGCTTTCATTCACTGTTGGGACATGTTTGCTATGTTGTTCTCTCATTTTCTTTGATTTCACTTGAGGCCATCATGCGCATGAATTCATATGCATCGTGTTTATGCTCTCTGCCATGCCCCTGTAGGCCTATGGATTAATACCTGAAATGGGGTTCAATATGTTGGTTCTCTGGTATTTCTTATTTGTTCCTTCCTTGAAATTTCCTTTGCTTTTACCCCTGCTCCTTCTTATTCCATACATGTTATTTTAAACTTGTGAGTTCACCGTTGAGTTGTGTGAGGCTGGAGGGGAATTTCTCCTTATTGTATGGCCAGTAACAAACATGAGATCGAAGGTCTGTGACTAATGATTGATATACGGATCCCCTTTGGCACCTGAAAGACCATGCTGGTCAAAGCTATTGCAAAGGAGATGATTTCGGCGTGGGTCCTATGGATGTAAAAGTGCACCTAGCCTCATTTCTATTTCTCCGTCCACCATACATATGTGCAGAGGAGTATAGAGAGAAGGGAGTATTCTGTTTGGAGATTTTCTGGGTTAGTGATTGTTTGAGAGCTTCGAAACGGCAAGGGAAGCGGGAGCAGTAGCCAGGCCGCGAGAGGGGACCGAGTCAAAGGGCCTTGGTCTCCTGAAGAGGACGTCATTCTGAGTCGACTGGTGAGTAAGTTCAGGGCCAGGAACTGGAGTCTGATCGCCTGTGGAATTGCTGGGAGATCCGGCAAGTCCTGTCGGCCGCGCTGGTGTAATCAGCTTGACTCATCTGTTAAGCGCAAGCCTATTACTAACGAGGAAGGTCTGAATAATTTGCTGAAACGCTTGAGGAATTGAGAAGTTGTCCTCGAATGACGCCGGCGGCTTGCCGCCGGCGGCAAAACACCTCCGCCATCACCACAGCGACCAGCTTCAGTGGCATCAGCAGGAACCTGTAGCATTTAATTTATCATCAGCAGGAATTACTAGGCGTTCTAATGTTAGTTCCAATCATCCAACATCTAGGCCTCTGACATTTAGTGATTCCTTGGACATTTCATTTTCCGAGCCTACAAGTGCATGAGTTTTTCAATACTCCCAAACTGGTTAAGGGTGTTTTTATATAAAAATCTGGTGATTTTGTATGGAGTTCTGATGAATAAGGATCCACAAGTGGGCTTCAACGAGAAGCTTGATGAATATGCAGAAATGCAAGTGCATTGAAGAAAGTTTCAGTCACTCACAAGGGGAAGAACAGCTACAACAGCAGCAGCCTAGTATGCTGCCTGAATTACCTGGGCATATGGGACTTCCCCCAATGACAGCAACTATTTAGCCTTCCACCTGCTGACATAGTGCCTCCAGCCGTTCTACATGATGATATTTAGCAGCTTCCAGATGTTGACGAGTTTCCATCAATGTATGGCAGGTTTAAAGAGTATAGCATCTTTGTTTTCGGTGAGAATGTGATCACTGATTATACACTAAAGATTCTGGAACTAGAAATCTGTGGCGGACTTCCTACCAGAAGCAACATCAAGGAAAGACCAGGAGCAGTATTGCCTTTGATATAAGTTTTGATGTGGAAAATGGACCAAAAGCTGCTGGGTATATTCATAAAGCTATATCAAAGTGGTCTCCACTTCGGCCATTGTGTTTGACCTTGAAAATTCTTCTATAGCAGTGAGAACTGAATAAGACATATTTTGGCGGAATTGGTTCTTACTTCCTCCTTGCTGTCGCTCCACCAGCTGCTGGATCTGTTTTTTTGAGGAGTCCAATGAACAATCCAACCCTTAATACTGCCAGCAAGCACCTATTTTCCATGCCCAGATGTCAACCCAATGGCACCAAACCTAAAGCTTTCTGTCAGTCCACTCTTACCCCTTTAAATACCCATTAAGCTCACTACTCATCATAACCCCATGTCCATCTAATCACCACCCTATTCTCTAATGCCCATCTCACTCATTCTTTTCTTCACCACCCTACCATCATTATCTCACACCCATACATACCATCAAATCATCCAATACCCATCCTTTCTACCGTGGCCGCGTGTGTTCTCTCTATTAAAATATTTCCACTTCCTGTTTTGAGAAAGCCTCCACCATCATTTCTTGCAATCATGGAAGATTATATAAGAGAAGCATCAAGGATGATTTCCGTTCCAAATGGGCCATTGCTGCAGTTGACTACCCAGTCGACAAAGCTTCTTGCTATGTCTTATATGACGGATCTTCTATGCTGACATTTGAAGCTCTGTCTGAAACTTCAGATTTTGCAAGGAAATGGGTTCTTTTCTGTAAGGAATATGACTATCTTGCACTTGACAGGATTGAATTCAAATGGCCTGGCAGCTGCTCTATTGGCATGCAGAAGACCAATGAAAGTGAAGAGTGTAATAGTGATTGAGGACAAATGGGATAATTGCAGATTCCATAGTAACGATGGTTGGGTAGAGGACTGTCATGGCTGAAACCCAACTTGAGTAGAAAGTGGATGATCCTAATGATGTCATGTTGATGAGAAAGCCTGATCCCACAATTATCTGTGCAAACCGTGATGGAAAACTAGAGCATTCTGGTGATGCAGAAGCAAAGGTTAGCATTGGCGTTGAGAAAGGTACTTCATCAGATTCATCTGAATACACTAGAGATGCTAATTCCTTGAATAACGATATTGAGGAAACTCCAGAAACTAGAGAAGACTCACTCTCGATGGCCGCCGCAGCCACATTGAAGGCAAGGGGTTCGACTTTTGAGGCTGTCCGTGGTCTTGCTGTGACAATGGTAGCAGCAGCAACTCTCGGGCTGCATAGTACAGTAGTGACTGCCATACTCTTACTCTCTTCTTTGTCAGCGCCCGTTTATATAGTCACCCCTAACACGCTCATTGATCCAAAAGATGATGAAACAGCTTCATAAAAGCATGATCAGATTCTGGCCAGCAGGTAAGGACACGAATAGGAAATTGATTTCTGATGGAGGGTCATCTCAAGCATCTTGGTAATGTATTTGCTACACCACATGTCCTGCTAAAGAGATGCTTCAGTCAAATGGTCAGAATTCCATCATCACTGCTGGTGATATCAATATGTCTCTTTAGGCTTGAGACTCTTTTTGATAAGGATGCACAGATTGTAAAGAATGCGGGGATTGCTAGCTTTGCTCCAATGAGGAATTTTTTGCTCTCCTCAGCATTCGAGTAATAAAGATTTGAAGGACTCCACAGGGATCTCTTTTAGAAGATGTATGCAGCCTGTAGAGAAGTGTTCAAGGGATGTTCGGGAATTATTTCGATAAGTTGGTGGTGCAGTACATGGATGGCCAGCCCATATGGCAAGATCATGTGATTCATTTGAAGATGAGTTGTTGACAGAGCAGATGCAGTGGCACTCCAGATTGCATTCTTACTTGGTTTTCCCTCATCACCTTTTCATTTGTATGTCAATGCATGGCTACCTTTGAGGAATGTGCTATCTCCTATTCCCCTCTTTGAATTTTTAAAATAATTTTCTCAAATCTCATTTTGTAAATATCTTTCTCAAAATTCTGATTTTCAAATAATTCCAATTTTCTCATCTTTCATCCTTAGGATTTTCAGGATCACCCCAGAATCCCATTTTTAATAAAACTTGGTTGCCATCTTTCCTTCTGGCAAACAATTTCAACATCTCTTTTGTTTTAAAATGTTTTAAAATAAGTATGAATTAAATTCCGTAATTCCGAATAATGGAATTTATGGAATTAATTCATGCAAAAATAAACGGGCTTTGATGGGGGCCCCACATAAGTGAATTTATAATTGGTTGATTGATTGATTGATTTAATTGCCATGAATGATAGATTTTATTATGCTCTGTGACATATCTCGTGATTGTTATTATGCACTAACCTCCCCTCTTGATAGCGCATGGTGGCTCGTTGGTCAGGTACACACCTATTCTCACTCTGTTCACTCTATATACATGTATTGATTCTCATATGTGCATGATCGCTCTGAGTATTCATTGATTTTCTTATTGATTGTCGCATCAGCTTCATTTTATTAGTAGAGACCCGACTTTAGGGACTTAGAGGGGTGCTACGGTCTTTTATCGTACCTTCCCGATAAGTAACCTGACCCCTGAACCCGATCCGGTTTTTCGCAGACCACCTTTTCCAAAACAAGGAGTCACACTTAGGGTTTTTCTTTCTTATTTTGTTTACCCTTTAAAAATAAAACAAAAATAAGTGGCGACTCCAAGTCATTTTCTTAATCAATAAAAATCATTTTTTGAAAATAAAAATCGAGCTCGCCATCGAGTGGGAAACGCATGAGCACGAAATGCGGGGTCCACAATTAGATTCATTACCATCAATAGAAAGGGATGGCATACGAACTTCATCTGTGAGAACTATGGTATGTCTTATATTTTAATGAATTTTATTACTTTTTAATGTTAGTTGTTAAATAGCATGTTTTATTTTGCTAAAAGATATAACGATATGAATATTAGGTTGAAGAGTGTGACATTTTTTTAATCTCAATGGGCATCTAAAGAATTTATCAAGTGTTCCCATTGAAAGACCTACATGGGTACATGTGCAAGCCAATGGGTAAGCAAGCATAATTGTTTCTTCAAATATGATGTGTTCAAGATAATATTTCTATGTACTAACTAGATAAATGTTTACTCATTTTATTTGTTTGGTGGGATTGTGGAGTCCATGTCATTAATCATATGCAAAGATCCGATTTCATAGACTCAAGTTCAACCCCTTCCCATTGGGACTCTACAGCTATAAGACACAAATTGGCAATCGAATTACTTCTTGATGATGAAAATAGTGAGAAAGCTATAATATTAGATAAAGTTTAGAATCATGCAAAAAGAAAGAGAAGAAGAGTATAGAATATAGTCAAGAGTTTTTTTTTTTTTTTTTTTTTTACATAATTTTTTGCATTGTAGTACAACTCATTGGTTATGATATGTAGAGCTTGATCCCGAAATTCCGGATGTAAAGTGGTTCATGGTGACCTACATTGAAAATATTTACAATTATACATAATATTTTGAAAGAAAATCCATATGATTAAATACTAAATGTTTAGGAACTTCTGTCAATATATAGATACATGATATGTGGTGTATATAAGTTATTCTATGACTCTTACTTGGTTTGTGAAGTAATTTGGTGGATGTAACCTGAGCCATGAATCATATAAGCTTGTTTATGGACCATTCTGAAATGTACCAAGTGTTGTCTGTAATATGATTTAATTTTTCAATTACTCTAATCAGTAATATTTTTCACATCATAATAAAAATTACTTAAAAAATGTTAAACTTACATTTTAAGAAAATTCATTTATCTCGTCTCTTGATCCACCTTCCATGTTGTGATTTAGTAATGAAGGCATGTCCCCCTGTATTAATATAAAGAATTCAATTTTTTATTTCAACCAATTTAACCAAATAAAAATAACTATAAAGTGAATAATTAATGAATTTAGTGAATGTGTGTTTGGACATACCATTTCTTCAATTGAATCTTCAATGTTGATAAATGGATTGTGAGTGTTGATGAACTCTGGGCATTTTCGAATAGTGTGTCCTACTTTCTTACATTTCCCACAATGCCTTGGTTTCTTAAATTTGTCTTTTAAGTTACCCGAATTACCTTTCGTCTTCACAATGATAGGATCTCGAACATGGTATTTTATAGCTTTCAAATCTTCTCGTTCACTTTCTTCCCCTGAATTTGTACAAAGTTCTTTCATTTGACAAGTGAGTCTTTGTATTTCACATCTAGCCTCTTTAAAAGCTTTTTTCCGATTGAGATGCAAAATAAGACATCCGTGAGCACATAGAGCTGAGTGCACCATATCGTATGATGTTAGTCGCATCACCTTGACTTTCATTGTCATGATGAACTTGGACCGTTTCCTTTAGTAACTTAGACTACCATTTCATAATACAACTCTTAGGTATTTCTTCAAGGTGTTCTATCTTCATTACAACAATCATGTGGGGACATGGAAAACCAACTGACTCAAACATCATACAAGTACATTTCATAGACCGATCACTATCACCATAACATACTTTCCAAATCTTGTCAGGGCTTCTAAACTTGGTCAATGTATGGACCTGATAACCTCCATGATTTTCTGTACTGACAGGAAAAAACAATTCTACATTCTTCATCTCATTCCTAAATTTTAGAAAAGATTGCCTTGTGAAAATAGTCCCTGCATATTTCTCAAGTGCATAGAGTTTGGTTGTTAGAACAACTGAAGAATGGTGTGTCTTAAACTCTGCCTTTGAATCATTATGACGAATACGTGAGAGTGCTCTATCAAAATGCTTAACAACCTCAAACAACTTCAAACGAGTTTTAAGGAAATGATTCAAGTATGCATTCATGCTCTCACACCTTTGTGTGCTTTTCATACCAGCAAAAAAATGCACCCTTAAATAAGCCTCTGCCCATCTAGAGCGCTTAGCATATATATCTATCACCCACTTATGTCCAGGAAGATTAAAAATTTCCAACAAGTCATTCCATGCACATTCAAATTCTTCAACGGTGCCTTCCATGAACATGCACTTAGAAAAATGATTAGTAAAATCTTTGACATGGACATTAGTAAATGCATTGTGTTGAATATGCTAAGCACATAATCGATGACAAGAGTCTGGAAATATCCTCTTAATGGCTTTACGCATTGCTTTATCCCCATCAGTAATATCAGAAAGAGGCTTCTTGTTATTCATTGCATCCAAAAAAGTCTCTAAGACCCAAGTATAAGTGCTAACACTCTCATCTACCAATAATGCACATCCAAACACTATAGTTTGATGGTGATGGTTAATGCCAACTAGTATGACCAACGGTTTTTTATAAGCATTAGTCCGATAAGTTGTATCAAATGCTAACACATTTCCAAAACAACTGTAATCCAATTTACTTGTAGAATCTGCCCAAAACAGGTTTGCTAGACGGTTGTCTTCATCAACATTGTACTTGTAATAAAATGATGGATCCATTTCAGACTTTCCACACAAATAAGCCAAAGCACCCTCCACATCATCATCTCTTAGATGAACTCTACGATTAGCATCAACATGGTTATATAGATATTTTTTTGTGAAGCCAACATTGTTATATCCACCTGATTTTTGCACCATGTGATCCATAATTTGGCTAGTTCCATGCCAACACCTCGCATTGCATTCAATTGAGCCTTATCTACATTTTTAATGACCCTATGGGATAGAAGGAATTGGGTATTTTTTTGTTCCACCAAAGGATGATTATGATAAGCCATAAACTCTTTCACAACCCACTTGTTCATTTGTTTGTTAAACCCAATCCAAAATGTTGCCTCACAACCAACTCGAGTTACTGTCTTAGGTTCTCGTTTTCGATTTTCATTCTCTAAACACACTCTATGTCGATATCCTTTTTTCGAGCAAACCCACTTACGAGATACTTTATTTTTATTTTTATCTCGTTTCACATCATCCTTTCTAACACTGAATCTGATAACTTTAGCAAATAAATTATAAAATTCTTCTGCCTCCTCTACTGAGTTAAACTCCATCTTCCATACATCTTCAACAGTTAAATCATTAAAACTCTCTTCCGAAACTAGAATGGCCTCTTCATCAAACTCAGTTTTAACAATGTTATCATATTGGTAATCAAAGTCTTCATCGTTCAAATCAATGATAAATTCCTTTCCTTTGCCTTTGTCCATCGTATCTATGAAGAAACTGAAATATAAAAGATAGAGTAGTTAAAAAATTACATTATCTAGTTCGTACCTATCTTAGAAAGTTCGTACCTTCTTAGAAAGTTCATACCCTCTCTTAGAAAGTTCGTATCATCTCTTAGAAAGTTCGTACCATCTCTTAGAAAGTTCGTACCCTCTCTTAGAAAGTTCGTACCCTCTCTTAAAAAGTTCGTACCATCTCTTAGAAAGTTCATACCCTCTCTTAGAAAGTTCGTACCCTATCTTACAAAGTTCGTACCCTCTCTTAGAAAGTTCGTACCCTCTCTTAGAAAGTACGTACCCTCTCTTAGAAAGTACGTACCCTCTCTTAGAAAGTTCGTACCCTGTCTCAAAAAGTTCGTATCCTCTCTTAGAAAGTTTGTACCCTGTCTTAGAAAGTTCGCTATCTTACAAAGTTCGTATCCTCTCTTAGAAAGTTCATCTCATCTCTTACAAAGTTTGTACACTCTCTTAGAAAGTTCATACCCTATCTTACAAAGTTCGTATCATCTCTTAGAAAGTTCGTACCCTCTCTTAGAAAGTTCGTACCCTCTCTTAGAAAGTTCGTACACTCTCTTAGAAAGTTCGTACCATCTCTTACAAAGTTCGTACGCTCTCTTAGAAAGTTCATACCTTCTCTTAGAAAGTTCGTACCCTCTCTTAGAAAGTTCGTACCCTCTCTTAGAAAGTTCGTACCCTATCTTAGAAAATTTATACCATCTCTTAGAAAGTTCGTACCTTGTCTTACAAAATTCGTACCATCTCTTAGAAAGTTCGTATCCTATCTAACAAAGTTTGTACCCTCTCTTAGAAAGTTTGTACCCTCTCTTAGAAAGTTCGTACCCTCTCGTAGAAAGTTCATACCCTCTCTTAGAAAGTTCGTACCCTCTCTTAGAAAGTTCAAGAGAAAGTCCGTACCCTCTCTTAGAAAGTTCGTACCCTCTCTTACAACATTTGTACCCTCTCTTAGAAAGTTCGTACTATCTCTTATAAAATATTGATGACAATTTCATAACAAATGACTGAATGCTCTCAATTTGATTAATAATAACTCATAAAAAATTAAAAAATCTTGATGTTATAAATCATTACATATTTAAATGTCATTTAACATGACATTTCTACCTACGATAGTTATATGTAAATGGAAAAAAAAAAATCAACTGTTACCTTTTAACACTTGTAATCACTTGACATCCTTCAAGACATATAAAGCTTCATCTTCAAATTTAATCTATGAACAAAAAAAAAATTATATAAAAATATTAATAACAATTTGATAACAAAATTTTATAATAAACTCATAAAAAATTCTAAAATTGTTATTTAACATCACATTTCTTCCTTCAATAATTATATTTGAATAAAAAAAATATCAAATATTACCTTTGACGCTTGTAATCACTTGAAATCCTTCATCTTCTTCATATAATACAAATTTTAAATTTTCTCTCTCAAAAAAAGTTTTAAACTTGATCTTGAAATTTGATTCATCAAAATACATCTTGCATATTTTGTAATATGGTAGTTGAAATTATTTAATTTTCATATTAAATTACTATCCTTTTTTTTATATATGAATAATGAGAGAATATGAGTAGTTGGTAGGATTTTCTTTTTTTGGATAGAGTTAGGTAATGCATTAAATAACAAATTATATTTAATATTTAATAATAAATTATAAAAAAGTTGTAATATTTAGATATATATATATATATATATATATATATATGAAATGCATGTGATTATTTCTCACCAACAAGTCATTTTTACCAGTTTGATAGTTTTTATAAATTTTTTAATGATATGTACTTTACACATGTCATCTTTTTATTGGGGTCAAATATGGGTAGGTACTCCCAAAATGAAGAGTGGGTACCATAGAACAACCCATCCTAAATATATCTAAATATATCCACAAACAACCTGGAAAGTATACATGATCTAGTACTATTATCAAATATATATACATACATATATATATATATATATATATATATATATATATATATATAAAAGATATTTACTCAAAAATAACAAAAATAATAATAATAATTGTGCATGATAACAACTTATACATGATCTTGTACTCTAAAAATTGCAAGTGTTACAAAAGTCACCTAACCTCTTGCAAGTAAGAAAAAAACAACATTACTTTATGTTTATATTTCAATTTTTTTTAAATAAATATATAAGTATGTACCCAAATGTATTCGCAAACAATCTAGCAACTATACATGATCTTGTACTCTTATCAAATATATATAATAAAAAAAATGACAGGTATTTACCAAAAAATCCAATAGCTATACATGATGAAAGAACTTATGAATGATCTTATACTCTAAAAATTGTAAATGTTGCAAATGTCACCCAACCTCTTGCAAATAAGAACAAAAACAACATTAATTTATGTTTATATTTAAAATTACTAATTAAAAATATATAAACCTGCACCCAAATACATAAAAGAAATAAAAAATAAAATAAAAATCGAGCAATGTACTTTTAGGGAAAAAAATATAGATAATATATATACGTAAAAATATCCAAAAAAATAAAAAACTATGCAACTTTACATACATGATAGCAAGAACCTATGTTGATGTTGTATTCTCAAAATTGCAATTACTGCAAATGTTATTCAACCTCTTGCAAGTAGATAAAAAAACTACATTACTTTAAGTCTGTATTTGAAATTTTACTAAAATGATATTAACATGTACCAATATTTTTGCAAAAAAAAAACCCAACAGACATACATAATGAAATAAAATAAAAAACATAAATTTGTACTTTTGTTAAATATATCTTTTAAAAGATATAGATATGTACCCAAAAGTATCCAAAAATCCATCATATATGCATGACAATAATATCTTACATATGATCTTGTAATCTCAAAATTGCAACAACTACAAATGTCACCCTATACCTTGTAAAGAGGAAAAATGCAACATTAATTGAAATTTATGTTTGAAATTTTATTAAAAATTATAAAAGTCACATACCCACCATACTTGGTCTAAGATAAGAGTGCTAAAAAGTGAGACCTATTCACATCTCACTTCATCTAACTCAGCTTGTGAATAGGTTTTTTTCCTTTCAAACTAAAATATATGGCAAGAGAAAATATGTTAATATGCAACATTAAATATATGTATAAGTTCTCATGTACTTATTAAAATAAATAGGTAAATAAACCTGAGATGTTAGGAGGCTTCTATTTGCAATTATGTCTCACATGTATATCATGGCAAAATATCCACACATGACATAATCCAACTATTTGGGCCCTTATGAGCAAAATTATATCAACAAAATATCATGATCAAATATGACATCATATAAATTTTCTTATTTTTTTCATCCTTCACATTTTTAATTTAGAAAAGCAATGAATGTCATAATGTTAGTTTCAAGTAAAATTTACACCTAAATGAAGGCAATACATGTCTAGCATAATACCTTAAGATCCCATGTTTAAAACTTGGAGGGTTAAATTAGGTAAAATATAAGAATGTCAAATAACATGTATATGTGAAATATGAGCAAAAAAGGAATAGATAAAGATAATGATTAATTATATTTATTAAGAATAGTGATTAGTTTTAGAAAAAGAGAATAGTTAACTTTTGTTTGTGTGAGAATATCCCTTAGAAAATATCATGACTTTTAAGACTTCATTAAGGTATATCAATCAAGCTTCAAGAGCAATTATCAATAACATATTTGGAAATATGTAGTATTAGCCTCCTTTTACATCTCATAGATTGACATTATAGAATAGAAATGGAATTAATAATTACAAGGAATAAATGTTTTACTTATGAACAATTTGATTGAAGATGGATAAAAGATAGAGAGTTTAGATTAGAGAGAGAAAAAGAGAGAGAGAGTTGTGCCTAACAAGAAACATGTAAACTAAATATGGGATGTCTATAAGACATACTAAGGCCAAAAACGAATATATAAAGAACAACTCACACCTAAGTAACATGATCAAAGCTATCTAAAGGATTCTCATTACTTCCTTACCCTCACACACATTTAAATGGTTCTAAAGGATTCTAAATGCATTGGATATAGTGATCAAAATTTAATAATTGTTCTTCCTATAACCAACATTTCAAATTGACTAATTATGTATATATTAATTTTTTATGCTTAAATTTTCTAAGGTTTGATCTTCCACATCTAAATACAATTGAAAAAAGTCTTGTACTTATGCATTTTTAATATAAAAAAATTTCCTGTTTTTCTTCCAGTTTCCATTACTATTTCTTGAAATATTAATTATAGAAGGTGGAAATGGATCATAAATCTTTCAATCACATGAAAAAACGGGTTTGTTCCTTTTTAATACTACTTCATTACTGGTGGAATAATGGGCATACGAGTACATTTTATTCATAGCAATTTAGATTATATTTTCATAAGGTGGTGAAACAAACATATATAGTATCCTTCTCAACTCAAGTTAGGAATAGGAAATAATAACAAAAAAACTATAAGCTAAGAAAATTCATATATATATATATATTCAAGTGAGAGAAAGCCATATAGAATATCTACTTTTCAAAAATCAAGTAAACTTTCAGGATAACAACTTAAATGTAGGTAAGTCTTCAAAAAGTTAGAAAATGAACAAAAAGTTTGGGAGAAAAGAAAAATGTAACCTCAATAACTATCCATTTTAACTCTTCTTAAAATCCTTTCTTCTTTTAAGATACAAAAATTTGAAACCCCCTACAAAAAATAAGATTACTTTAGTGTTCATTTTGAGACATGAAAACTAAAATTATGGTAGACTTACATGTTCACAATAACTTTTACATTTTTATATGGCTATTGTAATAGCGAGACTAAATAGTAGTCTATTTGTGATTTTAGGTCTATTACAGCCAAAACCCAATGAAACCTACAATATATAAACATACAATTTAGATAAATAGCATATATAAGGCTAAGAAATTAAAAACAAATTATGATTAACAACTTACTTTGAGTTATATGGAAAAAAAAAAAATGAGGTCTACTAATTTGGAGACAATTAGGCAATCAGTAATGAACTTTGCTCTTTTTTTAATATGTGAGGCTATTAATCTAGCCTTGGACACCATTCTTAGATTAACAAATATAATTTTCTCATGTAGTATATCATCCAAATGTTCATGCAACCATCCAATGAAATGTCACCCAATTTAGAATTACTTATAAATAAATAAATAAATAAAAAAACCTTTCACTTATTTATATCATGAATGTAACATGAAGATTTACAAAAAGATCTCACCAAATATAGAAACATATATAATTCATAGTCAACTCTTGCAGAAATCATATTCTACATTTCAGTTGTGAAGAGGAAGGTTTGAAATCTCATTCCAAAAACATTGATTGGAAAGTCAACTTTGGGTGTCGGTTTACTCTCCAACACCGTTGAAACTATTTTAGAAAATAGTTGTCTATCTCTAGGATTTTCATAGTTGATTTTATTTGGGAATGCTTATATCTTCTTCATTTTATTCTTCCTCTTTCCAACATCCTAAACACAAAAATAGATGCATGACATTAAAAGAAAAAAAACAAATTAAAGTGTAAGAAAATATAACTTAACTTCAAAAGTTTAGGTATAACTCTATTCACCTCATCATTTTCATCATCCATCACGAATGCAACAGGCCACAAAACCTCATATTCAACACCTTCCTTTATTGTACTAATGTTTTCTGAAAGTGGGAATGGAATAAGTGCATTAGGTTGAAGAGGATAAAGGATGACCACTAATATATCAAAACCATCAATGAAAATCTTTGAATCTCATAAATAAGTTCCATATGCAACAATGTTCTCTTTAGTTTCAAGGGCTAATTTGCATTTATAAACTTGTAAAAACATATTTTATAATCCTTAGTCTTTCATTTTAGTTATTTTATATATTGTTTTTATAAATTTAACTTAGGAAAAACCATATATACATGAGTTAGTGGATAAACTTTTCGAGTCCCTTATGCTGATGGGTCCTCCACATGAGCACTATAATGAGTCTTTCCTCGTATTTCTTCATGTTGCAACAATTATTTCCTTATGTTTGTGTTGCTCACTTCAAAGTGGGGTGTAAGGGGTTTTTTTTTCAGATTTCAAAGCAATAATCTTAGCTTCTGAGGTTTTTACTTTTTCCCTTAACATTCTTTGACATTCCTCTTCTTCAAGAGTTTTTGTGGGTTTTGGTGTGTTGAAGAATTGTTTAGGCTTTTTTTCCCAAGCTTTCCTCTAACTCGTCCAAGATGCTTCAGTGTACCCAATGCTAATGTGAGGATATCCTTTTGGCCAATACATGTAATCTTCCTTTCCTCAATAGCCTTCGCCAACTCATCCTCCAAAAAATATAAGATCCTTTAAGAGTCATATTAAATAAAAAATAAATGAAATTGACTAAAATTAAGTATAAGTTTGACAACTTATAATCTGTTTTGCCATAGGCCTCATAATATCATCATATTCACCTTTTTTCAATCTTGCTAGCTTCCACAAGATCCATCTATCAATAGGTTTCCTTGAACTTGTCTTTTACATCAATCGAAAAACAAAAAAAAAAAAAAAAAAAAAAAAAGTGAAATAATTAAACTTTATAAAAGTAAATGTCCAACAAAATAAAATAAACTAATTTAACTTACCAATTCTTCCTGAAGTCCGACATATTATTTCCTACTCACTTGATGAATATAGACGCATTTTGCCCTCATTTCTTTTTCTTTTTTTTATTTAATTTGAAACTCTGTTGACAACCTATTAGCCACAAAATTTCTCCAATCTTCAATTGGAATGTAATTATATTCAATTGGTTGCTGTAAAAGGTACTCGAACTTATCCTTATAAGGCAAGATATATTATTTCGTCAATGTGTGCTTGAATGATCTAAAGCTAGTCCCAATGGATGATATGATGTTGTTTTTGTTTTTCTTATCAACCAAGAATGCACCCTAAAATATAAGATCTTTATTATTTAATAAGTATATAAGGTCTACACAAAATATAAGAAAATAATTTTAGTAGATTAGTATATACCTTATAAGATCTTGATTGTTTAATAAGCATGTAAGGTCTACACAAAATATAAGAAAATAATTTCAATAGATTACTATATACCTTAATGCAATCCCATAATTTCTCCTTCAGTACAATAGGCACTACTCTCCAATCAGTATGATATACTAGCCCCATGGTCCGTGCTAACACGCCCAAGTATGATACAACTTCTACATATCCCTCACCCACTCCCGTAGCATCATCATTATATTGAATATCAATCTTCACTCCTTCAGTTCTCTTTTTTGCAATTTCAGGTTTTAAAGTTAGGTCTCTTAACCTTTTTGGTGAAGTAATCTTTTGTTTTTCTTCCCTTTCATCCATCTACATGAAAATCAGAATAATATGATCAATCTTATGATATATATATATACACATATATATATCTTACTTTCAAAAGTAAAGCATAATATTTTAATAGTTTACCTGCCCTTCATCTCTTTTTGGTGGAAACATCTGTAAAGATGTATCACTTTTCTTGCAAGTTCCCAAATAATTAAAAATTATGCAATAATAAACAACACTTGAAAATGTATCTCAATTAAATATAAAGGAATTAGTTGCAAAATGATTACTTAAATAGGAATAAATTAGTATTACACAAACTTTACAATACATGAAAATTAATTTTAAATCTTGATTATGAAATATGCACAAAATTAATAGGATAACCTATTGCTAAACCTCAACAACGACATATCATCGAGTTTTAAGAAAATTGCCACTACTATCTTATAAAACACACACACACACACACACACACACACATTTTACCATTATAGCTTAATTAAATTACATCTATTTTAGTCACTGTTGTTATTGTTAGGATAGAGCCCTTAAAAGCATGACATAATGTAATAAATTTGGAATTCATAATTTATTTAATGATGTTCCAGTTTTACTTTTATCTATCCTCATTCCATGTATTATAATTATGAGCATTCTTGTATACATCTTTTGCATTGTACGTGACTTATGTGCATTAGGAGTTGCATAGAAGATCTAAGTCATAGGTTCCTTGCAAATAAATGACTTGTTCACAACCGTTTCATGGGTTTTGGCAACCCATTAGAGGTTGTAGTGCACTACCTCCTAATTGGAAGGATAGTTGGTCTTAGCTATTGGGATGGGTTTCCTACGGTGAGTGCACTAGTGTGTATGGTTACACATTGGACAAGAACTCGGTGGGTCATAACTTAAGGTTATCAAGTAGTCATGACCTCACCAAGCTATTTCATTGTGTTGTCTCTCAACCTTGAGAGAATATTGAGTTTGTGCTAAAGTTAGCAACGAATTTAACCTACGAGTGATATCGTAAGTTGATCATATATTACCCTATATATTGAGTCATTATTGATGAAAGCTAGTAATAATAGGTATTCTCAATAGAGGCACCATGATATCTCTTGGGATTGAGACAGTGTGTCCCCTTGAGTGATTCTAAGCAAGTGTGTTCATGGAAACTATTGTCATAGTAGTTCCTTAAGTGGAACTTGACATAGGCTATTTGAAAGCTAAGATATGTCAATTGAACATATAATAGGAGTATTTGTAATTCAAGGACGGTAAACATAGTCTTGAAAGGCTAATAGTTTTCACCTTGGTAGACTACGGACACTAGTTCATGGGAAGACTGAACACAATGGATAGTAGGTCACGGACCTGAGCACTTGGTGTCACATTGTTATTTACATAGGATACTGGAGTTTAGTTCATTTTCTGTAGTGGGATGTTGATTTAACTTTAGAATTCAATTCTAAGGGAGCCAGTATTCCTAGGATCCTAATGGCCCCCGTTTTATGCTCATATACCTTATTGGCATGAATTATGAGGGTTGGATTGGCTCTAAGTTCACTGTTGTGCATAGGGCATTTTGGTAATTATGCAAGGTTTCATAGGGTTAAGTGAACAAAGTCTCTAAATTGAGCTAATTGATTGATTAGTAGGCCCTATTGGGTTAATTGATCAATTAGAACCCATTTTGGGCTAGATTTAGTGACCCAAGCCCATGTGGGCTCAAGTCACTTAAGCCGACTTAGGAACCCTATAAATATCCCTTAGGGGTTAGGGTTTCCATAGTTTTTGTCTTCCACCATACAGACAGATTGAGAGCCATAGTATCCATCCTCTTTTCCTCCTCATTGAAAGTATGCCAAGATCAAGGTTCAAGTCATCATGCGGAAGACTTCAGATTTATGAGATTTCTACGATTTCGATCTTCATCTTCACTATATGGATTTGATTCAAGAACATCCGAATCTAAGGTATGGTTTTCGTTAACACTTTCTAAATCTTTTTAAAGTACAAAAATGTTATTTTTTTGTTGTGCATAGGATTTAGAAAAAAACTAAGGATAGTTATGCATGTTCGTAACCTGATCCGAACATGGGATACGGAGAGATTCGGGTTTCTCTCTTCAACTGGTATCATAGCCATAGGTTAGTAATCATGATAGAGCCATTCTCGGGTGTGGTAACTTGTTTTTTGGCCCCAGGGATAATTAATGTGTGTTCTTTATTATGATCTTGTTATAATATGATGGTTATAATTGTGATTGTTTTTTATTGGGAATGTAATAATTACTTGAATTGGTTTTTATTCTTCCCAAATGGGTTCTAAGCCTCATAAGTGGCATAGGATTTTAGTTTTTTTTTTTTTTTTTTTGGTAAAAACCCTTTTTATTATAGCTCCAAATCATTGGACTATAGGATTTTGTTATAAAAAAATCATTTTTTTTTTTTTTATCTTCTTTGTAACCTAAGACAGTATGGAAGCAATCTAAAGCATCACAAAGTGTTGGCACACATTCCCTTGCTGGAAAAAAAGAAAAGAAGGCTTCTTGAAGTTTCTTCCATGAGTTCCTATGGTGATTTAAGGGAAAAGAATGAATATTGGAAGTTCTTGATTTGAAATCCTTGGCAGCACAGTCTTTTCATCTTTAACTTAAAGCCAGGATGACTTCCTATGATTTTATTCAACAAAACACCTATGGCTTTGAATCTTAGGATGATCAAAATCCAAGGCTTCAAACGGATCGCAATTCAGAGTCAAAATGAGAGAGTTATAGTCGATTGAATCAAGGCTGCATAAGAGCATGACTACATAGTGATACTAACTTCAACAAAAAATCAGGGCTACTTCCTATGATCTTTTTGGGGCAAACCATATATGGTTAGGACGTCAAGAATCTAGTGCTTCAAATAGATTTCAATTCAGAGTTGAAATGAGGGAGATATGGCTAATTGAAGTAAGACTGCGCAAATGGCATGCAATTACGGGATTGAGCTCAAGCCAAATAAGTTTTTGGTTGTTTAGGCTCAAATTTTTAGCCTCTTTTTGGGCTCTTTTTGTAGCAATTGGGCCCATTGGCTTTTTCTATTTTCATTAACCCTATCTTTGGTTGCAGAATTATTTCAGTAACTTTGATTTTATCCAAATTTTAATTACCAAATTTGCAACAGGATCCTTAAGGTCATGAGAATTATTTATTTAATTTGTTTTCATGTCTTTTATGTTTTTTTATTTATGACATAGAATATATTTTGGTATTCTTAAGTTAATGAATTTTCATTTTTTTTTTCCTTTTTTTAGATAATTTATTAAATTGGAATGTGTTAGGAATTAGGAAAATTTTAATTTAGGTAAAGACAAGTTGAAAAGAAATAAGAAACCTACTTCCTTTTCAAAATTAAACTCTTAGAGATTTTTTTTTAAATAACTTTTTTAAAATTTTAGATCTCTAAGAATCTTTTTATTTTAAGAAAGAAGTTTTATTTTCCAAGTCTTTATGAAATAAAATATTTCCTATGTAGCATAAGATTTTAATTTAAAGAAATAAATTATTTTAAAAAAAATATATATGATAGATAATTCATGATTAAAATAGCTTACCAAGATATTATTTCAAATAAAATAAATTAAAATGGTAATTTGGATTTTCTTAAAAGAATAAATTTTCATGAATTTTCTTTCCTTTATTATTTATTTAAGAATTGGTTGTTTTCATTTGGAATTTCAAATTCCTTTTGGGACTTTCCTTTATTTGGGTTAGGTGGTTCTCCAAGCGCTCTATCTCTCTCTCTCTCTCTCTCTCTCTCTCTCTCTCTCTCTTTCTCTCTCCCCCCCCCCCTCCTCTTTCCTTTTGAAAGAAGGAGAATGACACCTAAATTGGTCCTCTAGACTCTCTACTCCTGAGAGGATGAGGAAACTGTTTATTTTGAAAAGGAAATGTCAAGGATAAGGAATATGAAAGATCTCCCTATTTGGCACAAGAGTCTTAATTCAAGTAATAAATAAAAGTTTTGGAAATTCTCATGATAGATAATTTATTTTAAGATAGTTACCAAATTATCTTAAAGTCTTTCTTTCAAAATATTAAGTGGGAATGGGCCATAGGCAAGCCATAGCCTCTAAGCTCGAGCCCATCTTGATTTTAGGCCCATCACCATCCTAAAAATGGGATGGCCTAGGGAATCAAGGGATATGGACTATCCTTTATGGACAAGACTATATATGTTTGTAGTAGGAGTAATCAATCCTAAATATAGAACTCTTCACTTTGTAACATTGATTTCAAGGATCTTGGTTACACACTTAACTTAGACATGAAGTGAAAGAATCACCTAAAGTGGTCCCACTTGCATGGGCTAAGGGCTAAACATAAAGGTATGTTGATCAATGCCTTAGGATAACCTTTGAAGGTTTAAGGCAAGTTGATTAATTAGAGAGGGTCTCTACCTAGTAATAAGAGTCATGACCTGCCTAAAGTAGGCTCAATTCTTATGATACTAGGATACCTTGCATGGATATATGTAGTTTGAAAGCACTACATTTTTACTAAATTTATTACCAATTTGCCTTGAATACTCAATTTCTTTTTATTAATGTATGTAATGATTATATTTGTTACAGATATCATGTCTTGAACCTATCACCTATTATCTTTTGTTTAAATTAGACTTAATTATATACTGAAAATAATCTGGATATAGTATTAATTGCATAGAAGTTGATTTTGTTAGAATTTGTTATTTCCTTTTAACAAACCTATCATAAAGTAAGAAAAGAATATCAAAGGTGGCATAAGATCGATCAAAAGACTAAGTCTCTCATACTTAGGTCTTTAGATATTGTGTTGCAAAAGCAACACATGTCTATTACCATAGTGTATGATATTCTCTTTAAAGTTGCAAAGGTTATTTAGTGACAAGGGCAAGTCAACTAGACAAGTTGCCCTTAAGACTATTATGAACACCAAGATTCAAGTTGTTTTAGAGATCTTACCAAATTCTTTTGGGATAGGTAAAAAGATTCTTAGAGTAAAATGGTGTACAAATGGAAGTCAAGGTTTTTCAGGTTTTTCTATCAAAAAGAAGAAAAATAACACCAAATAAGAGAAGTTCAAGAAAAGGAATGAGAGAACAAACTCATGGCCATTGATTCCTTTGTGACCTTTTAGGACACTAAAAAAGAAATGCTCAGAGCACCTAAGGATAGGCAAGTATACATCATATTCTCATTGTTAAATAAATGGTAGTGGATTTCACCAATTGTGGTGGATAGATTCCAGCTCAACTATCTGTAGTCTTTACAGGGTTTTCAACAAGTGAGAAGGTCACATGATGGGATTATACTTACCTTAACTTCAGTTACAAGGTTAGTTGTGCAAGCTAGTGGAAAGTATTACCTTTTTTTTTTATGTAAGACTCCATTATCATTTTGCTAAGTAATGAGCATAGTCAGATCTCACTAAAAGAAAGAACCTAACAATAATCAAACATTTGGCTTCTAATGCCTAAGTCATATTAATCTAAATAAGATCCAAAGACTGATCAAGTCTAGACACTTTTATTCTAGAGGATTTTTCAGTTTACGAATCTTGTATAAATGGTAAGATGACTAGAAGGCCCCTTTATTTTTAAAGGACATGGAACCAAGGAATGTTTAGAGTTAGTGCATACTAATGTGTATGCAAGGAAGAAAATATCATGATATGTCAGCAACATATCGTGTATCGGAGGGTATCGATATGATATTTCATGGAGAAATATCGATTCGGCGAAATTTCGGGAGAAATCCCAAAAAATCGACGATATCTCACGATATATCGGCGATTTTCCCCGATATATCACATGGTCAACATGGTCAAACGGAAGGGGATTCGAACCCCAAACCAAAAGGTTTGAGGTTCAACCCACTTACCGTCCGGGCAAACTTACCCTTGTTATATAATATTCACTAAACATATATATAGTTAAACACATTATATAAAGAAAATATTAAAAGAATATTTTAAAGAGCAAATTAATTATAATTATTTTATAATTAAATGCAAAATTTTCTTTTAAATGATTACCAAAAATATAAAAATTATATAATTTTCTTCATAGTGTTTTTAATATCATTAATAATTAATTAAATATTAAAAAATTATACATATATCATAATTTATTTTATATTGTTTAATACAATTGAATTAAATGAATCATAATTTTAATATTAATATATATTTTAAAATTAGACATATTATAATCAAATATCATAATATTAGATGTAATTTAATAATAAATGTACACTTATAAAATTCATATTTTTATCGATGCATACAATATTGTTATCAAATATGATAAATTATATTATAGATATATCAAATTATTTAATAAAACAACTTAAAAAATATCATTATACTTCTAATTATATTTTATGAAGTTTTTCTTATATTTTTATAAATTTTGATCAATTTTAGGCTTATCGATATTTTTTTCCAAAATATCCGCCGATATATCTGTAAAATCGAAGTACTGATATATCTGTGATTACCGATATTTTCATCCTTGTGTGTATGAACCTTTTTGTGTTTATATATGAAAAGTATGGATATTTGATCATTTTATTGATAAATACTCTAGGTTTGGATATGTAAATAGGAAATCTGATGCCTTATATAAACTCATTGAATTTAAGACAGAATCGGATAACCTATTAGGTAAACATATCAAGGCACTTTGATTAAATCAAGGTGGTTTGTCTAAGAGGTTTGATTCTTTCCATATGGAGCATGAGATATTATCCTAGTTGTGTGCACCAAGGACTCCATTGAAAAATGGAGTAATAGAAAAAAGATATTGAACTTTGATAGACATAGTGAGATCGATGATTGGTTTCTCATTACTTCCCGTATTCTTTAGGGATATGTCTTAAAAACTGTAATACCTCTTATTTTTCTAAAGAGGTGTATCAGTTTATAAGATATCCAAGAGGATTTTAGGATTATTACTTTATATTAGAATTATTAGAAGGTGTTTGTTGCTACAAATACCATATTTCTGATGTAGACTATATGATATATAATAAGGCAAACAGTGATATAGATTGGAGAATACTAGAAAATAGTCCCGCTATACACAAAATACTATGCTCTTATCTATTGTAGTGTATCTTATTTATGAGATATTGCAATAGGATGTTAAGATAGTGTTCTTAAATGATTATCTTGACATTAGCATCTATATGATGTAACCAAATATTTTCATAGCAAAAGGCTTTGTGTGTACAAGAAAGTACAAGGAAGCATGGTGGTTTTTATGATGTTGTATGTTGATGACATTCTAATCATTGGTAAGAATGTAGGGTTATTGTCATCAATCAAGATCTAGTTGTCTACTTAGTTCCAGATGAAAGATCTGGGAGAAATGCAGTATATTATTAGGATTAAGGTCCTTAAAGACCCAAAGAATAGAACACTAGTGTTATCTCAAGCTACCTACATAAACAAGATTTTGGTCAAGTATGTGATGCAGGATATTAAGAAAAGTTTATTACCTTTTAGGCATGGAATTCCCCTTTCTCAAGATCAATATCCTAAAACACCTAAGAAGAAAGAGCGCATACAGACAATACCCTATACCTCAACAATGGGTAGTATTTTATATATGATGCTATGTACCAAGCTATATATTTGCTTTAAAGTAGGTATGGTGAGTAGATATCAATTTAATCCAAGTCTAGAATATTAGACAGCAGTGAAGCATATACTCAAGTATCTTAGGAGAACGAGGGATTATGTGTTTGTGCTCCAAAGTGTTGAGATAGTTTAAAGGGTACATGATGGTTGACAAGATACCTTCTATGGAGAACCTAGTGGATCCCTTCACCAAGACATTGACAAGGAGAGTGTTTGTTGGTCATAGGGATAACATAGGTTTCAAATGAGTATCCAACATGCTTTATAGGCATGATGCTTTGAGAACTAGTGGGAGAATGTTAAGATAGAGCCTTTAAAAGCATAATATGATGTAATAAATTTGGAATTCATTATTTATTTAATGATGTTTTAGTTTCACTTTTATTTATCCTCATTCCATGTATTATACTTATGAGCATTCTTGCTTGCATAATTTGCATTATATGTGACTTAGGAACATTAAGAGTTGTACAAAAGACCTAAATCATGGGTTCCTTGCAAATAGATAACTTGTTCATAACCGTTTCATGGGTTTTGGCAACCCATTAAAGGTTGTAGTGCACCACCTCCTAATTGGAGGGATGGCCAGTCTTAGCTATCGGGACGGGTTTCCCATGGTGAGTGCACTAGTGTGTATGGTTACACATTGGACAAAACCTATAGTGAGTCATGACTTAACGCTATCAAGTAGTCATGACCTCACCAAGCTGCTTCATTGTGTTGCTTCTCAACCTTGAGAGAATTGAGTTTGTGTTAAAGTTAGCAATTACTTTGAACTACAAGTGAGATCATAAGTTGATCATATATTCCCTATAGATTGGGTCATTTTTTATGGAAGTCGATAGCAATAGGTATTCTCAATAGAGGCACCATGATATCTCTTGGGATTGAGATAGTGTGTCCTCTTGGGTGATCCTAAGCAGGTGTAATCATGGAAACTATGGTCATAGTAGTTCCTTAAATGGAACTTGACATAGGCTCTTTGAGAGCTAAGATACATCAATTGAACACACAATAAAAGGATTTGTAACTCAAGGATGGTAAAGGTAGTCTTGAAAGGTTGATAACTTTCACCTTGATAGACTACAGACACTAGTTCATGAGGAAATTAAACACAATGGATAGCAGATCACGAACCCGAGCACTTAGTGTCTCATTGTTATTTACATAGGATACTGGAGTTCAGTTGATTCTTTGTAATGGAATGTTGAATCAACTTTAGAATTGAATTATGAGGGAGTGATAACCCGACTCTTGGTAGCTTGGCATGTAAGGGTATCAACAAAATTTATACCTAACGTCCTTACACTAAAGTAGCAAAGCTACTATAGCATAGTGGCTCTAGGATCGAACACTGGGATGGGTTTTTACTTTAACTGGTGAAGTTCGGAGGATGGAGTGAACTTTTCTTAATAAAAATTAGGTTAAGATGAAAACATAAAAAGATGAAGGCGTTGTAAACTAAACTAACATGAAAATAGGTTAAAAGATGGAAAAAGAAGTTTCTCAAAGCTTTGGATAGCCATGCTTAACTCACAGTGTAAAAATGGAGATTTTGGGACTTTTCACCTCGAGTTGGGGAAGCAACTAAGGTGATGCTTACTTCCCGAACCGGTATGAGTTTAACAACTAAGTTTTAGTCCTTGAAAACTTACAAAAAGGGTAGCTGAACCTCATAAATGCTCTTTTATTGATATAGGACATCTCCTCCCCTTGCAATACAATGGCTCGTAGGAGATAACTAATGAACGTCAGTGGATCTAACAATAAGAATCCACTGAGACCAAAAGGTTATCAAGTATTGGCCATTCAAAGCAAGCCAGAGGGATTAAAAGCTTTACTTTGAATGAAAACATTTATGATGCTTGGCTACTTACATTTATGGCTTGGAAATCTCCATCCTAACACGGGAGCTTCACATGGCATCCATTACTTCAAGAAACTAAAAGGTTTTAGCCTCTCATCCTTGGGGATTTCATCCTCCAAGGATGTTTGGCTACTAAGAAAATGAGAAAGAAAGGAGAAAAGAAGCTTTTGAACAAAAGAGCTCTTATAATTTCTAAGGTTACGGGTTACAAGCCTCCTCCCGTCTGAGGCTCTTCACCTCTATTTAAAGACAATAACAAGCTAAATTACAAAAGCTATTACAAAAGCAACCTTTTCATTGGTTGATTACAAGGTTACAAAAGGAATTTACATGATAAAATATCAAGCTAAAAATATATGGGAAGTCGGTGGTGCGTGCGTGGAGAAACAGAGGAAATTTGGCATTTTTGCAATGTGCCTAAATCCTCCTTGCGAAAATTCGCAACGTTGCGAAATGGCAAAATTTCGCATCGTGAGGAAAATCCCCTTGCGAAATTTCGCAAGGAGAAATTCACCTTGCGAAATTTTCGCAAGGTTTGATGCAGTTGTCTTCCGAAGGCCATATCTTCCTCATTTCAGTTCCAAATTGTACACGGTTTGAAGCATTGGATTCTTGACTTCCTGAGCTTTGAAATGGTATATAGCATGTAGAAAATGGACTTCGGGAAGTGCCCCAAAAGTGCGAAAGAAGACTGCAGCTGCTGTCCTCTGTTCTCCTCTTCGCTTCTCTTTGCTTGTGCTCGTGCTTCCACTTGAAATTCAAGCCTGTAAACTTCCAAAATCCTTTCTTTAACTTGTCCAAGTAGCTCCTCCATCATTTGGCATGCTTGAATTGATTCATAAGCTGATAAAAATATGTAAACTTGCCACAAAATGGTTAAAACCAATTACTAAGGACCTTAATGAATTAATTGGGTTAAATGAATATGATTACTACACAAAGGTGCATAAAACCATTATAATTAGGTCTACAAAATAGCACTTTTTGGTAGTAATCACACCCCCCAACCGACTCATTGCTAGTCCCTTAGCAATGGAGGAGATAAAAACTAAGTAAACTATAAAAATATACATAAAAAGGATCATGCAAATCACTCCAAAAAATAATTGAGTGGCATGACTGATATCAAAACACATCTCACATGGTGAACTAAAGATATGAAGATTCAAAATGCAATAGGAGTTGTCAAAGCTAAAACTTAAACAAAAAGTATAAAGAGTGGAGATTATGCAATTAAGTGTCAAAAGAATCTCCACTCTCAAGGTTCCGGATCAAACTCTTCCATAATGAGCTAAGTGTTAATGAGATTAGCTTCCGAATATAGTATGTACAACTATCCTCTCCCCCCAACCTAAGCTTTTCTCGAACATTGGCAAAATTAACCAACTCTTAATAGGTTAGGAACGCACCTTCTTATTCACAATTCTTTTTACTCACTAAACTTAACCAATTCACCTATGTAGCAAGCAGAGGATCGATGACTCCCAACCAATCAAGGTTTAGGGCATCGGGTTTTAAAGGCTTTCGCCACCCCTTCGGATCATGCTTAGGTTTCAAGGAAAGAATAGAAGCTTATTCTTTTTTTTCTTTTTTTTTTTTCTTTTTTTTTTTTTTTTTTTTAAGACTCGTTGGTCTTTTTGAGGTGTCCCAACACTATTAAAAAGAAGTTAAGTAATGAACCAAGTCAAAATTTTCCTAAGCTTAGAGGGTGAGAAAGTTTTACATCATATATCCGGGATCTAATGTGCACGGTGTGTGTAAAGCTTGAAATGGAAGAAATAAGTTCGAAATCAAAGAGGGCTTCAATAGATTATCAACTTTGAAAGCATAAAACAAACTCTAAGACTTAAGTAATTAAGTTAAAACTCGACTTATCCTATTTTATTTTGAGAAATTATCTTAAACAACCATAGAGAATGAAACAAAAAATTTTGAAAAAGGAAAAAGGGCAAAAACTACTAAATCAACAAAATAACTAATTAAAATAGGAAATACTTACTTCCTCAACTCTCCCCCCAACCGAGATGAACATTGTCCCCAATGTTTCTATCGAAAAAGACGAGGAAGGAATGATATACCTTATGGTGATGTGGTATTCAAAGCGTGTGAGTGCATCCACATGATTCAAAAACCATAAGAAATGTGAGAGAGGAAATAAGATACAAAAAATGATGCTTATATAAACTGAGAGAGTTGAGTACAAGATATAAGCATGAGGTACATACAATCTCAGAATATAAAACATGTACATATACAAAAAACATATACAAAATGGAGATAGAAATATCCAATCATGGATGTGGCTCCTGAGGTGGAGGAGGTGATATGCCCAAGTGATGGTGTAGAACGACCACCTCTTTGTGAGTGGGCCCCACGCTGACTAGCTGAAGAGGATGCCCCCCGTGTCTGTGCCATGGTATAAATACTAAAATAAGACTAAAAAGCACGAAAAATAGAGCATCCCAGGGGTAAAGTGTCAAAAATACAGTTGAAATGGTAACCAGTGCAAAATTTGCAAGGCATGAATAGTGGTTGCTAAATTTGGCAACGGGCACTATTCACGCAGCACTATTCATCTTCTTCTCCAATGCTTACTTTGAATTTGAATTTTCATTTTTAACGGTTTAAAATTCAGAAAAAAGGGCATGGTTTTAATGGAAACATGATTCTAAATGCAATGGAGTAAGTTTGGGAGCCTAAAACACATTGCAAGATAGAGATTTTTGCAAAAATGGTGGCCGGCCATGTGGGTCTTTGATTTGAAAAAAATTGATTGTTGAAATGGTTTTAATGGATGAAAATGCATGTTTATGGTTCCTAAAACGTAGAAATGACATAAACAAGCAATTTAAGGAGCCAAAAATGGAGAAAAGTGAAAAATTACTCACCTTGGAACAATGAAGCACGCGACCTAGACAGGAAATGCAAGGTGAATAGTGTTTTGTGCATGAAAAATGAAGTTGAGAAGGCTTTAAAAAGGGGTTTTGGCCATGAAAATTTTTTTGAAAATTTTGTCTAAGTACGGGGATGAACTGAGGAGTGTTAAAACTAGAAAATTGAAGTTTGAAAATGAATTTAAAAAGAATCAAATCCTTGGTAAGCATGAAGAAAAAATTTCGCAAGGTGAAAATTCACCTTGCCAAATTTTCACACTGGTTACTCCCTGCGAAAGTGCAATCCTGAGAGGTTGCATTTTGATATTTGCTTTGAAAACAATTTCGCAAGGTGAAAAATGACTTGCGAAAATTTTCGCACTGGTTACTCCTTGCGAAAGTGCAATCCCGAGAGGTTGCATTTTGATATTTGCTTTGAAAACAATTTCGCAAGGTGAAAAATGACTTGCGAAAATTTGTGCACTGGTTACTCCTTGCGAAAGTGCAATCCCGAGAGGTTGCATTTTGCATCTCGCCAAAATGTGCATTTCGCAAGGTGAAATTCACCTTGCGAAATTTTCGCAAGGTGAAATTCACCTTGCGAAATTTTCGCAACTCACTTTTTGAGTTGCGAAATGGGCTTTTAAGCTTGGACTTAGATATATTTCTCCCCTATTTCACCTTTCTCTCCACATTTGTGAGCTTGTGAGCTTTCGTACCTGCTATTGGACATCAAAGCTCCATTAAAAACATAAAAAAAAAATCAAAATCAAAACTAAGAAACCTAAACAAAATATGTGCAAAAGTATTAAAAATGCAAAGTAAACAAGAATGTATTACTAAAATTAAAACAAAAAGAGATGAGCACTTAGCTTTTCATGCTAAGCTCATCAACTTACCACACTTTCTCAAAGATGTGATGGGTCATGGAGGATGAGTACCTCCTTGTTACGGGAAAATGGCTCGACGTAGGGCTTGAGTCTTTGCCCATTTACCTTGAAGGTCTTTTCACTTTTTGAGTTGAGTAACTCAATTACTCCATGTGAGTGTACTTGGTGGATGACAAAAGGCCCTACCCACCTTGATTTGAGCTTTCCCGGAAATAGGTGAAGCTTAGAGTCATATAGCAAGACTCTTTGTCCCTTGAAGAATTTTTTGTTGATCACCAACTGATCATGCCATCTCTTTAGCTTTTCCTTAGCTATTTTTGAGTTGAGATAGGCATCATTTCTCAATTCCTCAAGCTCATTCAAATCCAAACTCCTCTTTAGCCCAGCCTTAGTTAAATCCATGTTGAGCTTTTTGATGGCCCACCATGCCTTGAACTCAATCTCAACGGGAAGATGGCAAGCTTTGCCATAAACAAGACGGTACAGTGACATCCCAAGGATAGTCTTATAAGCCGTCCTATACGCCCATAGGGAATCAAGGAGCTTAACAGACCAATCTTTCCTATTGGTGTTCACCACCTTCATCAAGATGTTCTTAATTTCCCGGTTGGCTAGCTCTACTTGGCCACTCGTCTGAGGATGATAAGGTGTAGCTACCTTATGCTTAGCTCCGTACTTGGCCAAAAGAGCTTCAAAGGGCTTGTTGCAAAAGTGAGTGCCTCCATCACTGATGATTGCTTTAGGCACTCCAAACCTCGAGAAGATGTTTTCTTTTAGGAACTTAAGAACCACTTTGTGATCGTTGGTTCTACAGGGTATAGCTTCAACCCACTTTGAAACATAATCAACTCCTACCAAGATGTAGGAGTGGCCAAAAGACATAGGGAAAGGTCCCATGAAGTCTATGCCCCAAACATCAAAAAGATCCACTATCAAGATGGGGTTCAAAGGCATCATGTTTCTCCTTGAAAGCTTGCCTAGTCTTTGGCACTTATCACATCCTTTACTTACCTCATGGGCATCCTTAAAAAGTGAGGGCCACCAAAAACCCGATTGAAGAACTCTCATTGCCGTCTTTTGAGAGGAAAAGTGGCCTCCACATGCATTCTCATGGCAATGAGATAGGATCCCATGCTTCTCTTGTTCAGGCACACACTTCCTTATAATTTGGTCCGCACAATACTTAAAGAGAAAAGGCTCCTCCCAATAATATGCATGGACCTTGGCAAAGAAATTTTTCTTATCCTGAGAGCTCCATTCACTTGGTATTTCTCCCGTGACCAAGTAATTGGCAATGTGTGCAAACCATGGCACTTCCTCCACAAGCATCAAGGATTCCTCAGGGAAATCATCATTTATGGGAAGTCCATGGGTGTCATGAGCGATGTTGAGCCTTGACAAGTGGTCAGCTACCACATTCTCAACACCTTTCTTATCTCTGATCTGGAGGTTGAACTCTTGAAGCAAAAGTATCCACCTAATCAACCTAGCCTTGGCATCTTGCTTGGTTAGCAAATACTTCAAAGCTGAATGATCCGTGAATACCACAATGGAAGACCCTATCAAATAAGCTCTGAACTTATCCAAAGCATACACCACAGCAAGTAATTCCTTCTCAGTGGTGGTGTAATTCCTTTGAGCATCATTCAAAGACTTGCTTGCATAGTAGATCACATAAGGTTTACCATCATCTCTTTGTCCCAAAACAGCCCCAATGGCATAATCACTTGAGTCACACATCACTTCAAATGGCAACTCCCAATTTGGTGCTCTCACAATGGGCGCTGATGTCAAGAATTGCTTAAGAAGCTCAAAACTCCTTTGACATTTATCATCCCACTCAAACTTGGCATCCTTCACCAATAATTCACAAAGAGGTTTGGCAATCTTGGAAAAATCCTTTATAAACCTCCTATAGAACCCGGCATGCCCAAGGAATTGCCTTATTCCTTTTACATTGGTGGGAGGTGGCAACTTCACAACTAGTTCCACCTTAGCTCTATCTACCTCTATACCCTTCTTTGAGATTACGTGCCCAAGAACAATACCTTGATTTACCATAAAATGGCACTTCTCCCAATTGAGTACGAGGTCTTTCTCTATGCATCTTTTCAAAACATCTTCAAGATGTGACAAACAATCCTCAAAAGAAGTCCCATACACAGTTATGTCATCCATGAAGACTTCCATGATTCGTTCAACCATGTCACTGAAAATGCTAAGCATGCATCTTTGGAAGGTAGCAGGAGCATTGCATAATCCAAAAGGCATCCGCCTATAAGCATAGGTGCCGAATGGACAAGTGAAGGTAGTCTTCTCCTGGTCCTCCACATCAATCTCTATTTGAAAATACCCGGAATACCCATCCAAGAAGCAATAAAAAGGATGCCCAGATACTCTCTCAAGGACTTGATCCATGAAAGGTAAAGGGAAGTGATCCTTTCTCGTTACTGTGTTCAGCTTCCTGTAGTCAATGCACACCCTCCAACCAGTTGTGAGGCGTGTGGGCACTTCATCCCCATTTTCCCCCTTGACTACGGTTATCCCGGACTTCTTTGGAACAACTTGGGTTGGACTCACCCAAGTGCTATCTGAAATGGGGTAAATGATGCCCGCTTGAAGAAGCTTCAACACTTCAGCCCTTACTACCTCTTGCATATGAGGATTCAATCTCCTCTGTGGCTGACGAGTTGGCTTAGCTCCCTCCTCCATATAAATATGGTGCGTGCAAATCAATGGGCTTATCCCCTTCAAATCAGAAATTTGCCATCCGATGGCCTTCTTGTGCTTTCTAAGGATTCTTAGAAGATTGTCCTCTTGTGAAACGGTTAAAGAAGAAGAAATTACCACCGGGGCTTTATTGCCTTCCTCCAAGTAAGCATACTTCAACTCGACAGGAAGGGTCTTCAATTCAAGCTTAAGGATTGCATCCTTAGCTTCTTTCATCTCTTCCTCATCCTTGAACAAAGGGAGGATCACTGGCTTTTGTCTCCAGTTTGACATAACGGCATTCATTCCCATGGGTTCAGCTAACCCATCATCAAGATATTCATGGCTTTCATCTGGATTCTCTTCAAACTGATCAAGCATACTCTGATTACAATGCTCCTCCACCAGGGTATCTATCATACACACTTCTTCTGGGCCCTCATCTTCTTCAGGATGGATGTGCTTTTGACATAGATGGAAGATGTTGAGTTCCAATGTCATATTCCCAAAAGTGAGTTGCATGACCCCATTCCTACAATTGATGATTGCATTGGATGTTGCAAGGAATGGTCTTCCAAGGATGATTGGAACATAGTTGATCCCTTTGACAATGGGATCCGTATCAAGCACCACAAAATCTACTGGATAGTAGAATTTGTCAACTTGAACCAATACATCCTCTATTACCCCCCTGGGGATTTTCACTGATCGGTCAGCTAAGGATAGGGTGATCGATGTTGGCTTGAGTTCTCCCAACCCCAGCTCCTTGTATACAGAGTATGGAAGCAAGTTAACACTTGCCCCCAAATCAAGCAATGCCTTCTCCACTTGGGTTCCTCCAATATTGACTGAGATTGTAGGACACCCCGGATCTTTGTATTTGATTGGAGACTTGCATTGGATTATAGCACTCACTTGCTCGGTTAGGAAGGCTTGCTTTGTAACATTGAGTCCTCTTTTCACAGTGCACAAGTCCTTCAAAAACTTTGCATATGTGGGTACTTGCTTGATCATATCAAGTAAAGGAATATTCACCTTCACTTGTCTTAGCACATCAAGAATCTCAGAAGCATTCTTGATCGGTTTCTTCCCACGCAAGGCTTGAGGAAATGGAGGAGGCATGTGCTTCTTCATCATGCCTTCCTTTAAAAGAATTTGAGGTTCCTCACCCATGCTAGGAATGATGCTTTCTTTCATCTGAACTTCCTTTCCCTTTTGTTCTTTCTTCTTTTCTTCTTTTCTATCAGCCTTGTCTTCTTTGGCTTTCCTCTGATCATGCTCCGGCTGATGCACTTCCTTACCACTTCTCAAAGTGATAATAGCTTGCACGTCCCTCACCTTTGAAGAATCCTCATCCTTGGATTCCACTTCATGTATCCCCTTAGGATTTTGGTGAGGCTGAGAGGGAAACTTCCCTTTCTCATTGACAGTGTTTAAATTTGTGAGCCTTGAGATGGAATATTGGATGTTGTCAATTTTCTGAGACAACTCATTATGCATCCCATCTATCTTCTTGTTCAATGTACTCTCTACGTTGTCAATCTTCTGATTTAGTTGAGAGTTGATGGATTTTTGCTCACTCACAAAGTCACCCATAACCTTGCTAAGGCTTATGAGTGCTTGCTCAACTAAGGATTGACCTTGACTCTGTTGGCTTGATTGGGCTGGTGACTGATATGGGTTTGGCCTTGGCTTCCATGCAAAGTTTGGGTGGTTCCTCCAGTTAGAGTTGTACGTGTTGCCATAGGGAGCATTTGAATTTGGCTTCCATTGGCCAATCAAGTTAGCTTGTTCCCCGAACATTTCTCTTGCTGCTGGAATAGTGGGACATTCTTCCACCATATGTTCAAATGACTGACAGATGGAGCAAGGATTAGCTTGTTGTTGAGGTTCTGAAATAGCTTGGACTTCGTGAACTTTTCTCAACTCCATTTCCTCTATTTTTCTAGCCATGGCAGCCACCTTGGCTTTCATCTCCATGTCTTCACTCAGATTGTACATTCCCCCTCTTGACGTTTGCTAAACTGGCCTCTTCCCCATTTCTCTGCTATTGGGCTCATCCCATCCACGGGAAACCTCTGAGACATAACTTAGGAAATCCATAGCCTCCTCAGGGTTCTTGCTCATGAAATCACCCCCACACATTGTCTCCAATATCTGCTTCATTGAAGATGACATGCCATCATAAAAATAGCTCACCAAAAGCCATGTATCAAAGCCGTGGTGAGGACATGCATTGATGGCCTCCATATACCTCTCCCAGCATTCATAAAATTTTTCATTCTCACGTGCTGAGAAGTTGGAGATTTGTCTCTTCAATCCATTCGTTCTGTGAGTAGGGAAAAACTTCTTCAAAAAATCAGCTTGAAGTTCTGTCCATGTTCTTATGCTTCTCGGCCTCAAAGAATTGAGCCATATCTTGGCTTTGTCCTTTAATGTGAATGGAAAGAGCTTCAACCTCATAAGCTCAATAGCTGTTCCCCCTTCTTGAAAAGTATTGCACACATCTTCGAATTCCTTTATGTGCGCATATGGATTTTCACTTTCCATCCCATGGAAAGTAGGAAGCAGAGGCACGATGTGTGGCCTTATAATCAACTGCTCTGTAGGAGGAATGATGCAAGATGGTGCACTCATCCTCGGAGGGTGCATCCTGTCCCTCATGGACCTATACAAGTTCGGATCATTCCCCTGCCCGTGTTGTGAATATTGGTCCTCTGGCTGATTCTCCATGACTTCCAAAATAATTTCTAATTCAGTAGCTCGTGGAGTCTCTATCCGCACTAACCTTCCCTCTTAGTCTCTAATCCAATAGGGCATGCACGGATTCAGCTGGAACAAAACAAATAAACAAAACAAAGAAAAATAAGAAAAAAACAGAGCATGCGAAAGGAAAAACAGAGTATGAAAAATAAACTAAAAATGAAAGTTAAAAGCTAAAAGAAACTTATCTAAACTAAGTTAAAAATGCTCTAAAACTAAAATAAAAAGCTAGTAAATGAAAAATGAGATAGAATTCACCTTACTCATGAGAAGTCTCACAAGTTACCTCCGGCTGATGTATTCACAGTGAAGTAGCACCATCCCCGGCAACGGCGCCATTTGATAACCCGACTCTTGGTAGCTTGGCATGTAAGGGTATCAACAAAATTTATACCTAACGTCCTTACACTAAAGTAGCAAAGCTACTATAGCATAGTGGCTCTAGGATCGAACACTGGGATGGGTTTTTACTTTAACTGGTGAAGTTCGGAGGATGGAGTGAACTTTTCTTAATAAAAATTAGGTTAAGATGAAAACATAAAAAGATGAAGGCGTTGTAAACTAAACTAACATGAAAATAGGTTAAAAGATGGAAAAAGAAGTTTCTCAAAGCTTTGGATAGCCATGCTTAACTCACAGTGTAAAAATGGAGATTTTGGGACTTTTCACCTCGAGTTGGGGAAGCAACTAAGGTGATGCTTACTTCCCGAACCGGTATGAGTTTAACAACTAAGTTTTAGTCCTTGAAAACTTACAAAAAGGGTAGCTGAACCTCATAAATGCTCTTTTATTGATATAGGACATCTCCTCCCCTTGCAATACAATGGCTCGTAGGAGATAACTAATGAACGTCAGTGGATCTAACAATAAGAATCCACTGAGACCAAAAGGTTATCAAGTATTGGCCATTCAAAGCAAGCCAGAGGGATTAAAAGCTTTACTTTGAATGAAAACATTTATGATGCTTGGCTACTTACATTTATGGCTTGGAAATCTCCATCCTAACACGGGAGCTTCACATGGCATCCATTACTTCAAGAAACTAAAAGGTTTTAGCCTCTCATCCTTGGGGATTTCATCCTCCAAGGATGTTTGGCTACTAAGAAAATGAGAAAGAAAGGAGAAAAGAAGCTTTTGAACAAAAGAGCTCTTATAATTTCTAAGGTTACGGGTTACAAGCCTCCTCCCGTCTGAGGCTCTTCACCTCTATTTAAAGACAATAACAAGCTAAATTACAAAAGCTATTACAAAAGCAACCTTTTCATTGGTTGATTACAAGGTTACAAAAGGAATTTACATGATAAAATATCAAGCTAAAAATATATGGGAAGTCGGTGGTGCGTGCGTGGAGAAACAGAGGAAATTTGGCATTTTCGCAATGTGCCTAAATCCTCCTTGCGAAAATTCGCAACGTTGCGAAATGGCAAAATTTCGCATCGTGAGGAAAATCCCCTTGCGAAATTTCGCAAGGAGAAATTCACCTTGCGAAATTTTCGCAAGGTTTGATGCAGTTGTCTTCCGAAGGCCATATCTTCCTCATTTCAGTTCCAAATTGTACACAGTTTGAAGCATTGGATTCTTGACTTCCTGAGCTTTGAAATGGTATATAGCATATAGAAAATGGACTTCGGGAAGTGCCCAAAAAGTGCGAAAGAAGACTGCAGCTGCTGTCCTCTGTTCTCCTCTTCGCTTCTCTTTGCTTGTGCTCGTGCTTCCACTTGAAATTCAAGCCTGTAAACTTCCAAAATCCTTTCTTTAACTTGTCCAAGTAGCTCCTCCATCATTTGGCATGCTTGAATTGATTCATAAGCTGATAAAAATATGTAAACTTGCCACAAAATGGTTAAAACCAATTACTAAGGACCTTAATGAATTAATTGGGTTAAATGAATATGATTACTACACAAAGGTGCATAAAACCATTATAATTAGGTCTACAAAATAGCACTTTTTGGTAGTAATCAGGGAGCCAGTATTCCTATGGGTTTCAATGGTCCCCGCTCTAAGCTCATATACCTTGTTGACACGGATTATGAGGGTCGAATTGGCTCTAAGTTCACTTTTGTGCATAAGGACATTTTGGTAATTGCATAAGATTGCATAGGGGTAAGTGAACAAGGTCTCTGGATTGGGCTAATTGATTAATTAGTAGGCCCTATTGGGTTAATTGATCAATTAGAACCCATTTTAGGCTAGATTAAGTGACCCAAGCCCATGTGGGCTCAAGTCACTTAAGCCCACTTAGGAACCCTATAAATACCTCCTAAGGGTAAGGTTTCCATAGTTTTTGTTTTCCACCATCTAGAGAGATTGAGAAAAATAGCATTCACCCTTTTTTCCTCCCCACTAAAAGGGTGCCAAGATCAAGGTTCAAGTCATTGGACGTAAAACTTCGGGTTTATGAGACTTCTGCGATTTTGATCTTCATCTTCATCATGTGGATTTGATTCGTGAACATCCAAATCTAAGGTATGGTTTTTGTTAACACTTTCTAAATCTTTTTAAAGTATAAAAATGTTATTTTTCTATTATGCATAGGATTTAGAAAAAGCCTATGATAGTTATACATGTTCCTAACCTGATTCAGACTCGGGATACGGAGATATCCAAGTTTTTCCCTTCAATTATAAGGTCCTAGTTGGAATGCTTGCTTCTAGTTAGGATGCCATACTCACAAAATGAAGTTTAAAAGTGTGGATTGAGGATGCATTGCAAAGTGTTTGATTTTCCTACTATTAAGCATATAAGCATTGATCATATGTAATGAGATGTGGTTGCCTTAACTTTAATGATGCTAAGATACATGGCTTCACTTATGCAATATTGAGGATAGAGTAATATCACTATAATTAACAAACACAAACCAAAGACTATGTTTATTGAAGCTGAATAAATTGAAGAAGATGTTTTCTAATTTGACAAAAAGTCAAAAATCTACTAGATCCACATTAATCCATGCATCAACCGTATGTTTTCTAGTTTTATAAAATATTTATACTTAGCTTTCATATAATTTAAAACATGCCAAAACACACCATAAACTAACCCATGCATCAACCGTCCATCAATAGTCTCCATAGGTCATTAGCCTAGCTTCCCCATTTCTCTCACCCATCAATTGTTCTTTCTTGCTACAACTCATATTTTAGACTGCCCAAAACGTACCTTAACCCATGCATGAATCATACCACTCACTATTAAAAGCCTCTGCTCTTTTTAGTTGCTCAAAACACCTTAGTATAACACCCATCAGGCCATGTCATACCCCTACAATAGCCTATTCTTTAGGCTATCAAAAAAACCTATCCCTACCACCTTCATCAACCAACTTTTTTCTGCCACAGCCCATGCTTTGGGCTGCCCAAAACCCATCTCCATCACATTTAATAGCCACTTTTTCCATGCTTGCTATCTACTCATTCTTCCACTTTATCTCTCCATACATACACATTTTGAGACCAGCAGAAAATAAGACCTCTCTCCTTCCTCGTTTTCACTCTCATTTTCTCAGCTATCACCAGTAGCCTCTCCGCATTAAGCTTCACATCACCATCAAAGCTTCATCTTCTTCCTTCTCCACCTGCAAATGCATAAAGCCCAGCTACCCTTTTGTTTTTATATCATCCATATCTATTTTCTTTTCTCCCAAAATCGAATACCACATTTCCACTCAAGCTTTGATTTCTTTTCCAAATCAAACACCACAATCCTCATCTCCACCGAAACCCCATTTTCATCGTTCTCCAACTTGCGCATCACAATAGTAAAACGTAGCACCACACAACACCACCCAACCCCACTACGATTCCTTCTTCTTTTTCCCCTTAAACCAAACACCATAGAAGTTTCAATATGTAGCAAATGATCAGAGGAAAGGTGGTCGGGATGGCCCACCTTGAACGTTTTTAGGCTCATCATGCTGAACTCGGTTGTCAATTCCATTGAAAGTCATCTCAGGGATTCCGACATGCAACTAGAGCAAGATGACCCGAAGATGGCTTCCATGAAGAAGAATGTCTGCCTTTTTTACGAAGAAGATGTTCAGATGACACCACCAGTGGTTAATCCAAAGGCTTCTTCAAGCTTGAAGTCCATATAACTTGCTACTATTGTTTTTTTTCTTGTTGTGTTTAGACACGAGATATGTACTTTTTATGAAGGACATGCATGGTCATGCTTGTTTTGTATCTATATTGCTTATTTCATTTTTTTGTTGTTTGAGTTTCATCTTTATTATATGCATTTAAGCTATATGAATATCGGATATTTTATTTTTTAGACATAAAAGAGGTGGGAAAATTATTTTTCAACTAAGGCCTATTTGGCCGGGAAAAGAGGAAATGGTTTTGGTTTTGCATTAGGGTGAGGAGTTAGATCACGTGAGAGAGGGTTCTAGAGTCTTTGAAGAGGTGGTATAAAACTAAGGAAATGTCTTTTGTTGGGATATTAGCATTCTTTAGCCATTCGGGGGCATCTCAGTTGATAGAAGGTTATAGAGAGAGATTTTCTATCGAGAGAATTCTAGATCCTTGATTGTTTGTTTCTCTTCAATTATTTCCTAATTTTATTTTGGTTTCTCTCCTACTCTTTTGAGATTTTATAGTTTTATCTTATTAAAAATATCAAGGAGTGGAACTTTGAGCTACAAGAGCATAAAAAAAAATATTTAGAGGCTTGAGGTGATTTTTTTTTATATGTATTTGCATTTTCTTTAAAGGGAACAAATTTATAATAACAAAGTTCATAGCCCAAAAAAAAATAAAAAAATATGAAATATGAACTAGAAAGATAATGTAATTCATGTGTTTATACTATTTGACATTTTTAGATTTGTGATGTTGTCAATTTATTTTCATTGATAGATTTTTTTTTAATCACATCTTAAATGAAATGAGATTGTTTTATTTTCAAGTCTTTCTCTAAATTTATTAATATGACTGGATGAACCATGGAGTAATCTTTTTACCTTATTGGAATGGTTTAGTTTTTAATTATTATTTCTCACTTCCATTCTTTGGTTGTTATAGTTAGTCTTGAGTTTATGAACTATAAATCAAATTGAAGTTATGAAAGTAGTTGAGAGCCAAGTCCAATTAAAAGTTGCAATTAGAGTTAATTGAGACAAATCAACAAGCATTAACTGAACAAGTCTTAAGTCTATTTTCTAATAGTCAAATTGTTGTTAAAAAACAAGTTAATGCTTGATATTAGGTGAATTTTTATTGGTTTTTATTATGTATTTCATAGAGGTTTTTATTATGTATTTCATAGAGGAATCATTTGTTGTATGAGAAATAGTATATTTTCAACTATTTCAGACACTGTTTTTCTTGACTATATATGTTTTTTGGCATATACACCACACTCTATATGTTATCTATAGTAATATTTGTTTCATCTTAAATTTAATCTAGTTTATATTTTAAAAATTCATAGCAAATGATCATCAATATAACAAAAAATGAAAAAGAGCTTTGTGGTTTGCTAAGTTTTTGCATCTTGTATTCTAACATAATATCTTAGATGCATATTGAGAAACAGAATAGTTAATTTCAAAAAATTTCCTACATCATATGATATCAAATTTTGGTTAATATAGAAGTGAGGAATTAAATAACCTTGGACACTCCACCTCATGAGCCACATTTTCAATTTTATGAAATCCCATCTTATATATAATCTTGTTTTTTTAAATAAAAAAAAAAACTCGGCACAACAATTATCTCAAGCCACTTCTAAACCTGAAGATATGTCACGGATACACTATAGGAGAACAAACACTGTTGCATTAATTGTTATTCTCTTTTTTAATTATTTCTTCAAGAAGTTTCCATGGGGCTTTCCCTTGGCTTTAATTTCATGTTCCTTTGATTCATGTTCTTGAACCTTAAGTAAGCATTCCTTGCACAACCCGAGCTCAAGATCAAAGAAATTCTTATTCATATTTAAGGTTAGATTATGGACAATCTGATGCCAGTGGTTTCTAGCATATTGTGAGATCAAAGCATCCTTAGGACTTAGATAAGAGAAAATTAAAATTACCTATTTTATTCCAACTTTTTATGCATAAATATAAAACAGTTCCATTTTCTTAATAACACAATTAATGAAATTTGATATACAATTTTTATGTCTTCTCTTGTTGTCCAAATGAATTATACAAGGGTACTTGTAAAAAGTACCATAGTTTCTTAAAATAATTAAGGACCACATTTTTAAAGTTTCAATTTTTCCTAAAATACTATAATGATTTTTTTTTTTCATAATTATTATGATTGTAACAATAAAAATAAAAAATAAAAGGAAGACATGTTACATCATTTAATAAATGTCATAAAAATGCAAAATAAAAATAAAAATTTAAACCCTATAAAGGATATATATTTGCATGGAGAATAAATATCTAATTCAATAAATTTTCATAAAAAATATTTCTACTTTTCACAAAATTTTCAATGGTGGCCTATCGTCTTAGGATTTTCTTTCAAGTTGCTTGTAAATGGGAATGAGTCTAGAAAAGAAAAAAAATGAGAAGTAAGATTTTCAATATTTTCTAATATAACCTTGATAAATTTATAAATGAGATTACATTGACTTATAACTTATTTGTCAAGATAACTTTTACCAACCTTGACGTAAGAATATTTTAACTATATATATTGACTTATAATTTTTCTATCAAGGTTGTATAACTATAAATTAAAGAAAATTTTAGCAAGTTTCATATATGTCATTATTGCCTTTATTTAGATGCCTTGACATATGAATATATTAATTTTATATTGACTTATAAATTCTCTATCAAGGTTGCATCGTCGTGAGTCATGGAATAATCATTGAAACTCATATATGTCATTCTTGCTTTTAACTAAGTTTTATATGTCATAATTTCCCATTTAAATAAAAAATAATGACATATACTACTTTAAGTCAAGATAATAAATGTCAATAATGACCATTTTTCTTATAGTGATAGTACCAAGGGCAAAAAAGGCTGGGGCATTACCCCAAGTCCAATTAGGAACTTTCAAAGCTAAATAGTTTCCTTTATTGCTTCAGAAGCAATAACATACTCGGCTTCCATAGTGGAGTCAACAGTAAAAAAGATTGCTTCACACTTCTCAAATTAATAACCCCACCACCTAGAGTAAATACAAACCTAGAGGTAGACTTGCAAGAGTCTCTATCAGACTGAAAGCCTGAATTCATATACCTAAAGGGTAACAACTCATTACAATAATACACCAACATATAATCTTTTGTTCTCTGAAGATACTTGATTATATGCTTGACAACTGTCTAATACTCCAAGCTTAGATTGAATTGACAACAAAGTAAATATTTGGTCTAGTACATAGCATTGTATAGATAATGATACCCACTGCTAAAACATGGGGTATTGCCTTCATATGATCTTTCTTTTCAATAGTCTTAGGAAAATGATCCTAAGAAAGAGGCATTTCATGCTTGAAGGATAACTAATGCTTCTTGGAGTTTTGCATCATATACTTAACCGAAAGCTTGTCAATGTAGGTGGTCTAAGGCAATATAATCTTCCTATTGTTGCAATCCTGAAGGACCTTTATCCCAAAAATATATTATCTTACCTAGATCTTTCATATGGTTCTACGTAAATAACCAAATTTTGACTAATGACAAAAGCATCATTCCCATTAAATAGAATGTCATCGACGCACAAGACCAAAAACACTACCATGTTTCTGTATATCTTCTTGTACACACAAAAGTTATCCTCATTTTGATCAAAATCAATAATCTTGATAGCCTGATCAAAACACCTATACCATGAGAAATATGCTTGCTTTAATATCTTCAAGATGATGGTCCAGAACGTTGTCTTGTCATCTATTTTCCATATTTCATAATTAAGATGTGTTGTAATGGATATGAGTATTTTGATGGATTTGAGTGTGGCTACAAGTAAGAAAGTCTCCTCACAGTCAAAACCGGGTTTTTTACTATAACCCTACCTAGCCTTATAAGTCTCAACCTTTCCATTTTTGGGAACTTCAAATTACTTCATTCCCAAGCTCAGGATCTCATAAAGTACTTGCATCTATCTCTAGGCATCTTTAAATCTATTGCATCAAAATAAAATGACAACAAAAACCATTATCAAGCATAGATCTAGAGATATAGTATTCATACTCAGATCTGGATGTTCTTAGATCAAAATCCATCTTATGAAGATGAAGCTTGTAGTTTGCAAAGGTCTTGAATACCCAAAGTCTTTCACCCGATAACTCTAACCACCACCTTGGCACTCCAAAGGGTAGGATTTGCTTGAGTATCAATAGCCTTACATCTGATTTACCATAGGTCTTGTTTCGTACGCATCACAGACACTAATGTTCTTATCATATGAAACTCATCTAGACAACCAAGACAAGTCATTCTTCCAATTAGGAGGTAGTGCATTATAGTCTCTATTGTATTGCCTAAATTCATGAAATAATTATGGATAATTTATCTACTTGCAAGGAATTCATAACTTGCATCCTCATGTTGTATTTAATGGACCCAAGTCAAGTACAATGTAAGAGATCTGAGTTGAATGCTCAAATAAATGTCAATGGATAAAAAAAGATAACAAAGGGATATTCAAGTCTAACCTTATTACATTATGTCTTGTTTTTACTCGTTTAATCCTAACAAACTCTCATTAGCCCCAATCGTAAACAAAAGAGGTATAGAGGTAGATTTAGATAAGATAAAAGTTATACTCGATATGCCCATACCTAGGACTAAGAGAGAGATAAAAGGTTTTCTAGGTAGATTGTAGTACATCAAGTACCATTTCATAACTAGATTGATAGACATATTTGAACCTATAATTTGACTCTTGATGAAAAATCAACCTACAATCTGGAATGATAATTGCTAGCATGCCTTTAAGAGGATCAGAGAGTATCTATTTTCTCCTCCATATTCATATATGGCCTTTGGATGCATGTCTACTTAGCTCGATGATTTGGGAAAGGAACGAATTATTTATTATTTAAGAGGATGTTAAATTATGAGATGAGATACGTTATGATTGAGTGCCTTTGCTTAGCTTGGTTTGAGCCATTAGGAGATTGAGACACTACATGACTGAGTATTATGTGCGCTTTCCCTTCTAGACCCATTGAGATATCTATTTAACAAACTTGCATTCACTAGTAGACTAATGAGATGGATAGTGCTTTTGATAGAGTTTGACATTCAATATGTTCTCAAAATTCCATTAAGATGAGCATTGTTGCTAATCACTTATCCTCGTTATTGATATTCGATGGTAGAGTAGTTGATAATGATTCTCCAAATGACAAGATCATTACTATGACTAGTTTATCAAGTTGGCATGTGTACTTTGATGGTGCAACTAATCATTTTAGATACAGGATAGGTGTCTTATTGGCATCCTCCCTATGGTGATCACATTTCGAGGTCTATTCGTTTGGTGTTTTGTTATTGACATCCCACCATGAACAATATTGTTGAGTATGAGGCTTGTTTGGTTTAAAGACCTCACTCGAGCTTGGGATTAGATAGATGGAGGTGTTTCATGACTCTAAAATTGTGCTTACACAGATTCAGGGTGATTGAAAGACTAGAAATGTGAAGCTGAGACCATCGTATGCTTATTTAAAGATACTAGTTGGGAGATTTGATGACTTGAGATATACGCATATGCTTAGAGTGCAACTAAATGAACTAAACTAAAATGCAACTAAATGAGCTAAACCTAAAATGCAACTAAGTGAGCAAAACCTAAAATGCAATAGACTAAGTGAACAAAACCTAAAATGCAATAGACTAAGTGAACTAAACCTAGAATACAACTAAGTGAGTTAAACAAAAATGCAACTAAGTGAGATAAACCTAAAATGCAACTGAGTTCACATTTGGGATCTATAAAAATCCCTTAAAAATGAATCTCTAAAAGTGGCTCAAAAAATAGTAAACCAAATGAGTGACAATGGATCACCATGGGACAGCTATAAAGAACAAGAAGTGAAGGAAAGCACATAAAATATGTGCTACGAGAATAAAATGGAGGGTATACAGTAGCCATTAATGACCACGAAATGAATTCAATCTCAAACTCCAAATGACCATGTAAAGATACTCACAAGGACTGAAAATGGTTCTCTAAAAATCAAATCAGAAAAACCTTTCAAAAATCACAAAAGTAATAAGAGCAACTACCCATTTTTTCAAGCATAAAAGTAAGACCAAAGTCTATGGCAAGGGACTTGACTTTTGGCCATTAGGTTGGGCATTAAAAGGAGCTTGAAATTTAGCCCAAAACTAAATGAAATTAAGTTTTTCAATCAATTTTGAAGAAAAGGCAAAATAAAGTAAAATAAGGCTCCAATGAGCATTTTCTTAGAGAAAACACATTTTGACAAAAAAAAAAAAAATCAAACATGTGGCTCTCAATTTTTAGTTTGAAATCAATCATAAATACTTCCAAAAAAAAATATCAAAACAAAGAGGAAAACAAAATCCTCAAAAGAAGAATCAAAAGAAAAATCAATGATCTCAAATCTAAAGGGGCCTTGTCTCATGATTAATTTAATGTGTTTCAAAAAAAGAGAAATAACCTAATAAATGAACAAAATCAAATCAAGAAAGACTTGGAAATAGCTAAACAACAAATTAAACAAGAGAACAAATATCTCATCAAGCATCCAAAATGAATAAAATAAAGAAAAAAATATGAGAATCCATAAATGAAGAGAAAATAAACCCAATCAAGCATATGGCCTTTCAATATCCATATCTAATATACTCATCCTCTCATAAAACAAAAGAAAATGAAAATAAACTAAGAATAAACCCAAGAAAATAAACGAAGTTGATCTTACCCAAGAATCTCCTCTCAAGTGAAAACATTTGGCTTCTAGTATGCTAAAGCTTTCTTTCCAAGCCAAATTTGCTCCTTAAGCTTCAAGTCTTCTCTTTCCCTCCTTTCCTCTCTCAAATTTTATAATACTTCCCCTCAAAATGTAAGAGAGAAATACTAAAAAAAAAAAATTGATTCCTAAGGCCTTTATTTATAAGCTAAGAGAAGGTGGGGATTTTAACACTTGTCAATATCCCTATCCAAGACTCAAATTCACTTCAAAATTAGACCCAAATTAAGGAGACCTCTAACCTAGTGTTTAGGCCCACAAAATCCTCCAAAACCAATCCTAGAAAATATGGAAAAGGAAATTGGCCTAAAATAATAGTTAGAAATGGGCTTAGGACAATTTTTGGGGTCTATAACTTGCATTAGCTCTTAGCATTCCTCTTCTCGGTTGATCCCAAATGACATAGAGGAAGGAAAGGGATATGTACAGAAAGTTAAAGAGAGGAAAATAAAGGATATGTAAAGAAAGTTGGAAAGAGAGCGAAGATAACTAGGTTTGAGATGAGAAAGGGGAGAACACCAAGTAGGGATTATGGAGTTAAATGAAACAATTGAAACTAGTTTTTTCTATGAAGAGTGAGTGTTATAGAGTTTCAGTGATTCCAAGTAGAGTTTGTAGCTGAAAGTGTTATAGACTTTGGGCAACTAAGTGTAGTTTCAAAAGGTGTGTGCGTAGGAGTTTAGAAAAACCATTTCTTGAAAAACTATTTCCTTGATTTTTCTTTTTATATTTTCATTTAGACAATTTCCTTGAAACCAATCACACTAAAATAAATAAATAAATAAATAAATTGAAAATATATCAAAATTGAAAGGATTGAAAAAAAAAAAAGAAATATTTCATTTCACTCCATTTTTTTCCTTAATAAAAAAAATATAATTTTTAAAATTAAAATATATGAAAATTTTGAAATAATTTAAAAATTAAATATTTAATTTCTCTTGACTTTTTTTTCATAAATAAATATTAACCATTACTGATTTTAAATGTATTATATTATTTTTAATAAATATTAAAACTAATAAAAAAAAAAGTAAAAAGCATATTTCATGAGCATGGAATATGCCATCTCATTTATTTATTTTTTTATATTATTTCTTCATCATTTATAATTAATAAATAAAACATTTAACTAGACAAATAATTACTATTTTATTTTAAATGGAACAATAATTTAAAATTTATTTCTCTTAATCTTGAATTTTCATTATAAAATTAATTTAAAAATTAAAATGAATTAAAATTATTCTTTTTAAAAAAAAAAAAAAATAATACACTAAGAAAGAAATGAATAATAAATTTATTTTTAAAAAATAAATTAAAATAAAATTGATAGTATATTCATTTTTTAAAATTGGAATAATATATGTGTATATATATATAAGAAATCAAAAAACTATTTTTCAAATTTTATTTAACTATTCTTTGTTATAAAATATGAGAATTTGTAGCATTGTGAAAACTTATGGATGATCATTCGCAATAATGTTTATCTCTTTGTGGCTCTTTATAAAAGGGAGGAACCCCTAATGGAAATCAATTCAATTTCTCTTTGTGCATTCTATTCTTTCTTTCTTATTTTCCTCTTCTTTTCTTACTTTATCTTATAACACGTTATCAGCATGAATAGTCCATACAAAAGAAATATAAAAATTTTTCTCTTTTCAGAGAAATAGAAAGAAGTTTTTCTCTTTAGAAAAATATAAAGACTCTTCTCTCTTCTTTTTTCACAAAAAAAGTATGTTATAAACTTATATCATAATTTACTATTTTATTTATATGTGTGATAAAATTACCCTTTGATTTTCTCTTTCGCTTATTTATTTTAATACATAAATATGTACAAGTATTACTTAAAGAATATGATTTCTTTCTAGTCAAAAATCATGAAAAAAAATTCATAACTAGAAGTTATGAAAAATATGTGCAATCCCCATAACCAGAAGTTATGGGGTAAATTACAAAATTATGGGGTAAATTCATAACTAAAAGTTATGAACAATATGTGCAATTGTTATAGCCAAAAGTTACAAGGTAAATTACAAAATTACAAGTACATGGCCAGAATGTATATGATCCCTAATTATTTATTTTTAATTATATGATATAATTGGAAGTTATACCAAACAATATTATGTAGCAAGAAGTTATAAAAATAAATAGTTCATGGCCTTAAGCTATGTACAAATCTACATAATGAAAGTTCATAACCTAAAGCTATGCACAATATTATATAGCCATAAGCTATAAAAATAAATAGTTCATAGCCCGAAGCTATGTACAAATCTGCATAATGAAAGTTCATAGCTTAAAGCTATGTACAAATTTACATAATGAAAGTTCATAACTTGAAGCTATGCACAAATTTGCATAAAAATAGTTCATAGTCTGATGCTATGTATTAATTTGTACATTTTTGTTATGACAAAATAATCATAGCTCGAAACTATGAAAGATATTAGCTTTTAATTTCTTTTAATTATATTGTATAACCGGAAGTTATACAAAACAAAATTTTATAACCAAAATTTATAAAATGAATATTTCATAACTTGAAGTTATGTATAAATTCATACATTTTTGTTATGATAAAAAAAGAATGTTTAGTAGAAACTATATAAAAAAGTTTTCATGGTCAAAAGCTATATAAGCCATGCTTTCTGTACCTAAGGCAGAAACTTGAAAATATTGATATTTTAATTTTGTATAGCCAAAAGCTATATAGAGAATTTCTAACTATGGTATAACTAGAAGTTATACAAACTAAATTATCAATTAATAATTTTATAAAATTTTATAGCTAGAAGCTATATAGAGAATATTTTATAGTTTGATGCTCTGCAAATATTTTCATTTTATCACAATAAAATTATGGCTAGAAGTTCTAACAAATTTTGTCTTTAATTAATATTGCCTTATTAGCTAGTTTCTTGAATTCATAGTAATTATTTTACTTTATGATGATATGAAAAATATTGTTTATCATTATCAATCTATGTAGAGAAGAAAAGTATATATTCCTATATATTCTTATAATTAGAAGTTTTATAATAATTTGTATTTGTGGCCTGAAGCTACATGAAAAATAATTTGTATATCGTTATAGCCCAAAGCTATGTGAATAATTAATTAGCATATTCTTATAGCCCAAAGCTATGTGAAAAACTTTTATATATTCTTGTAGTTCAAAGCCTAAAGCTATATGAAAATTTTTTGTATATATTTTATATCTTGAAAAAATATATATATAAATATTTTCATAACCTGAAGTTTTATGAAAGAAAATAGGCATTTCCTATAAATGAAAACTATAGAGATTATTATTTTATATGTTATTATAGCTAAAAGCTATACAAAAAAATAATAATAATAATAATATATAATTTATCATAACTAAGATCTATGTTGAATAATTAATTTTATAATCTTTAGTGGCTAGAAGTCATATAGAAAATTTATAATCTGAAGTCATATATATGTAAAACAAAATATACGTTATACATAAATAGAGATTATTATAAGTATTATGATATAAACATTGTTGTTTCATTTATAGGCTAGAGTTACAAGAATTTTATATATTTTTATAGCCTAAAGTTATGAAATATGAATTCTTCTTTTTTTTTAAGAATTCAATTATTGAAATCCTTAACTTTCTATGTTTTGGATTTGAATGTATCATTAGTATTCTTTCTATTAGATATGAAGGTTTAAATATCTAAATCTATAATTGTCATCCTTCATTTTTAAAATAGTCGTCATGTATCATAAAAAGGCATAGTTAAATGTTTCACATTTTAAAATTTATTTAAATATTTTTAGTTTTCTATTTAGTTTGTTATTATAGGTAATTTCTATGTCATTAAAATATGATAGACTTTGGTTCTTTAGAATAATATAAAAGAAAGTTTACCCACTAAAAGACTATGATCCTCTTTTAAGTTCACCATAACTAGATGTAATTGATAATAGTGAGTTTTTCATTAACAACCACCAATATTTGCTAATTGGATTGAAATTGTTCCCCGAAGTGAATGTAACCGATTAGGAATACGATCATAGAATAAGATATGATCTAAATCCAGTATACAATAACTTCTTAATCCATGAGGGTCATTGTTTTCCCAAGAAGAAATTCAAACCCTACAGCAAAGGTGGTGAAATGAAAAAATAAAAAATAAAAAAAGTTAGGCTTGTAGAATAAAACTACCGTAGTTGAACATAAAATGATGGTTGATGAATATTAGTCATATGATCAAACATTTCATTGACTTTTACTAAAATTAGAAGAAAATTTTGAGTAAATAAAAGGTTAACATATCTAACCTAGATTATTACAACTTTCTTTAGAAATCCTAATGATAAAATTTACTGATTAATTGGTGATGAAAAAAAATTATTGTCATGTAGGATCTTTGTTTTCTCATGTTGTGTCTTTTTATCTAATATGGTACATATCATATTTGCTAAATGTTTTATTTACACATAATATTGATTGCTCAGTAAGTATATTCTAAAATATTTGTCTCATTAATTGTACAATATGTAATAATTGATGTCATTACCATATCAATTTATGGAAACTTGATTGAAAGCTCTTGAAAAGCTCATACAATGTCACTAGACGATTGATATCATTACTACATATATGAATTGATGAAAAATTGATTAAAAGCTCCAAACGAGCTCATACTATGTCAGTAGTGGCACACAAATCCATATGAATGATACTTGACATTCTATCAAATCTAGAAGAATTTGAGATGACCAACTTGGTCCCTAGGGTGAATAATGATGCATCAACTCCTTGAAATGTCAAATGGATATTCATTAAAGAACCAAAAGTTTCTTCAACTAATGACTAGTAAATTTGAACCTTTGAAAGATATTATTACATGTTATGCAAATTTCTAGTTTAAAGAGATAATTTTCCCACTATTAGGGAGAGGCAAGTCAATTCCAGAAGAATGGTGAGACATTACATGGTATGTACCCTCCTTGTCTCATCTTTATCCCCGTACCAGGCAGTGTGAACTAAAAGTTCAAAGGATTATTCATTTGTAAGGACTTGCAAATCAGTTACCTAATGCTTTCACAAATATAAAGAAAGTAACTAAGTCATGCATGTCGGCTATGAATACCCTGACACATATTGATGTCTCTAAAGAACAACTAGAGAATGTTATAGCAAGTGAATCTAAGACATGTTTGAAGTATGCTAGACCTATTAGTTAAAAGATTCAGTTCCTAGAAAAGAAAAAAAAAAAAAAAGGAATAACATATGAAAAGCTTGGTGCTCTTAAAGGGTTCACAAATATGAAAGGGTCAATTGATGAAACCCAACTTGATAAACAATTAGCCCCTGAAGAGGCACAAATTGATCAAATTCTGGCATCTAGAACTGAAGATATCTCAATGAGTCACATAGTAGAAACAAGGAACCACAATGACATTATCATAGGTAATATATTTGCATTCCAAGTAGCTATGAACATCATGAGAAATGATAAAGATCAAGAACCACAAACTATGGATGAATGTCGAAAAATGAATGATTGGCCAAAATATAAAGAAGCAATCCAAATAGAGTTAAATTCATTAGCAATATGAGAGGTATTTGGACTAGTAACTCAAACACCTGGAAACATAAAGCCTATTGGATGTAAATGGGTCTTTGTGAGAAAGAGAAATGAGAATGATGAAATCATAAGATATAAAGCACGACTTTCTGCTCAAGGTTTCTCTCAAAGACCTAGTATAGACTATAAGGAAACTTATTCCTCTGTAATGGATGCAATCACATTTCAATACTTGATAAGTTTAACAGTCTTTGAAGAACTAAATATGTGTTTCATGGATGTTGTTACAATCTATTTATATGGGTCAATAGATATTGACATATATATGAAAATACCTAAAGGATTCAAATTGCCCAAAGCAACTAATCCAAAACCTCGAAACATGTACCCAATCAAACTACAAAGATCTCTACATGGATTAAAGCAATTCGGACGCATGTGGTATAATCGTTTGAGTGAGTATTTGTTAAAAAAAATGATATGTGAATAATCCAATTTGCCCATGTGTTTTTATCAAGAAATAAAAATTAGGCTTACAATAATTGTAGTATATGTGGATGATTTGAACCTTATAAGGATTCCTAAAGAGCTCACAAGAATAGCCAATTATTTAAAGAAGGAATTTGAAATGAAAGATTTGGGGAAAAAAATATTGTCTCAGCCTTGAGCATTTTTCAAATGGCATATTAGTTCATCAATCGACATATATAGAGAAAGTATTAAAACGATTTTATATGAACAAATCACATTCACTCAATTCCCTCATGATTTTTCGTTCACTTGAAGTGAACAATGACCTATTTCGTTCTAAAGAAGAAAATGAAGAATTGTTTGGTCCAAAAGTACCATATCTCAGTGCAATTAGTGCACTAATGTATCTTGCAAATTGTACTAAACCAAACATAACATTCTCTGTCAACTTGCTAGCAAGATATAATTTTGTACCAACTAGAAGGCATTGGAATGAAATTAAACATATATTGTGATACCTTCGTAGAACAAGTGACATGGGCTTATATTATTAAAAATAATCAAAATCACAATTGATTGGGTGTGCAGATGCAAGATATTTTTTAGATCCTCATAAAACTCAATCTCAAACAGATTATATCTTTATTTATGGTGGTATGACAATACATTGGATATCAGTCAAGCAAACAATGATAACCACATCTTCAAATCATTCAGAAATTCTTATAATTCATGAAGCAAGTCATGAATGTGTATGACTAAGGTCAATTATTCAACATATTCAAGAAACATGTGGACTACCTTCCATCAAGGGCAATGCAACTAAGTTACATGAAGATAATATTATTTGTATTGCACAAATTAAAGAAGGATTCATAAAAGGTGACAAAACTAAGCATATCTCCCTTAAATTCTTCTATACTCATGAGCTCCAAAAGAAATGTGAGATTGATGTTCAACAAATTCGATCATACAATAATCTAGCAGATCTATTCACAAAGGCATTATCTTCGACCACATTGAAAAAGTTAAGGTATGACATTGGAATGCGAAGATTGAGAGATCTACCAATTGAAATCTTGAAGAAATCATAATCATGTCTACATGAGGAGGAGAATACTAATATGGATATACTGCACTCTTTTTTCCTTTATTCAGGTTTTATCCCATTGGGTTTTACTGGTAAGGTTTTTAACAAGGCAATTACCATATTCTTATGATCATCCAAGGGAGAGTGTTATAAAATATGAGAATTTGTAGCATTATGAAAACTTATGGATGATCATCCATAATGATGTTTATCTCTTTGTGACTCCCTATAAAATAGAGGAACACCTAATGAAAATCAATTCAATTTCTCTCTGTACATTCTATTCTCTCTTTCTTATTTCCCTCTTCTTCTCTCACTTTGTTTTACAATATTCTTCATATTTTAGTTTTCAATAAAATTTTATTGCTAAAAACATTTGAAAACTATTTTTAAGAATTATTCTTAAATGTTGTTTTAAAAATATTATCAAATAAATCCTTAATTTTTATTTCATTTTTAATTTAGATAGATTTTATTTTTATTTTTATTTTATTTAATCATAATCAATGAAAGTCTTTGTTGAATTACAATATTATAAAATTATATACTTGGAATTAATCTTGTTCATTGAAATATAATAATATTTTATTATTTAATATTATAGGAAGGAACAACCTTTGCAAATCATCAACATTTTTCTTTTTCAATGAAGTTGAATTACATTTAGTATTCTTTTTCAATGTGAAAAGACCACGAAGGTTACTTATACTTAAAAAGCGTATGATATTTCTCAACTAATACTTTAGAATTTTAAATATTATGGGTTAAATAAAAATAATATTACTATTTCTTGAATTTAGGATTTGATATTTATAACCCTAGAGATAGGATAAGTGCGGCGAATATGAAGTTTTTAGGTGTTTGATTCTTAGAAAGTGTTAAGGAAAGAAAAAAAAATTAAAGAAAATAGTTTTTTATACTTGGTTTCATCATAAAAAATTTTAAAGAAAATTTAATATAATTAAAATTAGTTAGAAATTTATACATTTTAAAATTATTTTATTTTTATATAATAGAAAAAATTAAGTGAAAAGAATTCAAAAAAACATATAAAAATAATTTATTGATTTTTTTTTCCTTTTTTTTTTTTTTTCCCCTCCACGTTTCTCTCTATTTTTATTTCCTCATATTTTTCCTTAAATTTTTTGAAAACCAAATATAACCTAATTATTTGATTGACTCATGCTCTAATATTATATTATTATCCTCTATAAAATTGAGAAAATTTGACTGAGAAGTCAAAATTTGAGTAACGGTGAAGCAGCACATCATCCTCCCACGGCAGCAAGAAGGTTGCTTTCCAACTTTGACTCAATATGAAAAATAAATTAATATTTTATTAATTTATTATTTAATCTTTAATAATTTTAGGAGTATATTTTTAAAAAAAAATTCTGTTTTCAATTGATACTATAATCTACGTAGATTTTTTTTTCCTAATTTAAAAATATTTCAATGCTTAGATTAATTAAAGAAAATTCTTCAGATGATATGAAATAGACAAATTAATTTAAAGGCGTTGAAATTATATATATAAAACATGTCACCCAAATCTCACTGAGTGTGGTTTTTTCAATTGGAAATTTTTTCTAAGTTAATAACACTTGGGTGGTTAGATTTTAAAAAATTCTTAACATGATATGAAACAGACATATTCAAATCTCACGCACGTGTGTTTTTAATGGAATTTTTTCTTAATTTAAGAATAGTTCAGTTTTTAGATTTTATAATTTTTTTCAATAAAAGCATTGAAACCATGTAAAGCACGTGATTCAAACTCACGGAACGTGGTTTTAATAGAAAAAGTAAGAAAAAATTAGTCAACCTTGTGCAATGCACATGCAACACTAGCCTAAACACAGGCCTAACATACGCTTCCTTCCCAGCAATTAAAATACTTAAATACCCTTAAAATTATTAATTTTAATGTATATTAATGCATATTTTTTTAATATATTTTGCCCTCTATAAACCCAGTTTGGACAAAATTCAAAATACTAAATTTGATATAGGAGATACTTAGCCCTAGGCATATGGTGACTATTTAGGACTCCACTGCGGCTCCACTGCTCTATAGTCATGGCTTCCTTGAAAAACCTTGGAGCTCTAACCCTCCTTCTCCTCCTGCTTTCCTTGACAGTGCAAACTTGGGGCAAGGAAGATGCCGACGGAGCGGGATCGGAATGCCGAGTGGCCAAAGAAGTATCAGAAGAAAAGGCATCAGCCTTAAAGCTGAAGGTGATAGCGATATTCACGATACTGATTGCTAGCATCTTGGGCATCTCCTCCCCCTTACTTCTACCAGGCATGCCACTATTTAAACCAAATGGAAAAGTGTTCGTCCTGGTGAAAGCATTTGCATCGGGTGTTATCCTGGCCACCGGCTACGTCCACGTGCTGCCGGATTCATTTGAGTGCTTGACTTCTCCATGCCTGCCGGACTATCCATGGAGCAAATTCCCATTCACAACGTTCATAGCCATGGTCGCAGCCGTTTTAACACTGATGGTGGACTCTTTTGCGATGAGTTATTATAGGAAACATGGTATGAATGAAGTGGAATGCGAGCATGGGAATCAAATAGAGCATGGACATGGACATGGACATTCACATGGAGTTGGTGTGAAGAAGCTTGATGAAGAGGCCTCAAAATTGTTGAGATACCAAATTATTGCTCAGGTATGATGATTCAAACATACATATAGCAACCACAGCAAAAATGGTAATAGTAATGGTAATAATTTATAAGTAGAAAGGTTTAAGATTTCATGGAATTGATGGGTGCAGGTACTGGAACTAGGGATTGTGGTGCACTCAGTGGTGATTGGGCTTTCAATGGGGGCCTCTCAAAATGCACGTACAATCAGGCCACTCATTGCTGCTATTTGTTTCCATCAATTGTTTGAAGGAGTGGGTCTTGGTGGATGCTTATTACAGGTGAGGATTGATCGATTTCTACATCAAAACCACCCATACACATTTCAATATTAATATTAATTTCATCACCATCTCCATCCCCAGGCTGAATACAAGGCCAAGATGAAGGCCATCATGGTGTTTTTCTTCTCGGTCACCACCCCCTTTGGGATCGCGCTGGGAATCGGCCTATCACATGTGTACAGTGACAACAGCCCTGCGTCTCTGATTGTGGTTGGAGTACTGAATGCTACATCAGGTGGACTACTGAATTACATGGCGTTGGTGGACCTGCTGGCCGCTGATTTCATGGGCACCAAATTGCAATCAAACATGAAGCTTCAAATGTGGGCATTCATGGCTGTGTTATTGGGTGTGAGTGGGATGTCCTTGATGGCAAAATGGGCCTAAAATACCCTAATCTTATTCGTTAATGGGCCTACATGTTCAATTCACCAATTACTTGCAACAATAATTCATTAATTTGTCTTCAGTTCCTTCCCTCAATTCATTAGTGTTTTTTGTTTCCTTTTTCGGTGAATACGATAACCAAGAAACTACTCTCCCATGCGTCGAATATAATCGTCATCACCAATGGGTGTGCCGATCATTGGAGGAGTCAGCATTTTGCGGGAGCAACCTTTAATTGTAGATACATTTAGAATCTATATTTTTTTTTCCTAAGATTTAACATTTGGCTTTAGTCAAGTGGTCTAGAGTTTGAATCTAGCTCCTAGCCATTACACATAATATTACCAACGTTTTTATCTATTTTTATTAAAATAAAATAAAAAAAATTAGTTTTATTTATTTTTATTAAAATTGAATAAGGACCCTATTATTTAGCATCAATAATAAAATTAAAATAAAAGATATTGAAAATATAATTAATCTAAAAACTTATAAGCTAAATATATAAAAATAAAATATTAATTTCTACTACAAATTAATTTCTTACTCTTTAGCTTATTTTTTTCATTCTGTATATATATTTTTTCTAACTCTCTAGCAAGTTTTTCTATATCTAATTCTCTTATTACTTTTTTCTTAAAGGTTAGAGACAATAAAAGTAAAGAGTATTAAAAATATAACTAATATTAAAATATAAAAATAAATATTAATTTCAGCTAAAAATTATTCTCTTTGATTAAATTGAAGTGAAATATGACTAAACCTAAAAAATTATTTTGTAAAGTATTTTAATTCTTTCTAGATACTAGCTCCATAAAAAAATAATAAAATTAAAAAGTAAACTTCAAAAATGAAATTTTAAAACTTTTTGTCCGATATAAAATATTTCACTTATTTGTACCCATTTTTATTCTTTTATCATATCTTCATTATTTTTTTACTTATCTATATTCATTTGTGGACCCCATATTTTTGCACGATGCGTTCTCACTCGGTGGCGGACTCGCTTTTTATTTATTTAGTAAAAATTTAATTTTTTTTATAAAAGACTTGGAATCACCACTTATTTTTATTTTATTTTATTTTTGTAAGGGAAAACAAAATAAAAAATAAAACCCTAAGTATGACTTCTTATTTGGAAAAGACAATATATAGAAAACCAAAGTTAAGTCTTAAAGTCAGATTACTTATTGGGAAGGTATAGTGGTGAATCGTAATACCCCTCTAAGCTCATATACGTACTGTCTCTACTAAACGAATTAAGGGAATTATAATACTTAATTATTTAATTATGGATACCAAAAAAAATAATCATACAAATAAGTATATAAAAGTCATGGTGAAAATCAATATAGACAAAAATAATGATAAAATCTAATTACAAAAATACACAAAACAAATAACAAGAGAATTATGCAAAATGATTTATTGAACTATTTAAAATAAAAAAAGATTTTTTTCAAAAAATTTCAAAGGAGTTTATTAAAAACAATTTCAAATTAATGATTTTAATTTATTTATTTAATTCAATTTCATTTGTATTCAATTTTCAAAAAGAGTTATTTACACTTATTGTATCAAAAAAATTATTACAAAATTTCAATTTGGCAACAAAAATTATTTTGACTTGCTTTTACCAAGAAATGAATTTTGACAATTTTATTAAAAAATGCATTTTGATTTATTTCATTTAAGAAAAGTGACTTATACAAATTATTAAAAAAAATGACTCTTCTATTTCTAAAAATTACTTTTAATCTCATTTTCATTCAGGAAAAAAAATTTATAAAAAAAAAAATATATTTTTTGGACAATTTTATTAAAAAATAATTTTTGGGATAACTTTATTTACAAAAAAATCTTAGAACAATTATTATTAGAAACAAATTTTTTTGAATTTTATTAAAAACGATTTTCTAGATTTTACTAAAAACATTTTTTTGGATTTTTATAAAATAAAATAAACTTTCTTTTATTAAGAAAAAATGCTTTAAGACTATTATTTTATTAAAATATGTTTATTGAATTATTCCTCTTATTTAAAACAAAATTTTGGTTTGTTCGATTTTCAATTCTATACATAACAAATAAACATATAAAAACGAATATTTACAAAAACCAATAAAAGTAAAATCAAATAGAAGTGGGAAATAAAGCATATACTCAAACAAGCTTACAACAAGCTCAATGTCTTCCTACGGCTTTTTGAGTCTCACTTTCTTCCATGAAATTTCATGTTCCACGTGCCATAAATTTGTACTCAGCCAACAAATTACAGAATTGGCTCATGCAAAAACAAAAATAGTCCAAATGTAAATAGCTAAAAATGTATAAAATTCACAATAGATATTCAAGCCCAAATTCAAATTTCAAATTAGTCCAACAAATTTCGTCAATAAAAAATGAGCCCAAATTACTATAGGTCCTAGTCCAAAATATCCAAATTAATAACCAAAATACAAACACAATCAACCAAACCTAAAATTGGATAAATTAAAATAAATTCTAGTAGGCCTAAATTTAATATTCCATAATCCAAGCCTAATTTAATATACACCACAATCGTCCCATGTCCAAATTAAATAGTTCAAATTGGTCAAGCTCATATCAAATATTCAGGTCATCCAACAAATTTCACCCACATTATGGACCCAAAATTCATATCAATTAACAAGCACACATTAATAATACATATGGCCAAAGGAAATAATATTTAAAACTCAATCCTATAAGCTCAAACAAATAACCAATAAGCAATAGACCCTAATCCAAATAAGATAAACAATATGCAATTGACATAATTCAAATATCTCAAATTAATCACCATATGCAATATATCCACAAACCCAAATTCAATATCAAAAAAAATAAATAAATAATACACTATAAAGATCAAGAATTTATTATAATAAGAAAATAAAAACACATAAATAATAAATAAGGAAATGAAAAGTTACCCAATTTCAAAAAAGAGAAGAGAGTAGTAGTGGAGGTGTGGAGGAAGGTCGCCGGAAGTGGCGTCGGCAACCGGCCGACAAGTGAAGCAGTGTAGTGGGTTTGGATGAGAGAAAGAAAAATTAAAAAAAAAAAAAAAGAACGGGAAATGAGAACAAATGAAGAGAAAAAAATGAAAAATCAAGAAAAACAAAAAGGAAAAGAAGAAGAGATGAGAGGGGGAAATGGGTGAAGTGTGGCCGTGGGAAATTGGGGGTGGAAAAGAGAAAGAAAAATAGAGAAGGAAAAAATTGGAGAAAAAAATGAGGGTCGGCCACCAACCGTGTGTGGGAGTTGAGAGAAGAAAAATGGAAGAAGAATGGGAGAAGAAAATGGGGAAAAAAATGGGGGTTAAGACTTCGATGTGGGAGGTATGGGCTGATCTATGGGGGGTAGGTGAGGGATCTATGGGGGGTAGGTGAGGGTAGGTGGAGAAGAAAGAAGAAAGAGAAAATTAAAAAATAATATATATATCTATAATATTATAATAATAATAAAAATAAAACAATTTATAAAATAATAAAAACTAAGAATTAAAGGGTGAGTGGACTAAAAATATCACATATAATTGAGATTTAAAATTTAAGGACAAAATTAGGCTCAAAATTAATGTAAAAATAAAATTTGGACAAATTTTGGGGTCTACACCATCTTTGTACTTTTATCATATCTTCACTTTTTTTTTTTACTTCTTTATATTCATTTTCCTTTCTTTATCATATCTTTGTTATTTTTTTCTTTACTATGAACTCATTATCGTAATTTTATTTCTCTAAATAAATTTTAATTCTTAATATTCATTTTTTTATTTTCATAAATTTAATATGTCTTGGTTTCTTGCATTTGTAGCATATAATTAAATCCATTTTCTCTTTGTCTCTATTTGATTAAGCTTTCTTCTTTTGAGATTCTTTTCTTGAGGTGAATCTCCTTCCCTTGTATCTTTCACCCTTCATAAATTTATTGAACTTCTTTGAGATGAGGACTTAGGTGGCGTTTGTGTTTTTTACTTAATTCTAAATAGAACTTAAAACTAAATAGTGTTTAACAGTGTTAAGCATTAGGTTGTTTGTTTTTGTAATATTTTATTTATATTAAACATTAAAAAGTAAAGAAAAATTAACATGTTACTCTTTTCAATTATAAAAAGCCAAATATTTTATTTTTTTATATTTAACCAAAGATTTATAATAAGTCATGAAAAAGTAAAAAAAAAAAAACAAATAAACAATTTAAAGTCTGAAAGCAAATTGCTTTTTGTAAAAAACTAAAAAAAACAAACACCATCTTAATCTTCATCGTCTTCACTATCATTTTCTTCATCAACCTCTATCTCCAATTATTGAGGCTTTCAAAGCTATACTTTTCTCTTCTTTATCCTTAACTTCTTGATAACTTTTCATGGTGATTTCATGAGTCATCAATTACCCAATCAATTCCTTCAAAGGTAGGTTGGTCAAGTCCTTTACCTCATGAATTGTGGTGATCTTGGCTTCCCAATTCTTTGGAAGGGACCTCAATATCTTCATCACTTTTTCGGATTCCTTGCCATCCTTTCCCAAAGCTTGAAGACCATTAACATATCGATGAACCTTGTAAACATCTCAACAATGATTTCATTATCATTTATGGAAAATAATTCATAACCATGAATAAGTAAATTAATTTATATTCTTTTACTTGATTTGTTCCCTCGTGAGTTATTTCAAGAAGCCATCAAATTTCTTTAATCAATTTACATTGGCAAACATGATTATACTCATTTCTATCAATAGTACAATGTAGAAAGTAAACAACTTTAGCATTCAAATGAGCTTTAATATATCAAGTCCATCCCATTTTTATCTAGGTTTTGGAACTATCACTCCATTCTCTAGTTTTGAAGGAATGTTATGACCATTTAAGGTGTCAATGTATGATGCACACGAGCATAACAACCATTGTCCAAAAGTAAAACCTGCATCACGACTTGCTTGAAATTTAAGGTGAATTAGGGGAAGGGAATATGTTTGGGAACATGGTTGATTGGACTTCATTTTCATTACCACACATCAATTGAATCTCCAACTTTAAATGTTCAACCCCCTGTGTGATTGTAGACACGTAAGATTGTTGTTATAAAGAAGAAGTATGGTTGATTTTTCATTACCCCCACAATAAGAGGTTGGATGAGAATGCCTTACCCGAGTCTAAGGATCTACTCAAGTTTCTACCATCCCAAGTTTGCATGTATAAAATGGTGTACATCCCACAATCATAGCTATAAGACAAAATGGAATGCCACACAATAAGAAGTTACCTCTGTAATTATAGGTGTAATCAGTATGAAAGTTATTTAATTTACTTGTGCATTATCATGGCCAACGATGTCGACAAATTGTGGTTGTTGGCTTTTCATATCCACACCATTTGGAGCAAAGGCTTTCCCTATTAGGACCCTTAAGAACATTGCAATCTTCTTGGCTTGTAGTATAAAGTGCATGTTCTCAAGAGCTGCTGATGATAGGATATCAATGCATTTTTTTTACAAGATTGAGACATAGCACCACCCATTGGTTGAATTCACATAAGGGGATGAAATACTAATGTGCAATGTCATTGAAATGAAGCAATGTTAAGAGCATAAGAGACATGAAATTGTTATATCCAAACATGTGGGAAACTGTAGGAGATAATGGAGTAACGGTCATAATGGTCAATTCCCTTGGTGTATGTGCTTAGCCTTTTGTGAATTAAGGCTTTTAATGCATTTGAGGTCATACCAATTGCAATTTCCTGTGTATATATATATCAATTGTGATACAAGATTAATATGAATGATACATGAAAATGAAAGATAATGCAAGGAAATCTATAACCAATGTATTTTGGTATATATTCCTGAATATATCTAATTCACTTATTTTCATGTTCTTGAAAATATTGTAAATTTCTATTAGTGGTTATTATTGTGTATGCATTAAAGTAATTTATTCTTTGTTTATTTTATTTTTTTTTTGTTCTTTTTTATTTTCAAATTATTATGTAAATTAAATTTATCTTATTTATTTGTTTGTTTATTTTACAATAATAATAATGAATTGAAAACGATCACAAACACTATACCAGTCAATTGGGTATTTGTAAATGATCACAAATTCAAGCATGAATTAAAAAGCCACCATGAATATGATGGCGGTGAAAGTGGTGTTGCAACATAATCAGTCAAGTGTTTTCATCATACAATACATAACCTCAAACACTATACCAAGGTTCAAACTAAGAAACATGCTATTTATATCAACCAAATTTCTTATTTCCTTCAAACACAGTCAAGAAAACTCAGATAAAACTTTGTCCCTATATTTGTTTCTAAAAAAGCATGGGAAAAAGAATTTTAAAAAATAAATTAATTGAACATCGCAATAGTATCTACTTCATTCTTCACAACCAAGCAACTACAAAGAAAAAACCAAACTTCGAATTTGTTATTTGCCTCCTTTTCCCATGTTTTCTCGAAAACCAAACAAACTGTATACAAAAATTCATTTTTGCATCAAATCAATGAAAACTAACAAACAAAGACATTTCTCTTCAAATCCTTGGTCGTGCTGAGCAACAATGCCCTGGTATTTCCACCATACCACCCTACTGGCTTGGGAATCACCCTTCTTTCTCACACAACAACCCATAAGCTAACTGCAATATATTAATTGGCTTGACGCCATAATACCCAAACCCATTCACGTCATTCCAAATCCACAACAACCTAAATCCATTCTAACTTAGAACCGTTTCATCCCAACTAATGAAGAGTCTAACACAACTGGTTGAACATTAAAGAAAGACAAAGACAAGGAGACTCGACACAAAGAACAGAAAAATGGCACCTTCTACTCCGAACAAGAGTAGGGTTGTGATTTATCTCAATAAGAAAGGTCATGGATTGGAGAAAGGAGGAGAGAGGGTTTGTCACTTCCTTCTTGTCAACACGATATCAACGTCGCAACCAATGAACCACACGTACAGATGGAGAAATTGGTAGGCTAGCCTCTCGAACACGTTAGGGTTAAGGCTCCATCAGATAAGTCTTTTAGTCAAGATTAGGGCACCACCAAAGAAATCTCAATGGTTGGGGTTTAATTACTATATTTACTCATTTAAGTTTTTATTTTAATTTATATTTAATTTAGGTTGGGAGAATTATGTATGTTTAAAACCTAGGTTAAGTCATCATATATATTCTTTTAATTTAAAAGTGGGAATTACATTTCAACAAGTTTTTAATTTATGTTTTATTATGGTTATAAGGTGGTTAAGCGATAATTTTTAGCCAAATTGGGTTGGTTGACATGATTGTGTCATTGCCTTGTTGGTTGGTGTGGTTCCCAGGCAAAAAGGCACTGCAAGGGTATTTTCAAGTAATGTGAGAAGAGTACTAAATCAATGCATGAAATGAGATTTTTTTTTGCCCAAAAATACAGTACCCCATGAAAGAGTCATTTTTAGGTTTTGAAAACAACAATAATTTCTAAATACAACATATTTACATAATTCCCACTTTTTCTTTTTAATTTTTGGTTTTTTATAAAAATTAAAATATTAAAAAAAAAAAAAAAAAAAGTCATCGTTAGTTCATGTGTATGTTTCAATTTTTCTTTCAATCAAATTTAGAAATTTGATCTTTTTCCCAATTTCAACTTTTATAACATGACGAGAAATGTTAAAATATATCAAATATATGCATGGCAAGAGGGCATTTTTTTTATAGTTCGAGGATAATTGTTGTCTTTGTATATTTGGAGAATTGGTTTGTGTGATTTAGCATTGCTTTTACGTCATTTATCTTTACTAATAATTAGGGGTTTGTATTGAGCTAACCAATTAAAATGAATTTGGATAATCATTTTTAATACTCAAGCTGATTTTAAATTGAGTTTCTTCAACTTATATTTAATTTCAGTTAAGCCTTAGACCAAAATTTAGATAACATAAGCTAGTTTTTTAAAAACAATAAAAAAATGTTGATAACAAAGATGGATAAATTTATTTTAAATTTTTTATTATCATTTTGAGAAATTGTGTTATTTTCTATTTAAATTTTGACATAAATATATAGAAAAATGTTTGAAAAGAACCAAAAAAAAAAATTGAGAGTTCAATTCAATCCAATTTTAGTTGAGTAGGTGGACTTGTATTCATTTCAAGTTAAATATTTTTGGATGGGGTTTGATAGTGATTCTAGGAAATGATTTTAACTTAATAATTATTTTTTAAAATAATTAGGTATTTGACAAAATTTAATAAATATTTTTAAAATTTTAAAAATTCAATTATAGTGTTTCTGAATAAACACTTGATAGATAGTTCTCCTAAAAACACTTTTAAAAAAATACTTTTATTAAAAACACTTTAAATTAAAATACTGTCAAAATGGGCTCTAATTTATATTGCACTTGGATTGGACATATTAAACTTAACCCACTCAAATTGCAACCCTAACAACAATACTTAAAAGATATGGATTAGTATTTTGCCTATTCGACATAGCAAAGGATACAATCATGAGTTTGAGCCCAACAAAAAGAGCCCAGCCGTAGACAAGATTGGGTTGGGCTCCTACAAAAAATTCAACCCCTATCATTGGGCTTGGTTTTGGGCTCTAACCCAAACAACTTGCTATGGTCAACCAGTTGTGTCCTGTCCTGCAAAATGGACCTTTATCTCTGGGCCAGCACAAGTTACATAAGCCAACCCATTGAGCGGAAGATCTGACCCAGGTGACGGGGTCCAAGTTCTTACTAGGATTTTTTTTTTTTTTTTTTAATGGGTAAACTTTATTATTATGATGATTATTATTATTTCCCTATGTGTCATCCACAATCACGTGGCAACCCCTAACCAGTTGAGCAAGGGTCTTAGAAGGCCGTACCTTGTTACTTTGTAGCCTATAATATTGAAACCCTTCCCGTCTTGAGTCTATCCTCTGGAAGCATTGGATCCTAGTTGAGTCAACCCGAAATTAATTGACCCTTATCTTCCAACCATAATGAAATATACACTTAATGAAAAAGGTGGTTGTCAATGTTGGTAGTTGTACAAATTGTTGCCTACAAGCATATCTTTTCCCATGAATTCATATTCTTAGGGTGTTGAAGGTCCAATACGTTACTTAAAAGTTTAGTTGTTATATGTAGTTGTCACATTGGACCACCCCACATTCCACGGTAAGCATCTTGGATGTGAATATGGTAATAATGATGATATGGTTGGACTATTATTAGCATCACAACATGGACTATCTCCATATTGCATTTCTTCTTTACGAGTAATCTCATTTCAACTATGGATGCTTTATAGATCCTATTGCTAGGAGATTGACCAAGATTTTTTCAATTTCTTCTTCTTTTTCTTCTTCTTCTTCTTTGTGTGTAAATGGGGTTGAAGGAGTAAAGATTGTGGTCCAAGAAGATATGTTTAGAGGGGAATAGGCCCTTAAAAGGCAAATGGGCCACATGTGTTTTATATATGTCACTCATCAATTGGGCATTTGGTGGTGGTTGTGCACAAGAGCACAAGGTCTCATCCAATTTTCACTTTACTAGAAAGCATAAAACCCATTTCATGTTTTAGGTAATAATCCAAAAGGCCTCTCATTCATTAGGTCACTGTCAGACTCATGGCCTTTCACTTTAGCTTGTTGCAATGCTTTCTCCCTAAAAAGGAGAAAAGAGAAGGTTGATCTAGAATAAAGGACATCCCCACAAGTACCCTCTCATCTTCATCAATCACTTTGTACCCTCTTCTTTTTTTTTTAAGTTGGAAAAACTTATACAACTCTCCATTTTCAATATATTCAATACCCAATCCTTTTCACATTGGAAGAAAAAAACAAGGGCATTTCTACTAATAAGACGTAATGGGTATCCACTAAACCCATATGAGTGGGAATTTCAAAATCTATCTCCAATATATATGAAAAGGCCATCCACTAAAATCATTCATGCTGGATGGTTGAGTTATGTTGGTTTATTACAATTTTTAAGGTTTTTAACTTCAAAAAGAAGGACAGAATCATTATGGGGAAGATGGGGGTTGGGTTTGCACTCACTAGCTTTGATTTTTTCAATCTTCCCCCATAAATGGAATGTGGTGTAGGCCAAGCATATGAAATTATTGATAGTGGGAGAAAATGATGTGTGCGAACACCCATCTCCCCAAAACCATAGCTACAACTACAAAGAAGATAGTTTTTTTTTTTTTTTTTTTCTTCCTTTTTCAACTTTCCGACACTTCATCTTTATTGTGTTTTGATTCAACCATGAAATCAACAGTCCTTTTGCTTTAGCTCTACTCCACCACTGTCCTACCCCACCAATTCCGTCCATCTCCATGGCAAGTCCCTAGTTCCCATAAATAAATATACATATAGAGAGAGAGAGAGAGAGAGAGAGAGAGAAAGAACAAAGTATGCATTAGATTGTTGAAAGTGATGATTCTAGATGTGTGTGGTCTAGTCTCTCTTTCTCACAAGTTGTCATATGGAGTTGGGGCCCATGTTGTGAAAAGGATGAAATGGATTATAAGATAAGAAAAGGAAGCAACATCGATTCTAAGGTGATGAAGGAGTAGATGTGTGGACCAACCCCACAATTACACAATGAGAGAAAAGCTAAGTTTCAGTATCATGGACCCCATGACTCTTAATTGGATCCATTTTATTATTTTTATCTACTTGGTTTTTAAAAATTAAAAAATAAAAAATAAATTCCCGTAGACTTTCTCCACTCCATCCCCTTCAAACCCCACCCAACTACATGGAATATGGATAAATCTGCAAAGTAGACTGCTTTTATGACACACCTTTCCATCTCTTTTACACTGGTGGGGCCACACCCATGAGCCACCACCCCTCTCATCTCATCAAAGATTCAAAAATTGGAAAGGACAGAGACATGGGCCTTGATTACTGGGATCCTCCTCACCTTTCCATGGCTAGCTCATTAGGGGTCCCATTCAATAAACAAAATGACTGATGACATTCAGCACTGGGCACAGCATGTGAAGGGACCAAATATGATCTCTTGATGCTCTATGGTCTTAGGCCCGATTCCTCCTCATTTCATCATCTTCTTCAAAGATCATAATTGTTCTATATAATCCTCACAAAGGATGAAATAATCATGAATCTATCCCATACATATTTTTTTACTCTTTTGGGTTTTTTAGTGGCCCACTGAATTCTTTAATATTTGTACAAAACCCACTGAATTCTTTATACACGTGTGTATATATCAATCCCACTCATAGAGGACAGCAAGTTCAACCATGATCGGCAATTGCCATTAACCCCCTCTCTCCTCCTTTCTTTCTTCATTTTCTAAGTTCTTAATGTTTTCTACCACCAAACCAATGTGCTCAAAAGACAAAGAATTCAAGGCTAAAAAAGCGTACAAAATTGAACCAACCACTGATTTGTATTTCTTTGCTTTAAAAAGGGAATGTGAATCACCCACCAGACATGATTGTGGCAAAAGAAAAGAAGAAAAGGGAAACCCACATGGCATGAAGCTGTGACAACAACGTCAAGTGAAGCCTTTTCTTGTTTAGTTTGGGATTAGTTTATCCACACTTGCACTCTCTCTTCAATTTTTTTCTAAATCGTAATCACATGAGGGAGACATGAGCCTGGCTTTGTTGGCCGCTTCCTTTTCTTTACTTACAATATAATAAAAAAAGGAAGCATTAGTCCAAATAAAACATTAAAATGTGACCCAAAACCCTCTCTTACATTGCACCAAAAAGAAGCCATCAACGACAACGCTTTAGGTGAAATGCATCTCATTTAATATTGCTCAAATCAATCACCCTCTTCACAAAATCTCAATAATTTTTAATCACAATAATAACTTGTGGTTTACAATTTTGAATGAGAATGTGATGGGTGCTGCATGTTGACCAGACAATGGGGCGGCCATCCTAAGTTAATAGCAACGTGCTTGATGCTTCTACATATGCATCAATTCTTGCATATTTATTTATTTATTTTGTTTATTTTGTCCAAACATGGGGGCCAGAGTTGTTGTAGTGAGAAATGGATTTGGTATTGCTTGTGGTCCACCCTCTTAAACATTACACGAGAGAGATCATAAATTAAAATAATGTCTCCATTAACATTATAACCTATGTTTGGTTTCAAAAAAAATAAATAAATAAATACACCAACTAAAATGATTTTCTTCTCTTTGATTTCTTTATGAAAAATATTTTAAAAAAAAAATCATTTAATGTTTATATAATCCAAAAAAATAAGTTTAAAAAAATATATAAAAATAATTTATTGAATTTGAATTTATTTTTTATTTTTTTCAATTTTTTTCTTATTTTCTTTTTCTCTCAAATTTTCTAAGAGCCAAATATAGTCTTTACTCCTCTACAAGCTTAATTATGTCCCTTTGGTTGGTGAAGAATCAATCCAAACAAGGCATTGGCAATATATTTTCTTTATATAGTATTAAGAAAAACCATTTAAAAGAGAAACCTAAAATATTTTAATTGTTAAAATTAGATCTCAATGTTGTTAGGAAATTGTTTTCAAAAATAATTATAAACAATAATTTTTAAAAACTATTTTTTAATATTTTATAGAACAAAAATCGATTTAGAAATCTAAAATATTCTTAACTTGTTTTCTACGTTTCTAAATATATTTTTAAAATAATTTTTTTAAAAATATGTTTTCCGTTTTTTATTCTAAATAGCATAACATTGCCGGGGGGAAACATTTACCAAACATAATATAAATGTTTTAAAAAATAAATTTTTATTTGAAATCTTAAATTGATTTTTTATTGTGAAAATAGGGTGCACATATATAATATTAAAAACATTTTAAAATATGTCAAATTTATTTTAAACAAATAATATATTTTCAAAACAAATATATATATATATATATATATATATATATATATATATATATATATATATATATATATATATATATTATGTATTTTCAAAAGTATTTTCAAACCGACCCTAATTATTTTATGTACCACTTATCTCTCTCTCTCTATATATATATATATATCAACTAATGCATTAACTCTATATATATATATATATATATCAACTAATACATTAATGCTAGTCAAATTAAGTATGCTTGAACTCGTTAAGTGCTTGCTACGTGCGTAGATTAATTACTTAAAGGCCTCATTTATTGATGGAGATGACATATATATATATATATATATATATATATATATATATATATATATATATATATATATATAATTAATTTTAAAATACTTGCAATTTTTTTCTTATATTTAAAATTATAATATCAATGAGACAAAAGAAATTGATGCAAACTCATAAAAGAAATCATGATGAAGAAGTTAATTTGGATATATTGATTTATATAAAAGAAATTATAATAATAATTATTTTTTATTTTAAAATATGTATAATTTTATTTACAACTTTATGTTTTTCTTATATTTAATTACTATCAAAAAGATAAAAAACAAAAAAGTCCTATTATAAAATTTTCATAATGCTTTATATTTTTAGACGTTAAATCAAATTTAAAATAAGATAATTAAAATTAATTATTTACTAAAATTTTATTTTAATATTTAATTTTATGAAAAATATATATCACAGTGTTAATTTATTATATCATAGTGTTTATACAAGTATAAACAATAAGGGCAAATAGGTATAAAAGATCCATTTTTTCCACAAGCTAAAAATCATCATAAATGATCAAAATTATTGATATCTCTAATATAAGAATTTTGTGAAAATACCAATAAAAGTTTTGAAGGTTATGTCTATTTTTGTAAGAAAAAAAATGTTAAAGAAATTGTTTGATTGTATTATAAAAAATATTAAAAAATAAAATATAATTAAAATTAATTAAAAATTTATATATTTTTAAATTATTTAGGCGATGTTTGGTTCCAAAAAAATTAAGGGAAAATATGAAGAAAAAAGTAGAGAGAAAAAGTATAGGGAAAGAAAATAAAAAATAGATTCAAAATCAATAAATTATTTTTAAAAATTTCTTCAAACTCATTTATCTTATTTTCTTCTATTATATAAAGATTAAATAATTTTAAAATATGTGAATTTTTAATTAATTTTAATTATATTTTATTTTCTTTCATATTTTCAATAATGAAACTAAATATGAGAAAACAATTTTCTTGGATATTTTTTTTTCTTTCCTTCATAAATTCTAGGAACTAAACATAATATATATCAATGAGTTAAAATAAGTGAAATGAATTTAAAGTAGCAAATAAAAATAATTTATTGACTTTAAATATATTTTTTATTTTCTTTTCCTAATTTTTCTTTTTTTTTTTGCATTTTCTAAGAACCAAACATAAAACTTTAATCCTTAAAATAAAAAATATTCTAATTAAAATTGGAAGATGTAATAATTAGTGAAGTGAAGTGAATTTCACGGGATCATGATAAAAAATAGAAATCAAAACTAAAGAAATTATTATTATTTCTTGTAAGAATCCAAATACAACTCTAGCACTAGAAAGAGAAAAGACCCAAACTTATATTCTTTGTTTTTGGTATTAAAACGCGGCTAGATTATCTGAATGAAGGATAGACCAAAAAGAGGGGGCCGGGAGAGATGGATGGTTGTGAATGAAAGCAACCTAGAAATGTGGGTTCATGTATTTTGATTCTTGAAAGTCCAATGCTGGTGATGGAGGGACAAGAAGCCCCAAAATGAATCAGGCCCCACTTCCCACTTGACAAGATTCCCCCAACAAATCTCCATTCCCATATCCTCTGCCTTTCCTTATCTTTTTAATAATAAATTCCCTTTTTTTTTTTTTTTTTTTTTTTTTTTTATCTTACCTTGGACGCTTGGAAACAAAGAAGAAAAATGAAGTGAGGAACTCACCAAGCAACTTCTATCATACAATCATTAAGCTTTTAATAAAGCAGGGAAATGACTTGTTATTAAAATATTTCACATTCATCCCTTTCTTCAATTTCTTCTTCTTTTTCCTTTTCTATTTATTTATTTTTTATTTTTTATTTTTTATTTTTTATTTTTTTTTTAAGTACCTTTCTTGTTAAACATCAATGTATGAGATCTCAATTCTATATTTTATGTCCATGTGTCTTGAGCCATGTTATTTCTCTAATAGAAAATTCAAAAAAAATAAAAGGTCATCTAGATCTTATTCTATGAAAAATAATAATAATAATAATAATTTAATTGGCACAATAATATAAAGCTATATTCCTTTTATACGGAATAGGAGATATTAAAAAAAGAAAAAAAGACATATTTTTAAGCTTTATTTGAATCTTAGAATATTTAGAAATATATATTAAAAAATCAATGATAAATTTGAATTTTGAGCGGTGTTGGTTTTTTCATAGAATTTAAATCTAAATAATATTTAATAGTATTAAGTATTAGATTGTTTGTTTTTTTGAATATTTTATTTATATTAAATATTAAATAAAAAATAACATATTATAATTTCCATTTAAAAAAAGTCAAATATTTCATTTTTTATTTAATAATAATTTAAAATCTAAAAGCAAATTAGTAAGGTTGGAGAAAGAATGAGAAAAATGATCTTACTATATTTTTTTTTTACCAAAAATAGAACATATCACAAAAATCTTTTTTTTTTTTTTTTACCAAGAACAACTTTTATAAATAAATAAATTAAAAAAAAAAAGCTAAAAAGACAAACACCCTCTAGTAGATCTTCTTTCATATTTTTTCAATTTGTATGAGATAGGAGATAACCATACATTTTTAAGTTTTATTTGAATTTTAGAAAGTTTGAAAAGAAAAAAATAAATAAAACACAGTAAATGATAAATTTAAATTTAATAAAAAAAAATGTTGGATACTCCATTCAATGAATTTAAGGGAAATGATTTTTAGAATTAAAGTATAATAGGGTCCATTCAATGAACTTAGCATAAGCACGTTACAAATGATGTGGATTTGGGAGATTGAAGTTGATATTGCATCACAAACTTATTAATAAAATATCTGATTTTATGAAGCAAACATTCTACACAACTAAAGACAAATTATTCAACCTCTTTTATAATTAGGTGGTTGAAGTGATTAAGGCCACAATCCCTCTACACATGATTAACCTTTCTCTATGTTTTATATATGAATTATTATGAAATAGACCGGTATTGTTCTCTATACCAACCATTTAACTATTTATTCATAACTTTTAGACTGCTGGTTTAGATGTTATTAATTATCTAAGTCTCAAGATTTCAATCTTCGAAATCCCTTAGATTATGTTTTGTTCTTTAAAATTATTAAGAAAAGAAAAAAATATATATATAAAATAATTTTCTCATGTTTAATTGTCTTATAAAAAATAAAAATAATTAAAATTTTATATATATTTAAATTATTTAATTTTTATATTAATAAATTAAAAATAAGTAAAATAGATTTAAAATAACAAATAAAAATAATTTATCAATTTTTAATTTATTTTTCATATATATATATATTTACATTTTATCTCAAAATTCCTGCCACCAACCGTTGCTTTAAGAAAACGGGGTCAAACAAGTCATAGAATGATAAATTTTGCTTTGAACTAGAATGGAAAATGGGGTGAGGTTGTGTGATTGAAAAGAAAAATTTTCCACAATCATGTGTTCACACCAATGTCGGTTAATAAGATAGTTTACCAAGGATGTTGAGAAGGGCAAATAAAATAGTATATTTTCGCAGGAAACAAACAGAGGATGATGGAAAGCGAAGACAAAAGAAAGAAAGAAAGAAAGGGGGGAGGAGAAGGGGCCAAAGGACAGCAATGAGTGCATGCGAAAATGCCCAAACAGACACTGCTTTTATGGCTTTCAAACGCTGCAATGAGTTCAAAAAACACAGAAAGTGGGGCCCAGGAGATTAGGCCAATACTTTGAATAGGTTAATGAAAATCTACAGGTGGCGAAAATGGGTACGTGGAGCCCACGTGGAGGACAGGAAGGGATTCACGTGGGGGGCCCATGGGGAGGGTTTTGTCCTTATTGGAGAGGACAGTGGAATAGCAGAAAGAGCAGATTGTTATGACTTAAGATATTGTGGGTTGGGTTGCATTGCCCAATACACACCAGAATTTGTCAGCAGTGTGGGAGGGGGTGGGGGGAGGTGTCCAACGCTATGACTGACACATTTCACAGCCTGCGCCCCCTCCCACTCCCATTGACGTACGCATTCCGCCATTTCCTCAGCGACTTTTTAGGGTTCCTCGTCCTTTTTCTCTCTCTGCCCTGCCCTCAATACCTCATCTTTTCCTCCCTTTTCCCTGCCCCTTTCATTCACATTTCTTTGTCCTCTCCCCGTCCCCATTTCACATTTTACCACGTTATGACAGGCTTTTGGACTCTTTTGTGGGCCTTTTTCTGGCCTTCCCAAATTTGAAAGTAAAGCCTACGAAATTTGAGAAAAAGGACAAACACCCTAATACCTCTCATTATTGTCATCAATGTTTTTTTATTTTATTTTCATTTTCTCTACCATTTTTTACTCACTCCAAATATGAGAAGAAAAGAGGAGGTGAATCGGCGTGGCGGTGAACGTACGGCCGAGTTTGCATTTTCACTTTTTGGTGAATAAATAAATTAAAATGAACGAATTAGGTGTGGTGGGGTGGGGTGGGCGGTGGGCCCCCCAATCAATAATAACCTCTGAGTCCCATCACCATCCGCTGCTGAGGTTTCATTACGTGTCATTTCCTTGTTCCCATTTCTCACTTGGTCACCTCCATCCCCAACATCCCCAACTGCTTTTATTCTATTTTCTACCCCTATTTCTCAATATCTAAACCAAGCTATTAAAAATATATATTAATTTACTCCTAAGTTTTCCATTCTATTTAAGCTTTTTAAACACTTTCTATTTTTTTTCTAATAATAATAATTTGTGTATAAAAAAAAAATTAATGCCTCTTTAGTTTCAACCTTTTTTTTTTTTTTAAATAATAATCAAATGGGATTTCATTTTTCTCAAATTCTACTTTCCTAATAATTTTTATTTTTTTCACTTATTTATATTAAAATTTGAAAAATATAAAAAAAAATAATAATTTCAATTATTTTAATGAACGACCGCTATCTACACATTTTATTTGACAGAAATAAGTTCATGGGTTTGGTTTTAGAAAATACTAAAAAAATGTTAAAAAAAAAAAAAAGTTTTATTATAAAAAAATCAAATATAATTAAAATTAATTTAAAATTTATATATTTTAAATTTATTTAATTTTATTATAATAAACATAAATAAGTAAAATAAGTTTCGAGAAATGTATAAAAATAAGTTATTAAATTTAAATATATTTTTTCTTGTCATTTACCCTTGTGAAAACCAAACATAACTTATATGATTAGTTTCATTTAAAACATAAATTAATCAATAAACGTAGATCTTTCAAAATCCATATTGTTTATCACCAAAAAAAATTATTAAATGGTTCAAACTTAAAACAAAGGAGGCTAGAAGTTTCCCTCTGGAATATTTTTGTTAAATTCCAAGAATAAGAATTAAAATATGCTAAACAATCACATCTCCATCCCAACTACTTGTGGGGTCTTGTAATGTTACAAGAACCATTCTCCTCCTTCCTATCTTATCTTCCCTTACTCATATATTGTTTAGTAGATAGAATCTATCGTAAGCAACATATATGAAACATTTTTATCTTCTTTATTACTTATCCAATTTTGAAAGCAATCCTAAATTTAGCTGACATTTTGTTTTCTTAAATATGTATATATGGGGAGAAAGGAAGATACTCAAAATAGGGGTATGATGCCACATGGTAGTAGGTCATTGTGTTATTCTAAGTGCAATTATGAACACATAGTGCACTGGAATCCTTCTGTTTATTTATTTGTAAAGAGATTATGGCAGTAGACTTTTCAGTGAAGCTTCATTAAAAAATACTTTACATTTATAAACCCTTTTTGAAAGCTAATCATCTTTCTTTTGTCGTTTAAAAATGAAAGCCATAAAATGATATTTACCATTTTACCGTTGGAGGTAAGTCAGACAGTCAAGGGAAATGCTTGGTGCCCATTCCTTGGAGATTATTTCCAGAGGAAACAAAGATTGAGAGCATTTTCATATACCAAAAATGATAAGAGAGAAATGAAAAAATTTGTGTAATCTGATAATGCTGTACTCCTTCTAAGTCTTGAAGATGTGTGGTGTGTTCGCTGTTTCTAGGACATGTTAACATGGATACTAGCATTAATGACAGAGTTACATACGGGGCATGTAGTGAGGGTGGTGGACCCACACGCCGTACAGATGCACAGATGCCTGCATGGCAGCAACAGCACGCATGACTCCCCCACCCCACACTTTCGACACTTCCGCTTCTCGCTTTTTTCACCTTCGTTTCCTCTTTCCCCGCCACACTCCCCCCTCTCCTCGCCGTTGCTTCCGCAGCACGACTCCGCCTCTTCTTCTGCTGCGCCAGCGTCTCCGCAGCCGCCGCACTGCCGCTCCTCTGTCACGTGCGCCAGAACCTGCTCCAGGTTGGTGCGGAGGGAGTTAGCGGTGGCTTCGTTCGTCTGCGCTAGCTCTCTCCATATCTGGTTCTCTACCGAAAGGGTTCTCACTCTTTCTTGGAGGAGCCAATTCAGTTTCCCGATTCTCTGTATCTCCTCGTCTTTTTCTTTTAGTTTTTTCCCGATTCCTTGGTGAATTGCATTCACCAGCATCCTCGACTGCCGCTTTCTCCTCTCCTGGACCTCCAATCTCACCTTCTCTGTCTGCAACAAATTCAATCCAATTCAATTCCATTTTCTAAATTAAAAAATTTCTGTTTGGACGTTGAGAAAACTGATGAATAAATAAATGAAAATTTTGAATCCGGTTAAGTTTCTTACATTTTCCGCGATCAAACGGTCAATCTCTAATTGCTGCTGTTGCATCTGAAGGGACAGTTCTTCGCCGAAAAGGGATGAAACGTCGAAAACGCTTTGCTGATTGCTCATCCAATCCCTTGAACGCTTTCTCGGAACTGGAATATTATAGGTGAGGCCACTGTCCGCTTTCACCGGTGCCTTTGCATCACAAAAGCTTGATTGATACATAGGCAAGAACGTTTCCGCGATGGCCCCAGCCAGGGGAAGATCAGATTGTATCAGTGTGTGATAGTTTCCATTGTTCGTATTGGGAAAACTTCTGCATCAAAATTCAAAGAAAACGTAAGGAAAAAAATCATTACAAAAAAAATCAATTAACAGGAATCTATGAAAAAAAAAATACCTGTTGGTGATGGGTTGAGAAGGGAAGAGATTCACATGTGGAGCTTCAACCGCCATGGAAGCTTGTATTTGTAGTTTGCCGGTGATTCTTCTTCTAGTACTTTCTCAAGAAAATGAGGATAGAAAGAGGAGGGGGAAAGGGGGGAGAGAGGGAGAGAGAGAAGCAGAGCATGCAATAGAGATGTGTCTGAATGAGTTCGCTCGGGTTTTATTTAGCGGTTAGTTTAGAGAGAGAAAGAGTCAAAAACAAAATAAGAAAGAGTTCCTAGGGAGAGAAAAAATCCAATCCCCTCAAAAACTTATCAACATTCATTTAATTCCCCAGATTTTGTACTTCCAAATTTTGCATCACCTTTTAAACACACTTCCCAAAACCCCCTTCCCACTTCCCCATGTCCGATTCCACC